>VXAV01010694.1:19009-31547 GCA_013399715.1 Alectura lathami | reverse complement strand
AAGATACTGGAAGCTACTTTCACTTTCCACACTTTCTGATTTTACTTTTTCAAAGCACATTTTTGTGCAGCAGCTTACCATCACATGAATGTGTTGCTAATGATGACTAGCTGATTAACTACCATTTTTTTCAAATTCTTTCAAATTCATTTGATTCCCATCTCCTTGTGTTTTAATCTTAAGCTGCCACTATGTTTACCATCAGCAGCAACTAATAATGTGCTATGGCTAGGGCAAGAAAGATTCTTAAAAGATCAAGGTTTTTACCAACATGAAATTTTCAGAATTAGTCATGAATTGTGAGGAAAGTACACATGCAAGACAAAGCATCATCAGCCCTAACTTCTGCCAGTGCTATAAAGAATCAGAGTGGACTTGGACTGGAGGGACAATAGAAGACCTGTTCTTTCATCAGCTGTGAAAAAGATAGAGCAAAACTCACATGGTACCTCTTCAAGCAGCAACATGAATCTCCACTGCATTCAGAGTAAAACATGGAAACCTTTTGGATTCAGACAGAATTTTATCCCTACAGAAACAAAAAAAATGTCCTCTCACAGCCGCTGACACTCCAGATATGTGTCCTAATGGAGTAAAGGTGTGCTAGATTGCCCTTGGAGAAAGAAGAGTTTGCATACATATGTAAACACTACATGAATATTTCTACTGTGTAGAAGTGCTCCCTGCTCCAATACAACTCTCTCTCTCTCATCCGTATATAACCATGTACATACACACATATATTTCCATGCTTTTCACTCCATCNACACATATATTTCCATGCTTTTCCCTCCATCTTATGATCTTGCAGTTTCCATATAACCCATTAGAGATTGTAAATCTGATGTAGGACTGTCTTTCTATCATACATTTGTTTCGAGGCCAAGATCTGACTGGATTCCCTTTCCAGGCCCACTGGAGCTGGGCCAAGAGCTGAGATGATCAGAACACATACGAGCTTTATATAAATACAGAGTTTTCCTATTTTTTAATACAACAAGAACAATATTAAAATAAAATAGTTTTTATTGGAGGAGCATCTCGAAACCTACTCAACTATCAGGCACTGAAAGTGATATGAAAATGAAATTTAAAAAATGGATCATGACACAAAGGGTTCGCAATATAATTGCAGAAACAATGCCATGTGGATGGAACAGGTCTAGTAAAGGGACATACTAGATAACGATAAGCCAATGATTAAGAAGCATTAAGAGTATACGAGCTGCCCAGACATTATCAAGCTTTCCAGTTAGTCTGACAATAGTAAATTTGCATAAGGCATATTAAATACTATTTTCTTTTATCTGTTTAAGATTATGTAGCTGCTCACCCTTGTAGCATGTTACACGAGGAAACAACAAGCACTTTTGTGACCAACAGACTTGGTTTGCAGTCATTGTAGGAAAGCCATGCACTACAGATTAATTTGGGAAAATGGGTAATGGCTACATACATAGAGATGTATGCCAGCATTTCTCAAAGCTGACACATCAGAGTTACGTACTTTTGCATGTCTAATACTGGATTCTAAGCAATATGTTATTAAAAAAACTTGACTTTTGTTACAGTGATGCTGAATTTACTTCCATATCAAGAAAGAAATGCAATTTACATAATGTCCACAATTTAATTTTGTTGTTTTTTATCTATAAATTAATTACCCTTTCAGTGATGAAAGGGTAATTAATTAAATTAAGGTTTTTTTTTTGTTTTTTTTTTTGTGATAGAATGTTTCATTACAAAAAGGACAAAAGGAAGTTTAGATTATAATTCAAAACATACCTTTTCTTTCTGTGAGTGGAATAGCAGCTTAGGTTATTTTCAAGGTGAAATCATTATTTACCTGCAGCAATTCGATCAAAACAACATCCTGTTTACACACCACATAAGTAAGGGTACCACAGGGTCAAATATTACAAAACCTGCTTATTTATGTTTCTGATTACAGCTTGCTGTTGAGCTGTAGGCCTTGAGCAACTTTTTTCAGAAGGTCTGCAACACAAACTTCAGAAGTTATGAGATGCAGCAACTCCATCATCTTCAGAAACAGGAAAACAATGATGTTTACTTTGCTAATAACTGAAATCTTTTAGATCACAGCAGCTCTGCAAAGACACAGATAACAGCATGGTGCTCTCAGGAAAACGTGCGACCATTTCAATCAGCCTGAAAACTAGGAACAAAGTGAGTCACAATATATCAAGGCTTTTTCCAAAGAATTAAACATTCCATTTGAATTCCATCATACAGACAGAATTTTTTAAGACATAGCAGCTAAAAACAGTCAGTCTAACTGGTAAATATCTCAAGCTGTTTATTCAGCAATCATAATATTGATAAGACTTAATTTCAGTAAGAAGAGACAGAAACCTAATTGGATTACCACTCAGCCCATTGAAAACAGACACAGAGTTCAAGCTTTTGAGTCCGTCTCCCGAGATGAACTTCAGACTGATTAGATTCCACAGCAAGCCAAATGTAAAAGAGATTAAAAATTTCAGCAGAGAGGTAGGTACCAAGGACAAATCCTTAGCAAAAGCAACATTTTAATCTTCTTTTTAAAGAAAAAATTGCTTGCCTGTTTGTATTGTTGCATTACAAAGAAATGAATAATCAAAGATGTCTCCTTTATGCTAGCTTTGGTTCTCCACACCTTAATCCTTTACACTCAGCCTCCCAGATGTCACAAATATTCTCTGAGCCCAGAAAGCTCCTGTTTGCTTTTTGTTTGTTTGTTTGTTTGTTTGTTTGTTTGTTTGTTTTGACAGATTGTCAGAATGTATGCATCACATGACTTTAGAGCCACACAAGTATCCATTTGTTTGTTGTGGTGGGTAAGGGAAAGCTGGAGCTTTTGAAAGCTGGAAGAAATCAAAACAAGATATAAGCAAATGCTGCTAAGGAAGGACCACAAATTCCACTCTGATTTCCAGTGAAGTTTTCTCAAGACTCATACACAAACTGCTTTGGATTTTCTCTCTACATAGATCCACACATTTAAGTTTTACTGGCATGAATCTTCCAGAGGACAGGACTTGTAAATCACATGGCTGCATAATTACAGGTGTTACATTTTGCATGTATTCACACAAATAGTTACAATATAAATGTTTTCTCTTAGTCAAGCAACTGTGAAATATCCGCAGTTAGTTTCACTCAGTATTAAATTTACCCCAGGAATCAATGTCAGCACGAGACCTAAGTAGCTCTTGAATTCCATTACAACCTAAGTGAGGACAATCTCTCATGTAAGGTAATACCATTTCTGTCCTATATTTCTTCTTTAGATGCCTTTTCCACACCGCTGGTAAAACCTCTGCAAATTTCATTAACTGCAGCTTTAATTTAAGTGTCTGTTTATATGCAATCACTTCTGCTCTGGCTATCTTTTTCTTGGAACTCCAACGACATAGCAAAACATTTTATATTGGTGTGATTAATTCTCCGATTGTTCCTCAACTAAACATAGGAAAGAAGTGACAAGTAAGGAATCGTTAGCCTATTATATCACAGTATCCAGCTGATTTATCTGATTGACTCTGGATCTGGTACTATAAATACAAACCTCTGTGCATTTTCAAATTCCATTCATGCTAAATAAGAGTGATGTGGATTCAGAACTCCGAAGTACTTACAGGTCTTTCTTAGCTCCTTCATTGCCCATTCACTTGACACATACTTCCTTTTCTCTACTATACGTGAAATGACAGAAAAAAACAAAAAAGTCTACAGAACTAGGAAATCTTGTGGCTCTTGGAAAGCAAAGCCCTACTACCTTCTCCAGGATCTACTTTTGGCCCAAAAAGTATTGAACTGGCAAAATTCATTATTTACTATCACAGTTACTTAACGGAACTTTGGAAATTCTGTAATGCAATGGATGTTTTTCAGATGTGTATCTTTTTCTTCTACCAATTCCTCGTTCTCACATTACTCAACACTGTCATGCGTGGAACATGAAACAATTGAATACTAACAATTAGTAACAGCCTAAAAAATTCATCTCCTGGGTTCATGGCATTAGAGCTTGCTCCACTCTCCTTTCCCTGTTGTTTTTTCATGCGTGCATGTGGAAAACAAACCAAAAATTGTAACATGTCTAAGTTCACACTTCACAATTTTTTATTCATAAATCGAGACTTGATGCTAAAGTTCTGAAAGCGAATCATATTCTTCTGAGCCATATGCCCATGTCCACCAGAAGTGATGGAACCTTAACAGGTTTTTCCTTAGAATGCATTAGAATAATGCATCTTAGAGGTCATCGATATTTATAAAGATTAACTCTATAATAATTTAAAGAAAACTAGGAAATTTTTCACCACTTTCAGACATATAACCACATCCTGTAACCTAACTTCAAATCTTGCACACCTCACCACTGTTACCTCTTTTTCTGCTATTTGTAATCAAACTCCACTTTTTTTCTTGTTTTCCTCTACTACTTAAAAGCTGGTGAAAATGTTGAACAATACTCTGATTGTTTGCATCTACAGGGAATTTGCAAAATGAGTTAATGCCTGCTGAAAATTTAAGTTAATTACGTGGGGAGGTTTCACAGTATAATTACTAATTCAAATATTCCAGCTTAGCACTGAGTCCCACTGATTAGAGCTGTAAAGCTAATTGATAGTGTTCCTGTTATACATATTGTTGTGCTGATATTCTGCACACAGTAGGTGATGGTATGGTACGTTTTGAGCCACACCAGCCTCTGCTGTCTAGCCTTGCTTTTTCACAAGCCCGATTCCGAGTAACAGAAATGAGCATATGAAATAGCCATCATTCCAGTTTACTATTCAACCTTTCTTCTGAGACGGTGTACAAAATCTGTCAAAACTAAGGTTTTGTGAAGAGCGAATGATTTTCATCTGCTGTTGGACTGAGATCATCAATACATTTGACAATTACAAGACCGTCCTTTGTCATGCCTGGCTGATGCCAAATTATTGCCTGGCTTTGAATCTGCTGTACATTTTGAAAAGGTACAGTACCTGTCACTAATAATTGGTGCTTGATACAAGAGTGGAAACATTGAAAACACAAGAAGGATGAAAAGAGGTCACATAAAAATGGTGCAAAACCAATATCAGTATAATCAGTACCAGAACTGTAAAGATACATTAATGTGATTTTCTGCTTTCACACTATAGCAAATCGGTTTTGCTTTCAGTAATAGTTTACCAGAATCACTAAGTGCCACCAGAAACTTACAATAGTTCCAGATAACTCCTGATGAACCAATTACATTTCGAATTTCCACAGCTACCATAAAAACGACACGTAAAAGTCTGAAAGCTCTAGTTTCATTTTGTTCAGTCTTTCCAGAAAAGTATGAATAGAATCAATCCACAAATCAAGGAATCACAAGATGACCTTCAGTTCAGATATTCAGTTGATTTCAAAAGACTCAGTACTGTGAAAATCCATACAACAAAATAAATCCATTCATGGGAGCAGTTCCACTGTATGATGCCAGAGTTCAATAAAAAATCATTTAAAAAATCTGACAAAAATCAACCAAACATTATTTTTCAATGTCCTTGCCTTCAAATTCAACACCTTCAGGTTAACAGAAAATGAGTATTCTCTTTCTGCAGCCAGTCAAGGTCAAAAAGATTGCCAGTACAGTCAGAACTGAACTACATTAACCGGAATGAAGACTGAACTGGCTGTACCACGTTCATTCGGTGCCTCAGGCCTCCAACCTGCCTTCTTTTTAGTAACAGTCATAACCCTTTAATCTTACAAAACATCCCACAGGGCTGGCTGTGTCTGTAAGCATACAGACCCAAGTGAAGCACGTCGCCCATGATGTGCGCTGCCCTAGGAGGAGCTCGGGGCAGCGGGGCGCATGACGCGGACATGAGTCTTTCCCTCTTCGGCACTGGCTGGCAGCAGCATAGGTTTAAACTGCACTGCATTTGTAACAAATCATGACAATCTTGCAGCAAGCCAGCTGCTTACTTTTTCCCTCCACCCGTGCTTACTTGCAGAGATACCCCACAGCAGGTATGTCTACTTTGGAAAGTAAAGGTCTCAGCCTTGCCTTAGCACTGCTCACGTGCTTTAATGTTTAATGAACACCGTGTAAACACCAGTAAAAAAAACCTTTACAGACTTGCGCATAAGCAGAAACTGCAATAAAACTCTTCCTAAGCACTGTGAGGATGATCTACACCCGACCTTCAATTTCATTCGGTCAGGAAATGTGGACAGAAACAACACACATCACAGGCTCTTTTATGTTGAACTGCCCTGCACCTTGCAGCACATCATCCTAAAATGTTCCTTTCCAGACCTTTGGACTAATGTTTTATTTAATATAAACAGTAAAAATATTTTGTCACAGAATTTTTTAATTACGCTGTGCTAATTTTCCAAAACAGACACTTTGGTGGTAGGGTTTAAAATATTCTGCCTTTAATGATACATCCGTCATGAAAGAGATTGGGACAGATAGGGATTTAGAATCTAACTCATATAACCTGACAGAAAATCTATTAGTTTATATTCATATTTTACTATCTCCTTTGATTTTCTTTTTTTCAACAAATAATTAAATGCTTACTTACGCAGAAAAGCCTGTATTTTATATTTCTGATCTAAATATGTACTTATACCAGTCTTCAACATTTCCGTACCTTTGACTGTTCATACTGAACAACTGTCAAATCTTATTGTCTCTCCATTTTTTTTAAGCAAGAAAGCTTTGGAAATCTTGGAAGATTACCTAACTTACTATTTCTTTTCTAGCTCTAACCCCATTACAATGTAGCATAACTCCTGCATTACAACTTCCGAAGCACTAAAAATAAATCTATTTCTCGATGCTCCATTAAGATCTTTCAAATACACAGGTATTTGTGATTATCTGCTAATTTTTGCAATTGTCTTAGCTACAGCCCAACAACACCAAGTCAGAGTGCTCTGGAACCGTGTGATTACGGAGCCCAAATCTGATAGTGCTGGCAGTAGATGCTTCAGCAGAAATTTCTTATACCTGGGCATATCAGAACTCCTAGCCAAACAAAAAACAAACAAAAAAACTAGAAAGGCAATGTAATACAGAGAGCAACAGGAAATGGAACTAAACTAATTTTGTCTTTTCTTCTAAAGAGTAAGCATCAGAAAATTTGCTTGTAATGCTCAGTGAGAATCCGTACACAGTATTGGAGAGGTATATGTGCCAGGTCGATCCTTTCCCTCTTTATATGAATACTAAAAAAAAAAAAAAAAACCACAGTTTGACACCCTGTAAAATTATGGTCTGAAACTTCGTAAGTCTGGAATTAGTGGACTAACATACAATGCAAAATCTGAAATCAGATAATCAAGGATTATTCTGTAAAGGACCCCAGAGTCAGTAATCATTTGTCAGACACGATTTCATTAACTGCAGTAGGCTTTCTATGTAAAACGCAAGAACAGAACACTTTTCAGATACAACACTTGTTGACTACTGATAGAAAACACATCTCAGAATTCTTTTATTATTTATTGCTATTTTGGTATGCCTGTAAAGAATTCTCTGAATATAATTCTGGAGACAAACCTTCGTCTCAGAATCCCAAGGCATTTTAAGTAGATGGATTCTGTTAAATAAAAGACAATATATTTCATTTTCCTTAGCAGAATTTGGAAATGGCAAATCTAATAGTTAACTTTTTCTCTTACAGATTGCAATCACAGCTAACAGCTAACTACGATTCTTGGCAACTTGCAGCAATATCTGGATACTTATCTAATGTCAAAGTGATGGCTGAAGTATTTATTGGAGTGATTTGGGTCTCAGAGGAAATACTTGTTACAGAGAATTACGCAAAATTACCCATAGACACACATGCCTTCACAGCAGCCATCAAGTACAACCATATTAAAATGAGTATAATATTTACCAAAGGAAGCGATTGACCACCTTTGCTAGGTAACTTTAGGGTACTTCACACTGAGATGTGTAGAAGACCTCTTTGCTTCACAGCATAACAGCTTGCATGGAAACTATGGATGCAATTCAAAACTGTCTCAGAATGTCAATCAGAAAGGCTCTTTCTGGGAACTATGATTAAAGAAAGCACATGTTAAAATGAGACTTTTTTTTTTTATCCACAATAAAAGTCAATACACAACTCCTCATATTCACTGGAAAAATCACTAGAAAAAAGTGGACTCGCAGAAAGAAAATCTGTATTCTTTGTCCTACTGATAGAAGAAGTTTTTTCACTCTTCAAAGCTTAAATCAGACATGCAGGCTGAAATCTTTTTTTTTTTAATGATTCTTATTTTTCACTCGTATAGAGCCATGTTCTGTGCTTACTTGCATTGGTCTGGTTTTATGTTCTGAAACTAGTAGGAGAATCAGGCTAAGCCATAATGGTAAAAATTTCACTCCTACCTTACAATTAATCAATCTTTTGATCAATCTTTTTAATTTCTCAATTTTTAATAAAGTTTTTACAAAACATACTGATAAATTGATTAAGCAAGTGCTGTTACTTTCATTTTCTGTACCAGTGGAGGTTGCAGTAATCAGAATCATCAGGCTGGAGGGAAACTAAGGAGTTTGTGTAGTCCAACCTCCTGCTCAAAGCAAAGTGACACCAGGACACATTACCTGGGCTTTGTCCAGATGTGTCTTGAAATCCTCCAAGAACACAGATCCCACAGCCTCCCTGACAAACCTGTTTGTGGCGGTGTACTTCCCCCACCTCCCTCCAACCCGACAGAGCACCCATAACCCTGCTCAGGCAATGACCATCAGCGCTGGCCGTGAGGGCTGGCTGTGATAGCTGAACCGGGCTTCAGGTGGATTCAGGGGAGACAGCACACACCACACAAACATGGCTGGTAAAAAATGACTCGTGGTCAGTCATCTAACTGCAGAAACAGAGGACAGAAAGAGAGGACTTCAGGATCCTGCACGCCAGGATCTGCTCCTTGAGGGTAAGTGACTAATAGCTAGCTTCTTGAAACTCTACTTCTTGCCAGGCTGAGAGACTTCTTACCTGCTAACAGCTTGGTAACTTGCCATATGGTATTGAGTGATATAAAGGATTGACTGTGCATATAATCCTTTAGACATAACCATTGGCTAGGGAGTGCAGGGAGTGCATTCTGAAATATCATGACTCAGCAGGAGGGTCTCCCTAACCGTTTTGTCTGATTCTTTTCTCTGTTCGGTACATAATCAGGAGACCTTGCCATCATGAATCTTGTTAAGCTGCTGAACCTCTGTTAAATCACTACTTTATAGCAATAGAATACCTTGCTGCTTCTCTCTTGAGTGAGGGGTATAACCTCCTCTGTGACACTGCTCCAATGCTTAATTACCCCACAGTGATTTTTTTCACCAATATACCTAATCCAAGCCACTCTTGTTTCCACCTGTGACCACCATCTCTTTCCCCCATTATGCACCTCAGTTAAGAACCTAGCTTCACCATCCTGGAAACACCTTAGATACTGAAAGTCTTGTTTTTCTGATAACATATGCCCATCTGTATGTGCTCAGAAATCCCAGTGGGATAACTAGAAATGCTTATAAATGGGGAAAATTACACTGCATTAAATTCTACATCCTTATGTACTGAAGTTTCTAAAAGTGTGGCACAATAGCATTCATATTTTATAAATAATTTTTAGAAGTACAGGCACTAAAAAAGTTGCCAAATATGATCCCGTTTGAGTGACAGATCACAACTAAATACCAGGAGATCAACTACTTTCAGTTCTCTCATTACAGACTCCTCCACCTGGTACCACCATTCCTACTCGTACTGCAACCAGAAGCTGTGAAGACAAAACATGCGTCTCTAAACCTGGAACCTAAAGCAGGACCTTGGCAGATGCCCCAGTAATTACCAGTGAGACAGAAACTATACTCCGAACTGTAAACAGATGGGCTGCTGAAAAGAACTTCCTTGAACGTTTTCAATTTGTTGTCCGAGAGGGTTCAATCCGAAACATCCATTCTGAGAACATTCCTTTTTCCATTACATTACAAAGCACGTCTCCCGAGCACTGTCACTTCTGGATCAGCAGAACATCTTAAAGGAGGCAGATGTAAGCTGTGCCATTAGTGCACAGCACACTGTTGTTTTACTCTTCATGTGCTTAGAAATTCAGTGCATTCACTTTGCCCTGTCCAATTTCTTTCATTTTCATTAATTCTTTCTCCATCAATATTTTCTACTCTTTTTAATTAGAGAAAAGCATCCTCAAGCCTGCAAGTAAAACTAAATCAAATTTAGGTTGTCAGAGCTCTGAGAAAGGCTGGATTCTTTAGCAACTGTTAAATAATTAAGAGGTTGCAGCAGCAGTTTGAAATGGCCCGTGTCCACGCTCAGTAATATATTTTTATATCAAAACCGTTAATCATGGGCAACCCGCTTTTCTGTGTCATTTGAGGACAAATTGTAGTTTTAAAGCTGTCTTCAGGAAAAGAGGAAGAAAATACACTGCATTAAGAAAAAAGTAAAACAAAAATCTTTTTAGGTTGAAATTAGATTCTACAGCTAAAGTTCATTTCCATTTCATGCATCTGCCTTTACATTTTCCCACTACAATGAAAATGATTCTAATTTGTTTGCATCTAACATACACAGACCACAACTCAGGAAACAGTGTGCCTTGGTTTATCACCCCATATTCCTTCAACTCTCTTCTTAGATACTGCAGCCCAGTTCCTGTGAAATCTGTTAATTTCTATCCTTGAAAGAGAAAGGACTGGCTTATTTTGACGTGCCTCTGAAGGCTCTGTCAGATAAGACGTGAGCCAGCAGAGGAGCAAGCATGGGTTTGACAAATCCATGAACACATGAATCTTTGAGAATAATGGGATCTGCAAAGCTATTTGGGGGAATTAATCCTGTTCCCTTTCTAGTCCCTATAAAAGTTCTCAGTATTCTGGTGCTTTCAAAATTCACTGCAGTTGTGTGTGTCATCAAGATAAGTGCACGTTCAACTAGCTGCAGAATCCTGCACGTACAGCTCTCATACTTGTAAGGTGCCAGTTCTGCAGAAGCCAGTGAACCTCCAGCAAGGTCACACACATCAGCAAGGGATCTTTCTTGTGGTGGATGGCTCCACCCAATGCTCCTCTGCCATTATTCACCAATTTCAGTCAATATAGACAGCATTCCCTTGTAGGAGCATGTTATAATTAAAAACAATACTATGGGGCTCCTGGACCCAGGAAAAAAAAAAGAAAAGCAATTACGTCACCTATTTTACATTGGTTACCTTACCGCATCAAGGCAAAACCTGTCAAAATCTATTTTTTTTTAATTCACAGAACAGAGTCAAGCATTTTTACTCTTAGGCCATGTATGCTTTTTTTTTTTTTTTAATGAAAACTAGACCCATAATTCATCCCAGTTTTCACTAAATTTTCATTTATTCTGAAATAAAATTTATTTGTAATGGAAACCAGATGTACCTATAAAGTAACTCCGCATTTTCCAGAATTTTCAGACAGAGACTTGTCTCATTTTTGCAGTAATCTTAATGCATTAAAGAAACCACAGCAGTAGAAAGCATTTGGGGCTCTTTTCCTTCAGTTGCTGCTCCCTAAGAACACAGTTAAGATCCCTTGGCAAAGAATGGAAAAGGTTCAGTTCAGGCAGAATTCAAGACGGAAGATACAAACTCTGGAAACCAAGAGCCACAAGGGTCACAGTAACCATTTGAAGTGTCTACCTACCCTTCTTTTCCCCTTTTAGCAAACATGGAAATCAAAGTCAGGACCAAATATTCAGCTACTGTCAGTCAACAGCCCTCAACCCAGCTGATGATACCACTCTACAGCTTAGGCAATATGCAGGCTGAGAAACACTCATCTCCAGCATTAAAAAATGAGATAAACTAACCTTGTTGCCACAAAACTTGCTAAATCACATCGTTCACCTGCAGTTCACTTTGTACTTAAAATTGAAAACAAACCCTAGCACACTGCTGTTCAGTAAGAGTGAAAGCAGTACACTATCTGCAAAAGCAAAACATTCTCGTGTTAAAGAAAAATACTGCTGGCAATGAGATCTAAATATGCACAATGTCTCCTGAAGAATTTCGGAAGACATTCTGAAAAAAAAATTAATTACTAATTTTTTCTCTAAGCTAAAGCAGGTACCAAGACACCTCAGCCAGCTTCACTTCGGTGGCACACTATATGCTCAAAACAACTTTTAATAGAGGAATCCAATAAACCTGCATCAGGGAAAAATGCCTGTCTGGTATCAAAGACATATGTTACCATGGCACATGGTACATGGCATGAACCATGAGTTCAGAGTTGGCTCTGAAGGAAAAAAAAATAATAATAATAATAAAAAAGCTGCTATTACAAATTGTCTAGATATGTTCATCACCAAAAGGCTGATCAGAATTTCTTCAGAGGAAAATTGTGACAGTGAAGGTAGATGCCACACTTAAAAATCTGAAAATAGAACTAAGTTTAGCTAGCATTAACAATCAAAGGACAAGAAGAGAAAGCTGAAAACAATGAAAAAAAAAAAAAAAAAAGAAAATAGATGAGGGA
>VXAV01010693.1:76548-88414 GCA_013399715.1 Alectura lathami | reverse complement strand
TTTTTTTTTTTTTTTCTGGTTGTTTTGTTTTTTATCTTATTTTCTCCCTTGGCCCTGAAGAAGAAGCCAAGGGAGAGAGCAGCTTGATGGACACTTAGCAACCAGTCAAAGTTAACCCACAATACACTGTTGAGGCATTATTTTTTCTTGAAATGAGTGATTCAAAAAAACTTGAAGGTCCATGTTTCATATTGCTACATAGTGTTTTGTGTGGCCTGATGACTGGATGCTGACTGGTATGATTAAATGCTCATGTCATATGATATCAGATTTTTAGGGAACTGAATTTTTATTTTTATTTATTTATTTATTTATTACCAGCTTGTAGGCACCATGAAGATTTTAATTTGCTCTTTTCATTGTAAAAAAAACCCTAATTCCAACTCAATCAACATTCATAATTATAATATTTAAGATAGTGTAATGATAAATAATATATGATGTTTTTCACTATTTCTTGTTCACCCTTTCAGTTAGGACATTGGTGTGGATAAAGTACTGTGAGATTTCAGAGATATAGGATGAACCAGGCAACCGGGTCAGTCCAGCAGTTTCCATTCACTATTCTTATCTTGCAAAAATGATTACACAGAAGAATAAATGTTATTGATTATGTCTATTTAGTAGTTAAAAGCATTTATGACTTTTACACCACAGCACAATAAAGGAAATTGGCTTCCTGTTCTTTGCAATAAGTGAAAATATGAATGTTGAATTTGAGTACAGTGTTATTTATGCACTAATATCAAAATTACAGCTATGTGCTGCGTGTGTCACTTCACAGTTGGAAATCAAATTATACTCCTGCTGGAATCTTGGCACATTGGTATCAGCTATAGCAGCTGCTTTGTCTTCTCTTGACTTTTCTTACCATTGCTGCTAATGAAAAAGGAGTCTGCTATTTCTGCTCATAACAGCACTGTTTTTCTCCACACTTGAAAGCAAGCAGACAGCCTGGGTCTTCTCATGGCACAAAAGGAAAGGAACATTTAATTGCTGCTGAAGTGCTTGTACAAAAGGTCACCAAACAATAGAAGTTCTTGTTTGGTACTGAACTTTGAAGTGAAGAATTATGGATTGCAGAAATGATCCAGCAGTTTGTTGATGTGCCAGATCTCTGATACATAGAAAAGGAGGAGAAAGGCAGATAAACTTCATGGGAGTTTCCTAAGAGGCCAGGAACAAGCTTACCAGCCATCCGTAAAGAAGTACGTGAAGCACATTTAAAGAAGCCACTACAACTTCTCATCTGTGAACTAGTAAAAGCACAGAAAGAGGAGCACTAAGAAACTGAGTATGTAGAAGTTGTTGGTCTTGAACCTAGAAAAGTTATGTATTGACAATGGCACAACTCGAAGGAGGCATGAGGCACCAACTTACAAGTAAGTGCCTGAATACAAGACTTCCAAACCTAGCTTCTGATCTTGGCTCTGGGGAACAGTGGATATGTAGGAAGCCACTGCTCCTTTAACAAAAATTCAGACTTTCTGATGGTAAATCGATGATTAATTAGACACACACACTAGCTTCATCTTGGAAACAATAATGTACTAGACATGACAAAAGATAAATTGAGATTATTTACAAATATCTCATTTTGAATTCATGTTGAACATAAAAAGAAAGCAGCTCCTTGCCTGTGGGATTTTTACTGTTTCACATTAATGAAAAAATTCAGTTGTCTAATCAATATCATAACATCACAAACTTTGTCTTCTAAGACTAAAATTTATTCTTGAAGTAAAAGAAGACTTTTATTTCATAGTTTTTTTATTTTTTGATTAGTTTACTTTCACTTTTATGTTTTTATTGTATTGTCATTGCTCTTGTTTTGCTTAGGAGTCTATAGACACAAGTAACATCTGGTACACATTGCATGTTTGCAAAAGACATTTTCAGAAATTAAAGGGCTTATTTTATTTCTGAAGCAAATCAGTCCTGCAGTTTGTCCATCATACATATATGTTTTCTTGCTTATTTCAGTGTTTTCTCTCCTCAAGGATTTTGTAATATGCCCTGTATCTTGCTAACATGCAGAGAAAGAAAGGTAAGGTTTTTATTTGGCTATGCTCAGATTTTCATCATGTGAGTACTCAATATAAAAACTCTAAGAGAATATTGAAATAACTTTCATTTTTTGTATATCATCTCTCCAACAGACAGATTGATAAAACTCCTGCTTTTAAAGATGTTATGCATGTCTGGCAGAAATAGCTTCATGAATTCTTCTTATTAGTGAACTGAAAACAAACTTTGGGACATACAAGTTCTGGTAATCGTACACTGTGTTGTGCAGCTTTTCTTTGTGCTGGAGGCAGCATTTAGTCCTGCTTCAGTTTGGTGTTAATTTTAGTCCTGGACTTCACACTTCTATAACTGTGCTGACTTCTGCCCTCTACCATTTTAACCACATGTTTTATGGGCATCATTCAGTGTTTGTGCTCTGACAGGTATGGGATTATCCCACAGTACTGTGTCAATAATTGCATAAGTAAGAATAGTTTCAAAAGGATTTAACCTACTTTTAAATATATTTATGAATTAATAGTCTACCTATGGTTTCTAGTTGTTTGTTTGTTTGTTTTTATGGTATCTGATCAGAAATCAGTTCTGTTACACAATTTATTTATTTTTCAGTCAAGAAGATGTCTGCACTTAAAAACTTTCCCCTTGAAACAACAAGAATAAAAAACCACACACAAAATAAAACAAAAGCTAGGGAAAACAAAACAAAACAAAAAAGGAAAAAAAAATAAAAAAACAACCACTGAATTGCAAGGAAAGCAGTAGTATTAACTTATATTCACTAGTGGCTGAAATGTTATTATATGCAGGTACTAAGTAATGTGCCAGCAGATGGAGCTCATGAACATCCATTTATTATCCAGAATTTAGTAGGCTTCATTGATGGGGTAATAAAAGAGCTGGCAAAAGGTCTCAGTTATTTTTCAGCAGTCTTGGAAATCTGGAAAGGTCCCATGTGACTGGAAGCTGGCAAATGCTGTCCCAGTTTTCAAGATGGGACAGAAATAAGGCTCTGATCATTACAGGCCTGACAGTCTCACTTTGGTTCCTGGCAAAAATATAGAGGTTATTCTAGGATCTACTGGAAAACATTTGAAAGTCAATGCAATCATTGGTCATAGCCAACATGGATTCACGATGCAAAAGTCCTGCTTAACTAATTTAATCTCCTTTCACAAAAAGGTTACCTACTTAGTGGACCACAGTAAGCAGTGGATGTAGTCCATTTGGGTTGCAGCAAAGCTTCAGTATCATTTCTCACAATATCCTTCTGGACAAATTTTCCAGCATACAGCTAGACAAAACCTAATGTGATGTGTGAACAATTGGCTGATTGATTGAGCTGAAAGGGCTGTAGTAAATGAGGTTAAATTAGGCGGATGGGCAGCCTCTAGTGGGGTTCTGCTGGGCTCCATTTAAGAGCTAGTTCCCCTTAATGGTTTTACAAATGATCTGGATGTAGGACACAAATGCATACTGTTTGGAGATATTACTGCGTTAGGAGGGGGTGTTGGCTCTTTCAATGGTAGAGAGGCGTTGCAGAGAGGCCTTATCAAATTAGAGGGTGAGGCAATCATCAACTGTATGAAGTTTGACAAGAGTAAATGCTGAATTCTAGGACATTGCAATCCTGGTTATACATACAGATTGGAGGCTGGAATGCAGCCCTGTGGAAAGGGTTCTGGGGGTTCTGGTGGACAGCAAGTTGCATATGGGTCTGCAGTGTCCTGTCATCCGGCACAGCACTGCCAGCCAGGTGAGGGAAGGGATTGTCCCACTCTGTTCTGAGCTGATGCAGCCTCACTTCAAGCACTGTGTACAGTTTTGAATGCCATTACATAAGAAGGAAATAAAAGTATCAGAAAGTGTCCAAAGTAGAGCTACAAAGATGATTAAGGGTTTGGAGGACCAGGCGTCTGAGGAGCGGCTGAGGTCCCCTGGTTTGTTGGACCCAGAGCAGAGGAGGCTGAGGAGAGGCCTCATGGCGGCCTACAGCTTCCTCACAGGAGAGCAGAGGGGCAGGCGCTGAGCTCTGCTCTCTGGGGACAGCAATGGGACCCGAGGGAACGGCATGGAGCTGCGTCAGGAGAAGGGTCAGGGTTGTGTTAGGAAAAGGTTCTGCACCAGAGGTTGGTGGGCATGGAACAGGCTCCCCAGGGCAGTGGTCATGGCCCCAAGCTGCTGGAGCTCAAGGAGCATTTGGACACTGCCCTCAGACACATGGTTTGGTCTTTGGGTGGTCCTGTGTGGGGCCAGAGGTTGGACTCGATGATCGTTATGGGTCCTTTCTAACTCAGGATATTCTAAGATTCTGTGACTTTTGTTGGTGATGCATATTAAACATGTATTTTCTTATGAGATTTTTACCCCAACTAGAGTAAATTTTAGAAGGTGTTATGAACAATCCACTGTAGTTAATTGCGAAAATAAGACTTAGCAGTCTTAATCCTTCCTGTAGAACGATCTGGATTTGAGTTCTCTCATTTATCATGATAGAATTTTGAAATCTTTATGTCCTTTTTATTTGCAACTCTCCACCCTTAATTACCTTTAATTAGCTCACAATCTATCTTGATCTGAAGCTTGATAAAGTCATACAGTTCAGTGGCTAAAAATTTTGCTACCTGTATGTGAGTTGTCCAAAATACAAAAACCTGCAGGCAAAACCAGTGTCATCAGACAGCCATGCTCCCTCATTCTGTTGAGGTGCGTATGAAATAAGTCTCTGGATAAAGGGTAAGAAATCGAAGAAGAAGGGATTGTTAAATATGGTGAGAAAGAATGTTTTCAAATGAAATTCAGATCTGCCTAAACCTTTACATAAGATCAAAAACAAACTCAGTCCCTACTATTGATAAAAATGTCAATACTTCTAGAGTCCAGTGAGTTAACCCTGCTTACATCTTCTCTGTTACGCTTCTCTTACTCGAGTAAACAAAGTTTCCAAACAGTCAGTCAGTAATATTAAAGTAGAAGTTACATAAATAACTTTATCAGTATCCTCGTCCCCACACATCAAGCAAGATGACTCTAAGTGTTTATTCTATAATAGCCTGTTGATCTTTTTTAATGCTGATTAGCTTTTGATTGTGATCTGAGAACCAAGGTAACAGGACCAGATTTTCCCACCATTGACTGATGAATTAATTAAAGATATCTAGATTAAATTTAATGCTGGATGTATGCCATGTTGATTAGCCTCCAGCATTTTCCAGGAGTTTTTTTTGTCTTTATCAATGTGGTATTATTTTACAAGATTAAGTCTTCAAGATATATTTTCAGTGGCAGGTAGGTATCTGGAAAGGCAAACAGTGACTCCAGCACAGTAAAGAAACAAACCTGCAGAACTCCTTATAATGACTTGATTACCAGAATTGATGGAAAAGTGCAGTTCTAACTGATGTCAATGCTCCGTTTCAGATACTCACCTAGGAAAAATAGGGCCAAACATATCCTAAAATAGAATGAGAACTGAGGTTGTGCAGATTTATATGGAGACAAAAACCTCTAATATCTTCTACTGGTGTAGAGCAAAGTTGTTCCATCAAAATTACAGGTACCTTGTCAATTTATATCAAAAAATGAGCCTCCTTTTCTGTCTTTCCTCTAAGATTAATCTGAGAACACATTATTATTCAGCAGTTGTTTTGTTTTGTTTTCAAATATACTTGCTACGACACACTGACAGAGTAAACAACTACATCTAGAGGAAAGAAAAATTAGAAAGAGTTTTTAAAAAAAAAAAAAAAACAGGAGTGATTTTTTTTAAAGAGGTGATTGAGACTTTGAATAATTTGCACCAGGAAAAGTAAAATAAATCAGTACAACTGTTTTTAAAATTATACATGTGTTTTTTTTTTTTTTTCCATTTTACAGTACAAAGGTGTATCAGCAGGTGTTAACCTTGTACATATAAAGGAAATTTTACCACAAAAGGATTGGTTTGACTGACATAAACAGTCATACCTAAATACGATCTTGTGAAATAAATGAAACCAATGTTAAGTGGCAGCTGAAAACATCTTGTGCTAAAATGTTACTAGAAAAGATTCTACTGCTGCTTTTAAAAAGCCAGAATGTTCTATAAAGTTGTCTAAAGAATGATAGTTATTTCTTACTTTGGTTTGTCCGACTATGACAAAGACATTCTTGGTATGCTTACAGAATTTTTAGTATCCTCAAAGGATATTTTAAGAAACCACAGTGTATTTGCAACAGCCATAACAAGAAAACAACATATTTATTACTCGTGGAAAGTGGGTATTTATCACCTAATTTTAGCAGTGGGATTAACATCAACTAACTAAAGACATCTGTACCTGAGAAAGTTGCAGTAGGTGCCGTATATAGAAAAGAAGAAAAATCAGCATAATGGGAGTTTTTCGTCTCGCCTTTTTTAGGTAATTATTTGAGGATAGGATTAATTGTCTCTTCAGAAGCCAGGGTGAGATACTAGATCAACTGTAAATAAAAAGAGAGGTATACAAAAAAGAATGGTAGTATGCTCCATTCAATATTTAAATGACTTAACATTAACAAGGTTATGTGATTCAGTCTCGGTCTCTAGTTAAGGGATGAACAGTACTGAAGATATTGGATGTAAATATGAAAAACTATTGATTTTGGGAAATATGAAAGGACATATGAATACATTAATTTTTAGTGTTTTATTTCTATTTGTGAAGAATTTCTACAATTTTTTTTCTATTAAATATCACTTGATATTAAATATTAACTGAAGTGTATGTACAACATTTTAGTTTAGTAAAGGTAGAATAATGACAGTCAAATACTGTACTTTCTAGTTCTGTCCTCAAATTAAAAAAAAAAAAAAAAAAAAAAAAAAAAAAAAAAAGTAGGGCAAGTTGACTTGAGCAGAAATTAAAACTTTTTGGCGTTGACACTTCCAGAATAAAAATAAATATGCTGAAAATAACAGTACACAAAAGGATGTGGAGTTGTTGGAGCGGGTCCAGAGGAGGGCCACCAAAATGACGAGAGGGCTGGAGCACCTCTCCTATGAGGAAAGGTTGAGGGAGTTGGGATTGTTTAGCTTGGAAAAGAGAAGGCTCTGGGGAGACCTCATTGCGGCCTTCCAATACTTCAAAGGAGCTTACAGGCAGGAGGGGGACCGACTTTTTACACGGGTGGATAATGGTAGGACAAGGGGGAATGGGCCAAAACTGAAAGAGGGGAGGTTTAGGTTGGACGTCAGGAAGAAATTCTTCCCTGAGAGAGTGGTGAGGCGCTGGCACAGGCTGCCCAGAGAAGTTGTGGATGCCCCATCCCTGGCTGTGTTCAAGGCCAGGCTGGATGGGTTCCTGGGCAGTTTGATCCAGTGAGCTAGTGGTTGGCAGCCCTGTCCACAGCAGGGGGTTTGGAACTAGATGATCTCTGAGGTCCCTTCCAACCCAAGCCATTCTACGATTCTATGATTCTATGGTTCTATGATTCTATGATTCTATGAAAACATGTTTCATTTCACATGGAGTTTATGCAGAATGCTTTACTCATCATACATATATATTTATTTTCTAAGAAAAATATGTAGTTTTGAAAGGTAAAATGTATTCTTTTAAAATGGCAAAGTTTTCAAATTTATGTTGCTGTACTTCATGAAAATTGCAGAACAGAACTTACACAGCTCTTCTTGAAGAAGGAAAAAATCATTTTTTACATTATCTTCTGGGAATCCTTTTCTGCAAGTTGCAGGTACTTCTACTGGATTTGTTAAGTTTAGATACCGCATAAGACTTTTGCATACTCAAAGTCCAAACTCTTTTAGTATTATTATTTTTAATTGTGAAATTTCTATAACGAAAAACAGAGAATGGAATGAGTGAAATTTGAATAATGAAAAAAAGAGAATGATTTAAAAAAGGCATCACAAAATCACAGAATCACAAAATGATTGAGGTTGAAAGGGACCTCTGGAGGTCATCTGGTGTAACCTCCCTGTTCAGGCAGGCTAGATGTCCTTGTCCAGACCATGTCTGGATGGCTTTTGGATGTCTTCAAGGACGCAACTCCACAACCTCCATGGGCGCCCTGTGCCAGAGCTCTGTCATCTGCACAGCAGAGAAGAGCTTTCTGGTGTTCAGACAGAACATTCTGTGTTCCAGTTTGTGCCCATTGCCTCTTGTCCTGGCTCTAGGCATGACTTCTCCTCATAGGAGAGGTGTTTCTGTCCCTTGAACATCTCTGTCAGTCCTCCATTGAACTCTCTCTAGTATGTACATGTCCCTCTTGTACTGGGCAGCCTGGAATTGGAAACTGCACTCCAGGTGTGGTCTCATCAGCACTCAGTAGAGGGGAAGGATCCCCTCCCTTGACACTTTGCCTAATGAATCCAAGAATACCATTACCCTTGTTGGCAGTAACAGTATATTGCTGGTTCTTGTTCAACTTAGTGTCCACCAGGATCCCCAGGACCTTTTCTGCAGAGCTGCTTTCCAGCTAGGTGTCCCTCCACCTGTCCTGGTGTCTGGAGCTGTTCTTCCTCAGGTGTAGGACTTTGCATTTCTCATTTGTCTAACCTGTCCAAGTCCCACTGGATGGCAGCACAATCCTCTGTGGTATTTACCATTCCTTCCAGTTTGGTGTTATCCACAGCCTTGATGAGGGTACACTCTGCCTCATCACCCAAATCATTAATGTTTGGACAGTCACAATGTTTAAATGGTTATATAACTATTGATCAACTGTACTATTCCTGAAAATATAGAAGTAGATTTTTCAAAAACTCATTGAACAAGATTTTGTTAATGCCTGGTATTTTATGTTGCCCAAATATGAAGTAATATATAAAGTTAGGGAAAATCTAACCTACCAAAACTGGGGAAATGAAAAGTGGAAAAGAATCAAACAAACAAAAGGCCCTTCCTCTCTCTCTCTCTCTCTCAAAAAAGAAAGAAAGAAAGAAAGAAAGAAAGAAAGAAAGAAAGAAAGAAAGAAAGAAAGAAAGAAAGAAAGAAAAAGAAAATACAAGGTGAGGTTTTGTCTGACTTTACTTATAATTCCACCAGTTATTACTTTTCCTTTTGTATTTCACACGACCACTGAGGATGACTTGTTCCTTCATTGAAAGTTATCTGATTGGAAAAATTGCTATAACCTGAAGATTTTATATTGCTATGTTTGCAATAGATTTCACTCATTATAAAAAATTTATATTGCATTTGCTAGAAATGAATATTGGTGACACAATAAAGATGAAAAATAATGTTTCATATATTAAATATCCTAAATGTGCTACTGATTACGATGTAGCAGAAATAACAACTGCTAATAGAAAATGAACAATAGCTAAAATAAAAATTCTTACTCACTTGAAATTATAGAAATCTCCATTGTACAAGCAAAAAGAAGTCCACCATTTTGTGACTCTACCATTTTTATCACCCTACTACTATACATCACCTAAATGCCATAATTATGTGTTATTTTCTTTTTTATTGCAAATATATATGAATGCATATACTATGTGGAATTCAACAGTTGGTTGAAGGGTTAACTAAAAATATTAAGCATTTTTACCATTATGTTTGTCATTATCATTGTCTGAGTTATACATTCTTACCTAAGATGAAGTCCAGTGAGTTCTCGTTTTTTATCATCATATTATTTTCAGTTAAGAAAATGAAAGTAAATGTAACATCTAACAAACTTTTCTCATTCTGTAGTTTGAGAATTGAATATTTATTTATATTTTTTTAATTTTTCTGATTCAGTTAAGATAATTGAAATTCAATCAAAATGGGCACTTGACTACTTACATGCTCTAAGACATAATGTGACATAACTTTGCAAACCAAAATTTCACAGAAATTGTTATTTAAAAAAAAAAAAAAACACCTTATTTTCCTGTTTTGATGAGGAAATGCCACACCAGGTAGATTTACTGAAGAACATGGCCTTTTATTTTTATTTATTTTTTATTTTTTACTGACCATTGGAAACATTAATAGATATGGGCTGAAATGAAAAACAGGACATGCTTCATAGATGACTAAAACTGATGTTTGATATAGCTTTACTGTATTTCCACTATGATATTCCAGAATCACTGGTTCTGGACATGTTTGAAAAGTAAACAAAAAACTTGCAATTAAAAGTACAAATTTTATCCTTTAGAAGTATCTTCTTCCCACACTGTTCTCAGTGTGGGAATCCACAAAGATTGTCACAGTAATAGTGCAAAAGTGGTTCTATCATGGAAAATATTTTTATCATGTTGCAATATATGTTCTGACTCAGCAAGACTCTTCTTTACAATGTAATAATGCAGACAGCAATGTCAATCATTTAGGGCAATATAAGGATAATAAGAGGAAGTACAAACCAATGTGCAGGATGGATAAGAATGACATCAAGGCATTTTATTCTGACAGATTAAACACAGTAAAATATTTAAACTAGAATCTCTCCAAAGTATGATATGATCTCCAAAATAAAAATGATTTTCTGAGCCCTCAGGAAGGAGGTTATTACTAGATCTGAAAAAACAATAGTTAGTAGAAAAAAAAAAAAAAAAAAAGAAGAAGAAGAAAAAACACATTCTATTGAATATCATTGCATTACACAATATTTCCTCAATTCTTTTATTTTATTCAAGTCTTTCCTCAGCAAGTAAAGGTCAAGAACTGTACTGGACATCAAACACATATATAAAAGCACTTAAAATTATCAACTTCACTGTGTTTCACTCAGGCATAGATTGTAAACCTGCTTCAACAGGGTGCAGTTTATTTAAGAATTTGTACCTATTATCCAAATATGACTTGAGGAATAATAAACTGAAACTGTTGTAACTTGTTAATTTGTCTAAATGTTGTACTGTACATTTGCAACAGAGGCCAAGGTAGAAGGAAAGGTGAATAGTGAGAAGTATTACAGCACAGAATATTGTTCCTTGGAGAAGTGAAGATTCGTGATCAAACCACTCTTAAAGTGTGTGAGAAGTAGTTAGTTCCTGTTTCAGAAAACTGAGGAATTGTGTTTCAAGCAATGTTTTTTGGGATAAGTAGGATGGATGCAATACCTGGATACTTTTTCCTTGTATGGCTGTTAATGTCGCAATCATGTTAAAAGATTTGAGGGAAAGAAGTCTTTAAAATAAAAGAAATAATAAATAGGAATAGTTTGTCTTGGTTTACCAGTTATACTATTAGTAAAACAACTAGAAAGGCAATTGGATGAAAATGTACTATTTCTACTATTATATTTCTATAAATTAAAATTGGAACAAGGGAAAATGTGCAAATAGTGGAAATATTACTAAATCTCTTTGAAAAAAGTTATGACAAATCAACTAAAAATAGCTTCACATAAGTACTTTTTTNNNTAGCTTCACATAAGTACTTTTTTTTTTAAAAAAAAAAAAAAAACATAGCTTACAGATTACTTATTGCTTTGCTGCTAAAATTCCCGTTTTTCATCATCCACAAGAAAAACATTTAAAATGAATTTTCATAGCAGTCCACTGTGCATTCACAGATAAATACATTTTGCTGTATTCCTTTGTCAATGATTCAACATTACAAAATGGTGCATTATGTGAATGTGGTATCATGCATCACTTTTTAAAGCTCCCATTTCTTCTTTGCTGGAGGCAAAAGGAGATGAAGAAGGTTTGTTATCCTGATTCCAAAGGAGAGGAAGAAGTTGAAAAATGATAAAAACTGAAATAGTTTGTAATATTTAATAAAATATTGTGGCATCACTTTAGTCTTCATTTGTGACTCATCAGGAATCTAGGATCTAAAGAACTATTGTAAAGTCTTTGGTCCTAAGCTATAAGATGCTTATTTTCTAAAGTGATTATCTCTTTATTGGCTAAACT
>VXAV01010693.1:27355-58302 GCA_013399715.1 Alectura lathami | reverse complement strand
TTTCACTTTATAGTCCTCTAGCTCTATGTCCCTAAAATATTGCTTTTGTTGTCAGACCCCTTCAGGCAAGAGATCACAATGTTCAATGTCTAATCAATGTATATAATTGCAGAGCAAACAATGCTGAGCTACAGCATTGTCAAATTAAATCCAGCCTCACATACTGTAACTAGTTATGTACTTGAGTGTTTCACCAATTTATGTTATGAGGGGCACCCAAGCAACTTAGCTGTATTTAGGAGAATATCATTACTGTAGCCTCTTTTTGCATCTGTGAGGTTTATAATTCAGATGTTTTAATTTGCTTTGGGCTGAGCAAAGGTGTATACAAGCATTTCAGCCAGCTGCTGTAATTCTCCCTCCCTTTTATCTTGCAAAATTAAAATGCTGCCCATTGGGCTGCTTTTGGCCTGTTTTTCTTTATGGGGTAAGAATAAATCCTTTTTGCCATTTTGGGAGATTTCGTTCATACCTACCAAATAAAACACTACACTCATTTTTCATACTAGTGTACAAGTCAACAGTCCTATCTTATAGCTGATGCAAAAGATAGGAAGGTGAAACTGTGCAAACCAAGATATTTGTTGATAGAAATGTCTGCAGCTATAGCATTTCCAAATGAGTCTTACCCACTGTCAGCTCTAGAAAGTACTTGTCCATCTTACTTCCTCAATCTCCCCTATTTCTGCATTTCCTAGCTGTTATTCTCTTTCTTTCATCAGAATTTGACTACATATATGTGTCAGGTATTTACATCTCTTTTTTCAAGCCTATTCTGATTTGTGTGTGGAGACCACAGACTATGAAACATTCCCAATCAAGAACAGGTTACTTTTTTAATGTGCTACTTAATGTCTAAAAAAAATTTACTTTTTCAGGACTGATGGTCAATAATGTTCTCTCCCCTTGGTGATTCAGGACACCGCCATTACACATGAAACATCTGACAGGTAACATGGTTTTTAACATTTTGTCACTGACATGACCTTTAAGATCAGAAGTGACAATTAAGTCTTCTAGTCTCATCTCTAATTATATAAATTATTTCTATATATACTTTAACATTTAAAAATCCCACTGAAAAGGGCAGATCTCTGTCTCCTTTGACTCCTTTTTTAGATTATCCCTTTCTGGGAGCTATTAGCAGTTACATTGGTGGCGACTATTTATTCATTTAGTTTTGAACACCTTCTGATTTGTTCATTGTATCTAGTGGGTTAGCTGCAATACATTTCCATGCAGCTGTCTAGCATGCCATCTGGAACTAATGTTCTCATATAGACAGCTTACTTGATAATAAATCACTTTCACCTGTGCTTACACAGACTTAGAAGAGAGATGTTTTTATCCTTTTGCTTATCAACAAAAAATTCAATTTCTAAACCAATTGGCACTTACCTCATTTCTTTCAGGTCTATATTAGGGCTCAGTTTGCTGCTTCTCATGCTGAGAAGACTGAGTATAGCAGTAATACCACTGACATCATTGGACTACTGGGATGGAGAGAAAATTCTTCACTTGATTTGTGATTCCACATTTCATTTCTTACAATTATTTAGGTTTAAATGAGAAACAGCTGTCCTCACATTGATATAAATTAATCTGCAGTGCTTTAAGTATATTTAATCTTAAATATGACAAGAGCTAACACTGTTAAGACTAATTATGTTCTTAAAGGGCCATAGTAGATTATATGTTCATATATATCTATTAACATTTTAAAGCACAAATTTGATTTGTGATTTATGCTACTAAACTCAATGGTAATTTTTCTGTCTCCTTTCTCTTCCCTTCCTTCTTTTTCCCCTTAAAGCTGGTAACAAACTAGCTGTGTTTATTCCAACATTTTTAAAGAAATATGTTTTATCTTTGTTTTGCACTTTATAACAGCATATAAATATATATATATTTTTTTCCCTACAGAAACACCATGCCTTATGTGTGCAATAGGTGGTCTCAGGGCTGACTGATCTAGTCCAGGGCTGAGAGCAACATAGTCTTTGTGAAGCAGAACTAATCAGCATGGATATAAGATTGTAGTTAGGATTTCATGTCCCATATGGCCAGCTAAGTAGACTGCTGCCTTGTGCCACGAAGTCCCTTGTATTCAGGAAGTCTCCAACACGGTGCAGCACTGCACCAAGTAAGCACGTAAGTTCTGCTGAATTGGGGTAGTGATACCTACAGTCAACAAAATAATTTTTTTTTATGTTATGGTATTCATCTCACTCCTAGCCTAGGCCTGCAGGCAGGTGACAAGGTCTCTTATCATGTCCTGGCTCGAAGTTAAGCTACCTGAACAGGAGGAGGAAGACTATTTGGAAATCACATAGATGGAGAAAGGAAGATGCATAGTAAGTGAACAAGATGATCAAGAAATTGAAAAAGGACAAATCAGGTTTGTGAAGCATGTGTTTGGAGCAGCACAAAGGCAGTGCTGGGCAGCCCTGTACTACATCACTCCAGGGCAGTAAATCAAACCTGTTCTTCTGAGCCATAGCACACAAGTTAAACCTACTTCAATGGCCAGGACTGAGAGAGAGAATGCTTTTCCTGACTGACTAGAGAACACTGGACATAAATGTTACTTCACAGAACCGTCTGCCCATATTAAAAAAAATGATAATACATATATATGTATAAGGCTCAATTGTGTTTATTGAATGGAGCTGTAATCAACTTATACTGCTGGCAAATTTGAATCTTAAGTTTCTAAAAGCTAGGGATGAATTACATCTGACATACAGATATCTGCCGTTTCAAAACCACCTCAGTTCTTTTTTTCTCTCTCATGTGTCTGACACTTTATTCAGTCTCGGTATGTCTTATTTTTCCTGCGTGGACCAGTTCTGTAGTCGTTCTTCCTTTTCTCTTTTATTCTAGCTAAGCTTCTCCTATGGCATTAACTAATCATATTTCTCTTTTTCTAGGAGTGAGGGCTTGTTCTCTGAGACTGCAATGTTGTAATTAAAGAAAGCATATAATGCTGGTGTCAATCACCCTGCTCTCAAGCTGGATAGCAGTGACCTCAGTTATGTTCCATTATACAGCACCTTTTAGACTATGATCAGGAAAGTAATACTTCAGGGACATGAATCTGACTCAACCTGTAACTAATGGTTTAAGTGATGCTCAGACTTCTGCTCTTGACCCATTCTTTTCTGCACTTTACAAGATAATAACTACATATAGAGAATGAATGAAAGTCTTGATTTTTCTATTTTAGTTCAAAACATTCTGTGCTATAAATATTTCTTTACAAAAATCATTTATGTGTTTGCTTGCTAGCATTAAATTCATTTTTTTAAAAAAGTCTTATTAAAGCGAGGGTTTGTTTTGGTTTGTTGATTTTTTGTTGTTGCATTGGTTTCTTTGCTTTCTGTGTTTGACATCATACATATAATAGAAAAGTAAATTAACAGAATTCATTATAAAGTCTTCTCCAAATATTTAGTTGTTATTCAGTGTGCAGTAGTTCTAGATGACTCCCAGCAGAATTAGGACCACCGTGCATCATGTAGCATGGCCTAAGTTCATCCCATTTAACTGGAATCATGAAGTAAGCTTGTAGTTATTACATACATAAAAACTTTTGATAAGAAATGGAGTACATAAACGAAATTCATCAACATGTTTTTTCTCACATTCAATGTATAGGATTTGGGGGTAGAATGGATTGCTCTTTGGAAGGTTCATTCTCTCTTTAATGACAGCATAAGAAGATTAGACAACTAGTACGGGCTTGACACCTAAATCTTACATGCTTGCTGTTAACTAAGGTGACTTCTTCTGTACAGCTATATGGTGTAACAAGGACTTACATAAGCCTTGATGAATTGTGTCCAATGTGATCAGATTACAGATCTGATTTACAGATTATTTTGCATTACCAAAAATTTTTGCTCTTGGGACAATATATATATCTATATGCACAGTCATAACTCAGAACCACAGAATATTCATCTTTTTTATTTTTTGTTATTACTGAGGTAGACTATTAATATTTAAGAATATTTAAGAATACTTAATGATACTTCTCTTAGAAGATTTTCAGCTGCACATTATCAAAATCTAACATCTTAGGCAGAAATCTCCTGATCCAGATGACTCCCTCCAGCTGATAAGTTCTGAATAATTTCTATCAGATCTGTCCAGATGTGCCTGAAAAGGACGCCACAGGTAAATTTATTGTTCTAATCATGTTGCAAAATACTGTCAGTATTTGAGAAATCTTATTGCTTCCGTACTTGGGAACAGAAGCATGCAGAAATTTCTCCTCCTGATAACTTTCTTACTATGAAGAAACAAAGAGAACAAAAGGAAGGAAAAGAAAAACAGAAAGTAGTAAAAAAAAAGAAGAGAGAATGAGAGAGAGACTGAGACTTATAGTCCTGGGCACAGTACTCCAGGTGAGGCCTTCCAAGGGCAGAGTAGAGGGGGACGATCACCTCCCTCTCCCTGCTGGCCACCCCTCTCTTGATGCAGCCCAGGATGCCATTGGCCCTCCTGGCTGCCAGAGCGCACTGCCGGCTCATGGCCAGCTTTTCGTCAATCACAACGCCCAAGTCCTCCTCCGCAGGGCTGCTCTCAAGGAGTTCTGCTCCCAGTCTGTACACACACCTGGGACTGCCCCGGCCCAAGTGCAACACCTTGCACTTGGCCTTGTTGAACCTCATCAGGTTCTCGTGGGCCCACTTTTCCAGCCTGTCCAGGTCCCTCTGGATGGCATCCCTTCCTTCAGGGGTATCAACTGCACCACTCAGCTTGGTGTCATCAGCAAACTTGCTGCGGGTGTACTCCATCCCACAGTCTAAGTTGTTGATAAAGATGTTGAAGAGCACCAGTCCCAAGACGGACCCCTGGGGGACACCGCTCGTGACCGGCCTCCACCTGGGCGCAGAGCCATTGAATACAACCCTTTTGCTGCAACCATCCAGATCTGACTGGCAGACCAGGAACTGCAGTTTTCTGTTCACCATATGTGCAAAAGCAGCCAGTGTAGTTACTGTATTGATGAAATCCTGATAGGAAGATGTCTATTTCCATCTTCGCTCCTGCTCTGACTATATTTATGTTCTAGGTAATGGAGCATGGAGACTTGATCTGTGAATTTCTGATTTCTGGCACTAAAAGGCAGTGCCACGAGCTGGGCGGGCCTTTTGGACAACTTAGCTATTAAATTGGACATGGGAATGGCATGGGTTGGGCATAGGCTATCAATGGTTAATATTTCAGTTGCCAATATTGTGTCCAAAATCTTTTGGGCAAGATAGGAAATAGTTAATATACATAAACCCAAGACTTTATTATTAATATGCTTGAAACCATAACATTCTAATCAAAGATTCATTATTAGTCCAGATCTAATTACTACAGAAATGAAAAGGAAAAGAAAAAGAAAAAGAAAAAGAAAAAGAAAAAGAAAAAGAAAAAGAAAAAGAAAAAGAAAAAGAAAAGGAAAAGGAAAAAGAAAAAGAAAAAGAAAAAGAAAAAGAAAAAAAGATGGCTGTATCTTCAGCCAGGGAGAGAGGTGTATGACAAACCATCAGCGGACTGAGTCCCTTCCTTCTATGGTTCCTTGGGGGAGCAGGATTTTGGTGGTTTCTTCTTTCTCACTCTAGGATCCAGTGGCTGTCATCTTCTTTATGCTTGCAAACGTAGAATCATAGAGCCATAGAATGGCTTGGGTTGGAAGGGACCTCAGAGATCATCTAGTTCCAACCCCCCTGCCATGGACAGGGCAGCCAGCCACTAGCTCACTAGATCAAACTGCCCAGGAACTCATCCAGCCTGGCCTTGAACACATCCAGGGATGGGGCAGCCACAACTTCTCAGGGCAGCCTGTGCCAGCACCTCACCACTCTCTCAGCGGTGAGAGACCACACACATAAGACAAAATTCAACATACATTATGTATTTTATATGTTAGATATGTTTCTTTTCTTTTTTTTTTTTTTTTTTTTTTTTTAACTACCCTTAAAACTGTGTTTTGCCAGCTCTCAGACCTGCATTTATTTTGTTTGCAGCTTGTAAGCTTTCCATAACACTGACATCTCCAGTGTGAGTCAGTGCCACTCTTGTTATCATACCATGTCTGTATTCTTCTACAGTGCTTCCTTTGCACTTGCTCTTGAGGTTCTTTATATCATTTTGTTAGAATCATTATTTCATTCTACACTGAACAAATACTTTTTACTACTATCTATGTAAAAAATCCATGCAAAGATAAACACAAACAAAACAAAGCAGGAATGGGTAACAGGTCGTTAAGAAAAATGCTGTTGCAGACAAGCAAGCTAAAATAATATTTCAGATAGGAAAAGGCAGTAAAGATAAAGGTAAGTCTACATGAAGCTGGTAATATTTTTTGTTTGTTTGTTTGTTTGTTTTTGGTTTTGTTTTGTTTTGTTTTTTGTTTTTTTTTTCTGGGATAACTGGAGTTGGATTAGCATGCTGACTGCCAGGTTCAGCCTGCTCTATGTTCATGTGTGGTGTGATGCCCAAGGGCAATATAGATGCAGCCTCCCTATTTAGGGGAGAAGTCTATTTGGGTAGTTGTGTGAGTGTTCCTTAGGACAACAGAGTAGTTGCTAGATAATTTTATTTACAAATGAAGACATACAACCTCAGAGACTTGTTTTTTTATAAAGTTCATTGGTGGGGTTTAAAGTATGGTGGGGTTATGTTTGTGTTTTTTTGTTTGTTTTTATCATTATTTATTTGTTGCACTGTGATTGTAGATTTGGGTTGCACTGTAGATTTACAGTTTAGTCCTACACTCTGTGTTACAGACATCTCACAACAAAGTGATCATTCCACATAGCTTTCTAGAAAACCAAAATAAAACAAAAACTGATAATGTCAGAAAATATTTTAACCTGAACTTTCCATTCCTCAAATACCAGGATGTAGAAAGGCAAAATGAAGACATTGCTTTCACACTGTCTTTGAATAAACTAAATGATCCTGCCCTACCTAAAGCAAATTTTATCCTAATACCTGTTGATATTAGACCAGTTACAGTTATAGACATTTTGTTTGCATAATTCTTTATTAATTTCTCCTCCAACTACCACATTTCTGGGACACCCATGTTTTTAATTTGAGCATAGCACAATGATAACTAAAAGTAGACAAATCCAAGCTGGTATGTCCTCAAAATAAAATGGTATTTGTTAGCTTGGGAGTTAAGACTGTCTAGTGGTGTTAATGTGATGCTTGTGTGAAGTCATGCCTTCTGTCTTTGTACTCTGTTTCTAAGGTGTGTGATTTGGGTTGGACTCTTGTTATGGTGCAGCTGTGATATGGGCACCCCTGAAAACCTTAAATATGTTCTACACAACAAACACTACTTGACAAGATTTCTTGTGAACATTAATTTTTCTGAACTGTATCAATTTTTACCAGGTACATTTATCATATAATTTGATCTTCTATCAGTTCAGTTCTCTCTAAACACAACACAGTTATAAGTGTAGACAGGGTTTTCTAAGGGACGATATACGAATATTTTTCCTTTTGAAAAACTGTATAAAGATGGGATTTAAATTGCCTAATTCAGATAACTAAAGTTGACCGGATTTTCTCTTAGAAGCCTTTGGAGATACCTATCTTTTCCATTAACTATATGAATTCATGCTTTAGAAGAAAAGGCAAATTATACTCCTGTATTAGGCATACTGAATACAATTCACAAACTTTTCTACTTGAGCATAAAATGATATAGGACATCAATGCAAAGAAACAAAGTCTAGCTTAAATTGTTTTGTATTAAATCACTGGTTGAAAAAATATGCTAGATATTTTTGTTAAATATGAATTACTTAAGTGATGGAAATGAGTACAGTTATGAAATTTCCTGGTGACAAAGCGAGGATAGTTTTAAGCTGGATGGAGTACATGATTAACATTTAAAATAATCTTAATCAATGAAAAGATTGGTTCATAATCAACAGAATAAGATTCAACAAAAAGCTGATATGAAATATGCTTAAGAAGGAAAAATCAATTACACATACAGTGTAGAGTAGCTGACTAAGCAATATACCACTGTAAAGAAGCATCAGGAACTACATGGGACTGCTGAATACAACATCAACAGTAAGATGTTACAGAAAGGCCAAATCTTTTTCCTGTAATATAGCAACAGTAATGTTGAAGGCAAGAGAACCAGGTAATTATTGCTCACTATCTAGTGTTAAGGGAGGTTGCACCTAGGGTACAATGTCCATTTAAAGGAGATGAAGATAAATTGGAGAGAATCCAAAGGAGAATGCAGGAATGATTAGAGGCTGAAAAACATCCTCTCTGAGGAAAAGTTCTAAATAATTAGATTTGCTTATTCTAGAAGAAAGAGAATGGAGGTAAGAGAAAGAGAAGAAGGCTGCATGAGAGACCTGAAAAATGCCTTTAAATATGCAAAATGTTACAGAGATCAATTGTTCTCCAAGTCTACCAAGTTTGTAATACAAAAAAAAGTAAATTGCTTAATAGCTGGACATGTCTAAAATATATTTTGTGTTAGATATCAGGAAATATTTTCTATCTGTAGGAACAATTTTATAGATTTTTCTTTTTTTTCCCACTACATTCTGGAAAAAAAAAAAAAAAAGAAAAAAAAAGAAAAAAGAAAAGCAGAATTTCTTCAGGAAAGAGAAAAAACATTTTTCATAGAAGTTGGTCTTACTCTGTCCTAATCTTTCTCCTGAAAATGTGATGAAAGCTTCAAAAATCTGAAGAGGTGACATATATGAGGTATTGATGACAATATTAAATCACAGGATCACAGAATGGATGTGGTTGGAAGGGACCTCTCTGGGCAATCTGCTACAGGACTTGGTCGCCCACACAGTGAAAAAGTGTTTCCTGATGTTCAGAAGGCACCTCCTGTGTTTTAGTTTGTGCCCATTGCCCTTTCAGCCTTCTCTTGCATATTGATCGGCATTGAAAAGATTCACCTGAGCCTTCTCTTCTCTAGGCTAATCAGTCCCATTTCTCTCAGCTTCTCATAGAAGAGATATGCCAGTCCCTTCATCTCTGTGAACTTACGTTGGACTCTTTCCAATATTTTCGTGTCCTCAAGGTCTTTGATATGGTCCCACATCATATTCTTATCTCTAAATTGGAAATATATGGATTTGAAGAGTGGCCTATTCGGTGAATAACGAATTGGTTGGATGGTCACAGTCAGAGAGTTGTGGTCAATGGTTCTATGTCCAGGTGGAGGCTGGTGATGAGTGGCATCCCCCAGGGGTCTGTCTTGGAACTGATGCTCTTCAATGTCTTTATCAATGGCCTAGATAGTGGGATAGAGTGTACGCTCAGTGAGTTTGCTGATGACAGTGAGCTGAGTGGTGCAGTTGATGCATTAAAAGGAAGGGATGTCAACCAAAAGATCTGGCAGGCTTGAAAAGTGGTCTCAGATGAAGCAAATGAGATTCAACAAAGCTAAGTGCAAGGTGTTGCACTTGGGTCAGGGCAATCCCTATATATATATACAGTCTGGGAGAAGAACTCATTGAGAGGAGCCTTGCAGAAAAAGACTTGGGGGTTCTAGTGTGCTGCAGGCATTTGCACAAGCTGCCAACTCGCACAGATGCTAGGCTCCTTGGTCCCCTCTACTCTGCCCTTGTAAGGCCTCACCCGGAGTATTGTGTCCAGGCCTGGGGCCCCCAGTACAGAGGGGGTGTGGAGCTGTTGGAGCGGGTCCAGAGGAGGGCCACCAAAATGATCAGAGGGCTGGAGAACCTCTCCTATGAGGAAAGGTTGAGGGAGTTGGGATTGTTTAGCTTGGAAAAGAGAAGGCTCCAGGGAGATCTGATTGCAGCCTTCCAATACCTGAAAGAAGCTTACAGGCAGGAGGGGAACCGACTTTTTGCGTGGGTGGATAATGGTAGGACAAGAGGCAGTGGGCTAAAACTGAAAGAGGGGAGGTTTAGGTTGGACATCAGGAAGAAATTCTTCACTGAGAGAGTGGTGAGGCGCTGGAACAGGCTGCCCAGAGAAGTCGTGGATGCCCCATCCCTGGATGCATTCAAGTTGATCTTTGAGGTCCCTTCCAGCCTAGACCATTCTATAATTCTATGATTCTGGTGGACAAAAAGCTTGATGTGAGCTAATAATGTGTGCTTGCCGCCTGGAAGACCAAATGTATCCTGGGCGGCATCAAAAGAGAGGCGGCCAACAGGGTGAAGGACATGACTGTCCCCTCAGGATCAAGGCTCTTCCTTCACAATCATCTCAAAATCTGAAAAATTTTCTAAAGTGAAATACACATATTTGATTTAAGTTGGATAGAAGTAGCTTAGACTTTGGCGTAAAAAGGAAATTAAAAATATAAAATCATTTTCACTGATCAGTCCTTTTAAACTTTCTCTTTGAGAAATAAGTAGATGTCATAACACAGAAGAGCTATTTAACAACCTACTTTGTTCCCTGTGTTTGCCTTAAAGGAAAGAAAATCCGTCCATTTCCTCAATCTAGTGATGTTTTTATTTCTGATTTTTGTGAGGTCCAATCTGAGAAATCAGGGTCTGGGTTTAGATTTGTCATACCTTTATCTAGCTGAGAGATAGTACAGATATCTATGTCTGAGCAATGTGTCTGTGGTCAATGGAGAGACAAATATTTTTAGGGTACAATTTATGTGACTAAATGCAGGCGTCTAGTTTAGGATGGAATTAATGTTACCTTGTCAGTACATAATAATCTCTAACGATTATAAGAGGAATTTAGTGTGACTAATTTAGATAGGAATTATGACATTTGGTCAAGCAAGTCACACTTAACTTCAGAGAGGGACAGGAGAGCTATTTTTAATCCCAGAAGAACAGTGAGATTTCAATACTTTTTTTTCCATTAGCTGAATTGGGAAAAATAAATAAATAAAAAATATCATTAAATATGTATATTTTAGGGAAAACAATACTAATCCAAATGATTTGGCTATTCCCCTTTCAATTCTAACTTTTATTTTAACCATGCAGTAATATGATTTAGATGAAAGGGAACTTGACCTTAGTCCAAACACTAAAGTAGTATAAAAACAGAAAAGGCTGGGGGCGTTAAAGATTCTGCATATTTAGTAATTTCTAGTGTTAAAGTAATTTTCTTTTTGCTGGCAACTTCACAGGCTGTGCTCCTAGAGCTGAGGTGAAAATTAAATTCAGTTTAAATCTGTACAAGTTTATTGAAAAGGATTGTTCCAGTATTATTTTGGGAAGTAGATTGGCATGAAAAATAACTGGTTTTGGTAATAACTGAATTTCCAGTCAGTTTTGGATATTGGAACCACAGCACTACCAACTTCACAAATGAAAATTCAAGTATCAGAAACAATATGTAGAGATATAGCTGCAAAAAAAATTACCTATGAAGTCTTTCCACACAGCACCACCTAAAATCAGGCAGTGGGGAAGCATAACTGTCCTTTTCTGTCCTGCCACTGAGCAAGCCCTAGCTTTGTTGATCTGGAGGACATGTTGCAAATGACGTCATTGTGGAGAAACCCCAAGGCCTCAGGCCGGTGGTGTAGGCTGGCCCCTGTCCTCCCTGTCCAGTGCTGGCACCCTGCAGAGGAAACTGGTCAAAATGATGGGTGACACCACAGTTGGTCTTTGGAGTGTCACAGTGTCTTTTTGGAGACTTTTGGTTTTCTTGTGGCTCAGATACAGACATAGAATTTTTTGGGGTCTGCTTATTTCTCTTTTCAGAGGAAGAAAAATTATAAGGTTATGTCAGAGATCAATGAGTAATGCTTTTGCAGCACTGTGTTGTGTGTCTTATACCCTGTTACAAGGTTATGGGGAAGAAACTGACGATGGGGCTGGCTCAGATGTTGTTAAAATAGCGTCATTGTTGGAGAAAAACAATGGTGTGATACAACTCCAAGTTGTCTATTCAGAGTGAATATCATGGTCATTTTGCCTCGGTTTCTTTTCAGAAGTAATTGGCTGGCTTCAGAAGGGAGCTGAAGAGGGAACTAGCATGCATGGACAATGGACATTTGAGAAACTAGGCATATGAAGTGAAATCAGGAGCAACCCAAAGTGACAACACTGTGTGTCACTTAGCTCCAAGTGATGTTGCATCAAAGCTATTTGGGAGCACTTCTGGGCTGGGACAGTTCCTCTGTGCCTGGAGCTTCCCCTGGCTGCTCTCCCTAACCCTCACCTCATCTGTTTAGCTGCAGGCTCCCATAGAACAAAGCAGAAGAGGACGGCAATGTAGTTGGAGGTGTGATAAGAAATGGTTTGGCCAGTGATGTGTGTCAAGAGAATCAAAGAGTCAAAAAGTTCAAAAGAATCGAAGAGAAGTTCTGAAGGATGTGAGTCCTTTTGGGATGCTGTGCTAGCAGGTGTATTGCTGCCTACCTCCTCAGGATAATTCAGAATATTTGCTCCTTTACCAGGCCTCCTCATCCCAGAGAAATGTGGAGGTCGGGTGCCCCTCAGCACTACACTTCCTTTAGTGTTCTCTGTTCAGCACTATCTCAAAACAAAATGAAGATGAGAAAATAAGTGAATGAATTAACCCTCAGACCTGAAACAATAGAAATATGAAGGTCAAAGGAGAAATGGCAACACAAATACATTTTACTAAAAAATTCCGATTTTGATACTAAAAATTCAAATGAATATACACCATGTAAAAGGTTACTTTATTTCTGAAAATAGCCTAGGCTGAAGCACTCACATTTTTTCATAATTTTCAGTTTGGTTATGCAGAGGTGATTGTCTGTGAAACTAATTATAGAAATCTGAAGAGCACTGACACTTGTGTGAAAATGAAACATGAGTGACGTTGTCAAAGTGGACAGAAAGACTGAGATAATCTTCTGACTGATCTGAGTGGAAGAAACATCCATTTCATTTAGATGGAGGAAGATTAAATAAACTTGATAAGAGCCAATTGCAAGATGGCATTTTCAACAAAACACACAGAGACCTATATGGACAAATCTAGAAGTTTTAGAACAGGTTCTTGACAAAAATGGTTAGAATTTGCCCAGCAAAGTGCTTTATCATTGACTCCAGGGAAGACAGACTCTAGCAGTGCTGAGGTTCTGCAAGGGAACAAGAAAAATTCTACAGGAAAAGGGAAAAAAAGATGGAAAGCAAAAAATCTAGCAGAGTTCAGAGTCAGAATCCACATTAAACTGTATATGGAGATGCAAATTACCTCAGATTTTGAAAAGATGCAAGAACTGCAGTAGATTCCACTGTCAAAGTATGCAAATGCAGGCAGAGTTTTCACAGCACGGTCAAAGAGGATGGCAGCATCATCATTAGTTCAGAGGATTACTTTTTCAAAGCAATAATAGGTAGAACTGCATCAGAAAATGGCTAATCTATTATCAAAATCAAATGCATTTTTTATATATACTAAATTGATCACAGGGCACAGTTATATATATATGGTAAAGCAAGGAGGGGAGAGCTGTGTTCTGAGCAGTGATCCTTCTGTCCCATGTTTGCAAAAATAAGTGCTACAGTGGGCACTGTTAATGGAAGGCAATCATTCTCCACCCGCTCCCTACTGCACCACCTCCCCCCCCAGCTCCACCTTCTTCCAAGCAGTACAACTTTGGATACATAAGCAGAGCAAAATGGTATTAGAAACAATGCTTTTGGAACTGAACAATAAGTCACAAACCTTATGATTAAAACCTTGCACTTAGGGAACTTACCCCCAAAGGGAATATGCAAGCTGAATATATGGGTAAGTAATGAATTGGAAAAAGTACACGTTACACTTACTGTGTGTGTGTATACGTGTGTGCTCATTTTCAAGTTGAAACAAGTTAAATCTATGGTCTCATCAGGGAATGAACTGAGTGGGAATTGAAGGGATCAAAGTAATTGAGAATGAGTTAATTTGTAAGAAGTAAAGAATTCTCAGCAGGATCGGGAGTAAAACTGACAAAACACAAATGTCCTGGAATTAATGAGTTTCATAGAATCATAGAATCATAAAGGTTGGAAAAGACCTCTAAGATCATCTGGTCCAACTGTCAACCCATCACCACCATGCCCACTAAACCATGTCACCAAGTGCCACATTTACTCTTTTCTGGGACACCTCCAGGGAAAGAGACTCCACCACCTCGCTGGGTAGCCTGTTCCAATGCCTGACCACTCTCTTAGAGAAGTTTTTCCTAACATCCAATCTGAACCTCCCCTGGTGCAGCTTGAGGCCGTTACCTCTTATCCTGTCACCATGACCTGGAAGAAGAGGCCGACCCCCAGGCCTGTAGCGTTCCGTGGGGTTGTTGTGAACAAAGTGCGGGACCCGACACTTGGTCTTGTTGAACCCCATGCAGTTAGCCTCACCCCATCTATCTAGCCTGTCCAGGTCCCTCTGTAGAGCCTTCCTTCCCACAGGAAGGTCAACACTTCCTCCCAACTTGATGTTGTCTGCAATTTCACTGAGGTTGCACCCAATGCCTTCGTCCAGATCATCAATAAAGATATTAAAGAGGACCGGCCCCAGTACTGACCCCTGGGGAACACCGCTCGTAACAGATCGCCAGCTGGATTCGACTCCATTCACCACCACTCCCTGGGCCCAGCCATCCAGCCAGTTTTTTACCCACCAAAGAGTGCACCTGTCCAAACCATGGGCTGCCAGCTTCTCCAGGAGAATGCTGTGGGAGACAGTGTCAAAGGCTTTACTGAAGTCTAGGGAGACTACATCCACAGCCTTTCCCTCACCCACCAGGCAGGTTACCGGGTCATAGAAGGAGATGAGGCTGGTCAAGCAGGACCTGCCTTTCATGAACTCATGCTGTCTAGGCCTGATCCCCCGGCTGTCCCACACATGCCATGTGATCACACTCAGGATGATCTGCTCCATAATCTTCCCTGCTATGGAGGTCAGGCTGACAGGCCTGTAGTTCCCCAGATCATCCTTCTGACCCTTCTCGTAGATGACCGTCACAGTGGCAAGCCTGCAGCCATCTGGGACATCCCTGATAGACCAGGACTTCAGATAAATGGTGATGAGTTTAAAAGTTTATGACGTGTACTTAATAGTAAAAACAAGCAACGAAACAAACAAAAACCAACAAACTAGTACCTCAATACAAGAACATGAATTTGTCTGTTACCTGTGGGTTGTAACTCTTCCTCAAATCCAAATTCATCTACTGCAAAAGTAGTTTGCAAGCAGACATGCTGGCTGGGAGGGCTAATCTCCTAGAGAGCTCATGAGTACCCACCTCAAATGGCGTATGGGCAGATTGTTCTTCATGGCATATGGGTGGATCAGGCACCGTAATGACAGGATAAGGTACGCTCTAGTTTGCTTAGAGCTGTTATGAATTTTGGTCTTTCAAAATATGGAGTATACAGTTTTTGAGCATGGTTTATGGGTCTTGAAGTATTTAAATCTGCTATGAAGCTTCTTTCGTAGCATAGCATTGCTTACAGTTTCTTTATAGTGCAGTTTTAATTGTATTGAGAACCTGAAGTGTTTCACAGGAAGGGGAAATGTGTTTTTGCTGGGATGGTGTAGCTGTACAGATGAAGTTTTGAAGAAAAGCATGAATAATGTCTCTGAGGTATCTAGAATGACTGTGGTACACTTCTGGAGTAAAACAACCAAGATTGTAAATCCTTGTGAAATAGCAATAAAGAGCAAAATGAAAAATTGGTACAATGACATTACAAGCCTTAGTATCTGAACATTATGGTGGCAGACACAATTCAATAAATATAAATTTAAAGTTATGCACGTGGGAGAAATAATTTAATCTTTACATGTAAAATGAGGGGATCTGAACTGATCATTACCACTCAGAAGTTAGATCCTGGTATTTTCCTATGGCCGGTTATTTTTTCATTACCAGATTTTTCTATGAAAATATCAGCTCTAGTCTCCTAAATGACAAAAACCCAGCTAGAATATTATGAATTATTAAAAATAAAATAGAGAACAATATAGAGAATGTATAGTGACATATGAGATACTATCTAATGTCAATTATCAATGTCAACATTGTAATGTATGCTGATATTAGTGTCATGCCTCTATATAGATCCAGCTTGTAATCTGGTTTGCCATTACCAAAATTACTTAGAAAGAATCTATAAAGTTCATGGAATGGAAACAAAGCTGCCAAAAAGCATGGAATAGCTATGTAAGCAAACTAGACAACAAATTACCTTGGTCTTCTGCCAAAGTAAAGGAAAGAGTTGCAGGTTCTGAGAGAAACCTGGGACAAAGGTCTGCAGGGTTTTGAACAGTGTACAGAAGATCAATTACACACTGCTTATTCCAGGGCAAAAGCTGGGGAGGGCTGGACATTAAAACAAGTTAACAAGTCACAGATTCTGGGTGGTCTTTGAATGAATGCAGAAAGATGGTGGAAGTTCCCATCACAATATGCTGAAAGATTATGTACATTCAAGGCACAGTTGGTATACATCCCATTCTAGTCACGACTGAAGATAAAGCTGTGGGTATGTGGACTTTGGTTTGATCAAAATGGGTGCTCTGTGGATTAATTTCTGCAGGTAGATGACAAGTAAGACAGAGGCTTCAACAAGCTGAATTCACCATCAGGCAATGAAAGAACACAGGAGTGAGATTCACTCATCATGCTGTGTGGATGTCGTCATCATCTGACCTATTTGGTTAAACTCCTGCTATAGTCAATGCAGAACTAGTCAATACAGCCTATGGAGTTTAAGTTGCGATTCATCTGGCGAAAAATCATTGCCTGTTTTAAAAGGAGATGTGTTCAAAATTCAATGGATTGACTAGCTCTGACCTGATGGAAGCTGAGTGATATGTTCAAACGGAGGAACTTGTAGATGACTCAGCCAGTCAGTTGGACTCTGAGAGATCCTAGACTGGCAAACCAGAAAGAAATGAATGCCTAATAAAACCTAGACATCTTGGTAGCATGACTATGTAAAGATGTTCAAAAATAGAGTATGCAGTTCTGTTCAAGAGAACAAAACGCATAATTACACAGATGTCTGTCTTGTCTTATAGACATCCCAAAACTTTGACAGTGAGAATAAAATCTAGTTCTTCTTAACATTCTGAAAGCACAAGATTTTAGCACATACTTGTTACTTGAGTATCTATAGTTAAGGACATTTGGAGTGGGAGGAAGGAGGAGTAATAACAACAACAAAAAAAATCCAATACACTTGAATGAAAAAGGGAGTTTCAGCTTTGTTATGCCTGCAACTTGTGGAGTATAATGTTAGGGTTGACAAAAAGCACTGACTACATTGAAGAAAAAGGGGCCTGGTGATTATTTTTCACCCTGAGATTCAGGAATACAAATAATAAGTTGTAGATACCAGAAACCTGTATAAAATTCCAATATTAAGGATTTTTTTCTCAACAGATGGATAGATAACTACAATATTTTACCAAGGTTTACATTATGTATGGTTGATCGGACTGAACTGAGACACTGAAGGCATCCTGTCCAGTACCCGAGTCTGCTGAGCAACACATTCCCTGCTCCTTGGGAATCCAGCAAGCAGACTTATATACAAATGGGCAGACAGACAGACATAATACAATCTATATAAAGTATAAGTCAAAGTACAAAACGTTTCCAAATAACATGTAGTATCATTTAGAAAATGAAAGTGGAACAGAATGATAATGTTTCCAAAACTAAAATCATGGATTTTTTAAGCCATAAGTCTTGCTTATCTGAAAACTCTCAAAATGAGCAGTATTGAATTTGTGACGGTTCATTTGCAAGGGAGAAGTAAAGCTGTGTTGCAAAATAACCTTTTTTAAATTTGATAACTAAATATTGCTACATATCTTCAGGTCTTAAAAAAAATAAAACCACAAAACATTGCTTTCAAATATTCTGGGAATGTTCAGATTAAGGGCTTTTACTTTGAACAGTTCCCAGGTACAATCATAATACTAGAAATGCAAACCAGGAAATAATCCGTTCCATTTGTCTGCCAATATGATTGTGTTTTCACCTCCTAAGCCCTGATGGCCTTACCATCTCAAAGGACTATATTTGGGCATCAGTTACATATATGTATCTAGTGAAGTCAGGTCAATAATTTACGTATTAAATGAACATAATTTTGGTGAGAGAAAAATTCAACCTATTGTTTCATCAACAAAAAAAGTGGTTGAAAACAAGAGAAGGATACATTAAAGTCAACTATGCATGAAATTTTCCAAGTTGACTTGTGAACAGGTTTATTCATGGTAAAGACAGAAAACTCTACCTGATGCCAAAAGTGTTTTTTGTTGCCTGTGTTTTACAGCCACTGCTAATTTTCTGAACTTTGCTTACTAAGCTCACAACAGCTTTCAACATCATATTTGCATACAAACATTTGATTTGGAGGTATTATTAGATTAGACATAGGCATCATGCCTGCAATTGTTTTATGTTATAACCTACTAATCATATGGAGATACCTAATACAACAGGAGCACCGTGTTGTCCTCAGGAGCATTACATTAGTTGCACTCATGGTAAAGGCATGTAATACCTGCTCTATTCAATTTGAAACTCCTTAATGTATCCTTCTGTGAGAACGTAGTCCTACTGGGTATTGATGCTGCTATCAAGCATTCAAAATATTTTTAATATTATGCACAAGCATAACCTCCCACCACAACCGCATCCATTGCCCTTACATAAATATGTAAAGGGAACATTAAAAATCCATTAAGCTTGTTAGTTAGCACAGCTTTCAGGGAATCTTGCAGCAAGTTTTGCTTTTCAACACTTATAGGCTTCTATTAAACACAGCAATCTTTGAGCTATAAGGGTTTACTGGAATGGCCCATTAAGTGAGAGTTTTCTAGGGGGGATTATGTCTGGGAGAAGTAGGGAGATCAGAGTTGTAATTATACAAATGGGTTTTACTTTCTGCATGGTGTTTTTAAAGGAAAAGTGATTTCTGTTATCTCAAGAAGCCCAAAAGCAAAAAGTTAAAGAGTAAATGGATGGTGTCATGATTAAAGAATTAANAAAAAAAAAAAAGAAGAAAATCACTGAAGAACAGTACTGGAAATGCTGACAATGTCAAAACTTACATCTATTAAAATCAGAACTGTAGCTGTCAGGATCTCTTAGAATCAGGCATTTTTCACTTCTGTAGTATGGAGTTAATAATACTGCCTTTTATCATCTTGTCTATTTGAGTATTAAACTTTTTAAGGTCGAGGCAGGCTCATTTATGACCTCTAGTTTCCCATATGATTCTAAACAATTATTAATAAGGAAAAATCTGCCTGTATGGAAAAAATTTTCACTTGCTTCATTGGTATTCACATAGAAGACTGTATTAAAAAAACTTTGGACACTCATTTCAATAACATATGCAACTCTACTTGTACTGTCTGGCCGTGTAGTCTTGCATTTTTTACATGAGTTTTTTCACTGACAACCACTGCCCTTACACTGTGTAAGGAGAGTCATAAAGACTCATTGCAAACTATTGTGAAGATAGATTTGTTCCTCCATATGAGGTCTAGCATTTGAGTTGTTTGTTATTTCTGGGAAGGCATCAAATTCCTGGGAAGGCACTGAGGTGCGTACGGGAATATGTGGTATTTGACTGGAATAACAAAGATTTGTTTTTTTTTTTTTTTTTTTTGGAGAGTGGTATATTTCTTTAGCTTTACTTTGCATAAGAATCCGGATAATAATCTCCAACTTTAAAAAGAAATGCAATTATTTGAAAATGGTTTTTCAAGTAGTTGAATATTTCTGTGCTTTGCAAAAGGAACTTAAGATTTGGCACGGGTACAGTCCTGGGGCCAAGAAGATGCTTTTTACTCTCCTCATGTCCTCAATCCATTCAAGTCTGGCTGAATCATAAGCTGCCAAAAATCACTATTCCCCATCTGTGCTTTCCTCACTAGAGCTTGCTAGAGGCTGTCTGCTAAAATCCGTCAGCATACTATCAGTCCTGCCCATGCACCAAACTAGCATCTCGTTTAAGTATGCCACAAAGATGAATCTCCAGATGGGATCATGCAAAACTGGTTCCCTTCCAGCTGCTCTTTCCTCATTTAAACAATACTGTGGGTTCGTATGGAAGGGAGATTGGGCAGATAATGACAAGAGCATAAGTTCAAGTTCTACTTTTTTTTTCATTAAGTTGCTACTCTTAAATCTGTGCCTTTCTCATCTCAAAGTTGTACAATCTGGAAAGTGTTCTCTAATGTGGAGCAGCCAGGATGAAGCAATGCTGTTCGGTCAAAAGAATCTGCCAAATCTTGAGCACTTTTCTGTGTTGTCTATGCAATGAGACTGCATGTGCACATATAACCTCAAGAACAAACCTCATGTTTGATCATCTTATTAAAAGGGACATTTTTCTTAATGCACAAAAGACAAGCAGTGTTTTATCATCTTTTCACATCCAATTGCCCATAGGCATTTCGGAGACCTGAAGAACATTCACAAGAGGCCAGGTTTGTGCATGTGACATTCATTTTCATATGTGCTGACTGTTGAATGCTTGACATTGCAAATTTGGTAGCACTGATTGGAATGTCACCTAAAACCTAATATATTTTAAACCTGCCTGTGGCTGCAACTGATTTTGAATATAATGCATTGCTGTTAATGATGCCTTTTGCAAGGCAAGGATGTATATGTTACTAAATGCCAATATTTTTGTAGCAGCAGAGCCAATCAACAGACATGGTCTGTTCAGCTGAGGTGAAGCTGGATACTACAAACACAGAGGCTCACAAACACAGAGGCTCTAGGAAGCATGTTCAAGAGAATACTCATGGTTACTCAGGAATCTTATCTATGCTTTCTCTTTGGCACTTCCATGAATAAAAATCCTGTTGCATGTGAACTTGCTTGTTTTTAACTCAATTTAGTAAAAAGAAAGGAACCAATATTAATGGGAATGGTCTAATTTCTTGCAGCATTTTGTGGTGCGCTATACTATGCTGGGAGCCTGACGGATCTGAGAAACTGCAATAATGGCAGCTGACAATGGATAGTGGAAAAAAACAAGAACCCCAAAACTGATCAGAAGAGGGTGCTGTTATTCAGGGATGGTCTTCCATGTTGTGTGCCAGGACACAGACAATACCTCAGCAAGATTCTGGAGGATGCTGCCTTTCGGCACAGATGTAATATTAAGGACTTGGCTATATGCAGTAGTAATTAAAAGACAATGGCACTTTTCACAGTAAGACAAAGGTTTCCTAAATAAAGCTGCATTTGGACACTTGTGTTCTGCAGATAGAAGCTCCTCTACCAAATCAAATTATGGAATTCCTTCCTTTCCTACCCTGCAGCAAACTACTGTGTGTTGCTGCTCTACAATAATGAACAGATGTTCTTGTTCAACCTACAGGCAATTGCATGTGAAAAGATAATAAATCACTACATTCCTAATCTTGAACACACGTATGTGTATTTCTGTCATCAGAACCTAGCTGGATGAATCCACACTGCTAAACAAGAGACAGTAATGGAGCAAGGACAGGCACTGACCCCTGGTGATTTACATTGCTTAATTATTCTAATTCCCTCCAAGAAAAGCCACAATGTCTTTGACTGCAGGGTCTAGAGATTGCTCCTCTAAGGCAAGTTGCATCAAGTTTTGTTCTCTCTGCCCTGTGTTGTCCTTTAAGACTATCCTCATGGACTTTGCAGTTCCTAATATCCCTTGTCATGCTACATCCTAGAGGAGACCTTTATTTTTGTGCAATAAAAGCATCATGCTGCTGGGATGAAATGCAGATCTCAGGTTATTTCTGACACATTGTACTGAAAATCACATATAAACACAGGTATATTTTAATGCTACACACATACTGCCTGGGTCCAGAGATGGCTGAGGGGCAGATAATATGCAGATTACACTCTCTACAGTGAATAAACTCTGAGCAGTATGGGAATTAGTCATCTAAGCTCTGTTCTGTGACAGTTTAGCTCCATCTACCCATTGGCTTCTTCTTGGCCCAAGGTTTGCATTCACAGTACTGACAAAGCATAACTCACATCCACATAGCTAGAGTCACTTATCCACATACAAAAATTGTTTCAGAGTTCCAGGTGGTCAAAACTGTGTTAGACACCCTTTACAACAGTACTTATATCTGACAGTATGGATAGTTATTGTTTAATGCATCAGTCAAAAAACTTTTATGTTTTCATGTTTCTGACTCCTGTGCTGTGGGCAGGGTTGCCACCCACTGGATCAGGCTGCCCAGGGTCTCATCCAACCTGGCCTTCAGCACATCCAGGAATGGGGCATCCTCCATTTCTCTGGGCAGCCTGTTCCAGGGCCTCACCACCCCCTGAGTAAAAAATTTCCTCCAGATATATAACTTAAATCTCCCCTTTTTTAGTTTAAAACCATTCCCCCTTGCCCTATCATTATCTGACCATGTAAAAAGTTGGTCTCCCTTCTGTTTATAAGCCCACTTTAGGTACTGCAAGGCCTCAATGAGGTCTCCCTGGAGCCTTCTTTTCTCCAAGCTGAACAAACCGAACTCCCTCAATCTTTCTTCATAGGAGAGGTGCTGTAGCCCTCTGATCATCTTTGTGGCCATTCTCTGGACCCACTCCAACAGCTCCACATCTTTCTTGTACTGGGGCCCCAGGCCTGAACACAGTACTGCAGATGGGGTATCACAAGGGCAGAGTAGAGGGGGACGATCACCTCCCTCTCCCTGCTGGCCACCCCTCTTTTGATGCAGCCCAGGATATGGTTGATCTTCTGGGATGCAAGCACACACTGTTGGCTCACACCAAGGTTTGGTCCACCAGATTCCCCAGGTCCTTCTCCTCAGGACTGGTCTCAAGCTGTTCTTCTCCCAGTCTGTACACACACCTGGGATTGCCCTGACCCAAGTGCAACACCTTGCACTTGGCCTTGTTGAACCTCATCAGGTTCTCGTGGGCCCAACAGTTGCTGCCTCACTCAACAAAACCGTTCTTGGTTGTCCTGCATTGTTAATTTAGGCTTTTGTAGATACAGGCAGGATGGAGTGATTTCAGCTGACTGGATAATCTCTAGCAGAAATGGTTTTCCTTGGGTGCAATATGAAAAAGCCCACAGAGAGTTCAATTTAATACCAGTTATTTTAGAAGTCAAGCAGAAGTGTCTTGCCTGACAGGCATCTTGTAAGCACCCCAAGTTTCTTGAAAACTCGTATATGTGGCTATTGGCTGGTTTTACTGAAGAGACCAGACTCTGAAGGTTCATGTCACTGAGGCAGCCAAGCATGGAGATTGCCTGTAATCCCAGGGCTTTCAGAGACTGCAGCCCAGGTTCAGTCTCTCGGAGTGGATTGTCTTCGTATTAAGAACTCTTGGACTATTCCTGTCTCTGAGAATTTTGGGGATTTGTTCTGAATCAGAACTAAAGTAAGTTTTGTGTATAAAAACCTGATGACATAATTAAATCCTCTGTGAAGCAGAACTGCATTTCCCCTAGCAATTCTGTCAAAATATGTGAATAGGAATAATGATTTTAATTCAGGTCAGAGTTAGTTGTATTGCTAGAGATGTGCAAAGAATAATAGCCTGCCTATAGCAAGTTCTGCTTGTGTTTCAGTTTCACAAGCGTGTTATTCACACACTGAATTTGAAAGATCCTCCTAAAGAGTGTTAAAAATATCTGATAGTCAATTTAAAATATTCTTTTCACATCTCCTCACAAACACATGAGCTCCGCAAATCCTTTTGTCTCAGCTGGAAGATGGTTCTGTTTGCTCTGCCTTATGTTGAAGCTGATTGCCTCTCCAAAGTGTATGATCTGTGTATATTAGAAAAAGAACAGATTTGAAAGATGCTTATAATTCATTTAATTTCAATTCCTTTACTTTCTTTCATCCAATATTCTAGATAAACAAATAAATGAGGTAATCATTTCAGTGACTATATCATTTTCATTTTCTGTTCAGTATGCAGAAAAGCCAAAGCTATTTTTCTTTAACACCATTTTTTTTTCTTGTAGATTGTAAAGCAGAAAAAATCTAGTCATGTCTTCTTAAACTTTGCATCTATTTCAGAAGAACTTTGCTACATTACAGGAAAAATAATGCATGATTATATACTTTCCCTGAAAAACAACATTTTAACTGATATCTTTAATTCCTACCTTTGGAACATTTAACTTTGGGGCCAGAACAATTTTCTGCTCCTTTTTTTTGTTGTTGTTGTTGTTTTCCATCAATGGAATATAGGATTTGTCTCAACCACGCTCAGTCAAGTGTTAGATTTTTGACTAGTATAGATTTCTGGGAGAACTTTAGGTTCCCTGTAACACCCCTAGTGATTCAGGATCCTTTCCAACAGATTTTGTGGGCCTACAAAAAAAAAAAAAAAAAGAAAAAGAAAAAAAAAGAAAAAACAAGATAAATCAGTAGGCTGATTGGATGATTCTAATGCCAGGCTACAATATCAATGCTATCTGTGTTACTAAATTTTTCAGACATTCCAATCATTACCACTGTTCCATTATGGGAGGATTTTAAGCAAGCCAGAAGAAACAATTCCTGCCTCAGAGAGCTGATAAATCTTCCTGTCTCCTTCCCACACATGCACTCTAATGTGGTTTCAAATATGTATTTCTCTGACGCTCAATGATAGTAAAGATTAATGACTGTAAATAACATGAGAATTGTTTGCCACACAGTTCCAAATTCTAATATGTGAATTAAATCCATTTTTTGTCATAATTATCATTAAAAAAATAATTTAAAAAAAAACCTGCTCCTTTTTATCTTACTTGGGATATAGTTAGATTTAGGGGGTTAAATCTATTCAGTTTTAAAAGAAGAAGAAAACAGAGGATTTGATTGTTCGTGACATTTTGTTCAGAATCAATCATTGTCAGCTCAGGTTAGACTGATCTACTATAAGCCTGCCATAGAAAAGATTTGCCACAAATGGCAAGGCTTTAAGCTGTTTCCACCGCGCTGAACATAATGATGGATTTATCATTGCAATCAAGATGGTAAAACAGCATGGTCCCCAGAGTCATGCACCAGGCAAATTGATCACAACAGCCCTGAAGTTATATAAGGGCTTTGTTTATCTGGTCTCTGTCTGCAAGTGTGGTAATCCAACTTCAGATAAGACACTCTGATCTTTACAGAACTTTGGACAGGTTTTTTTCTCCTAAACCAGTATATAGCAGAATTGTCTCGGCTGAGGAGTAAAACTACCCACTGAATATATATATAATGTTTACATGTTTTTCCTATTTACTAATTTAAAATAAAAGGCAGTCCAATGCAAGCAGAAATAGCAAATACTCTTTTTGCATACAGTAACAACTAATCTAACATCACTGTCTCAATCTGTAATTGAAGTAATATTAAGCTCTAATAGCTTAGTAAGAATGTGAATAAGGTGGGAACATTTCTTAATTTCTTCATCTTCATCCCTGGAGTCATTCAAAGCCAGTTTAGATCGGACCCTGGGTAGCCTGGTCTAGTGGTTGGCAACCCTGTCCACAGCAGGGGGATTGAAACTAGGTGATCTATAAGGTCTTTTTCAACCCAGACCATTGCATGATTCTATGATTCTATGATTCTATGATCTGTACTGGTATGAACCAATGAACAGAGATTAGTATCTCTATTTTACTTTTTAATTTAAATTATGTTAATTAAATAGTTTTATATTTTGAAGCAAGAGTGTATCATTATCAAGTTTGATTAAATAACTGGTAAAAAGATCTATTGTACATTATTGATTCACTTTGGGTACAAATATAATATCAACTATAACTCACCATCAATAATGATTAGAAAATGGTTATGTACATTTAAAAACAGAATCACAGACCACCTGAGAAAAAAAAGATTAATTTAGAGGACTACTGGATTCTTCAGGGATTCATTTTGTGTACTGAGAGGTACAGAAGGGCTATTTTCTCTCTTTCATTCTAAATATTCTATTTAAAGTACTCTCACATAGACACAGGCAGCACTATCTGACACAAAATACATTCAGGCAAATTTACTGTTAATTTAGCCTTCAAGGTGTGCAAACAGACATAGAGCAGAAATATGTGAATTGGAAGTTAAATACACTTGCTTTGCATTGTTTTGACAAAATTTATATTGTGAGAAAGTAATGTCTCAATCAAAAAGAAAATAAAAATGTTGTGTGTCAAGTAATGGTTCTAACCATCAGTAAGATATGGTAGAATATTACGCCCACAGTAACAGTTCTTCATTAGTCCACTCTTCATTTGTAGATTCTTCTCTTGCTTTAATGAAAGATATCAACCGTTCTCTGTTAAGTCTTCAAAACCTGAACATTTTCAGAAAATTGAGTCTACCATTTTCCTGGGAGACTAAAAAATAGAATGCACTCCTAGTGTCCATTGAAACCAATGTGGGATGAGCTCATTTGTGAAGATCTAAATCTCTTCTAAAAGCCTGTTTCTTTGAGAGAGAGATAGACTGACTCTTTCTACCCTTGCCTGTTCTCCTCCATCAGTGGGAAATGACTGCCACACCATCACCATCATTTACTTTGTGAAGGCAGAAGGAGCAAAGCCAAATGCTTGTCCAGAACCAAACCTCCTCATCTGTGGTTCTCCACAGCTGGTATTGATTCTGATGTTTCATGACGATAACATTCAGAGGAGACCTCTGGAGAAGTTCAAATACTGCAACTGAAACAGACATTTCTGCATTAAGCCTCAGGGCAGCCTGGTGTAGAGGGTAACACAAGCTATGATATTATAGCTATATATCCGTCACCAATCAAATTGAACAGAAAAGTTGCTCACATAAGTGATTTGGAAAGATATCTCATTCTTCCTTTGTGATATTTTATCTGCCATCATTAAAGATACTAATAAAACCAATTCCCGCATTGATTCCAGTCTTTTTCTTATTTTATTTTGGCCCTGACCAGAATTCAAAAGTGGTGGAACATGTCCCACACCTGATTCACAGAAAATATAACAAACGAAGCCCATCATAATTTCATTTCTTAGCCATCTATTTATTGAGTCATGTGAGGGTCTTGGAACTAACCTTGAAATATTTAACACAAATAATTTCAGGATTCATATCAGCATTAGTTTCTCTGTAGCAAAGTATACTGGGACACTGTAATTAACTTTAACACACAAACACATAGAATCATAGAATCATAGAATCATAGAATCATCCGAATTGGAAAGCACCTTTAAAAGTCATCTAGTCCAACTCCCCTGCAGTGAACAGGGACACCTACAGCTGGATCAGGTTGCTCAGAACCCTGTCCAGCCTGGCCTTGAAGGTCTCCAGGGATGGGGCATCCACCACCTCTCTGGGCAACCTGTGCCAGTGCTTCACCACGCTTAATGAAAAAAACCTTTTCCCTACATGCAGGCAAAATCTCCCCTCTCTCAGTCTGAAACCATTTCCCCTAGTCCTATCACAACAGACCCTCCTAAAGAGTCTGTCTCCTTCTTTCTTATAGCCCCCCTTTAGATACTGAAAAGTCACTGTCAGGTCTCCCTGGAGCCTCCTCTTCTCCAGACTGAACAGCCAAAACTCTCTCAGCCTGTCCTCACAGGCGAGGTGTTCCACCCCTTGGATCATTTTTGTGGCCCTCCTCTGGATGTGCTCCAACAGCTCCATGTCCCTCCTGCACTGAGGACTCCCCATCTGGATGCAGCACTCCAGGTGGGGTCTCACCAGTGCAGAGCAGAGGGGCAGGATCACCTCCCTTGCCCTGCTGGCCACGCTTCTTTGGATCCAGCCCAGGATGTGGTTGGCTTTCTGGGCTACAAAGGCACACTGCTGGCTCATGTCCATCTTGTCATCCATCAGTATCTCCAAGTCCCTTTCAGCAGGGCTCAGTCTGAGCCCTGAACCGTGCTGATTGTCTCACATCACCTCTTTGTCTTCAGCGTGCCTTAGCATAGCCTCCGGGAGCATCTGTTCCATGATCTTCCCCAGCACAGAGGTGAGGCGGACGTTGGTAGTTCCCTGGCTCATTCTTTCCACCCTTCTTAAAATGGGTGTTACACTGCCCTTCTTCCAGTCACCAGGGACTTCACCTGACTGCCATGGCTTCTCAAATACCATTGAGAGTGGCTTGGTTACAGTATCACCCAATATTCCTTCAGGCCTCTGGCATGCATCTCATCAGGACCCATAGACTTATAGATGTTCAGGTTCCTCAGGTGGTCACAAACCTGATCCTCACTTACAGTGGGAGGGACATAGCTTCCCCAGTCCCCACCTTCTGACCCATCCACTCAAGGGATGCATGAAGAGCAGATGTTGTTGAAGACTGAGGCAATAAATTGTTGAACACCTCAGCCTTCTCCTGGTCTGTTGTTACTAGCCTGCCTTTGTTCCTCACTAGAGAGAGAACACCCCCTTGAACTTTCCTTTTCCAGTTGATATACCTGTAGAAGCCTTTCTTGTTTTTCTTTGCATGCTTCACCATGTCCAGTCCTAGCTGATCTTTGGCCTTCCTGACCCCTTTCCTACACAGCCTAGTAGCATCCCTATATTCCTCCCAGGATACTTGTCCCTGCTTCCACTGCCTGTGCAGTACATGTACAAGTACAGTGGAGACCAAAACTGACTTCTAGTATGGAATGGATCATGAAGATGTTTTACCCTGAAGTTTTGTGGTACAACTAAATAGTAATGCAATTACAGCCCTTTATATGCAGACCTGTCTAGGATGAGATCAAGTCTGTAGCCATTATGCTATACTTCTGTTATTTTCTTTATCAACCACTGCTGTTAACTTGAAGCTTCTATTGTCCCCTATTTCTCTTTCCTTTTCTTGTCTCTTCTTCTTTCTTTGGAGGTTAATGGGATGTAGCTCATCAGTGATCTCAGGTCAAACTGTTTGGCCATCCCTATCTAGAAGTCATCTAATGAGTGAACTAGCGCTTGATGCTGGCAACTATAGGTCAATATGATTTTGTATTAACTTGAAGAAGGTCAAATGGTCTCTAAATTTGATAAATTTCCCATTTCTTGAACTGCTGATGGAGAGCATAGACAAGATGAAAGTTAATACAATTCTGGGCTTGTACAGACACACAAATAGGTACTACAGCTTAATTTCCACACGAAGTAACTTAGACTCTTCTTGCACTCCAGAAATTATTTTTTATGTATCCCAATTAAATAACAATAAATAATTAATGGCAAAGAGTGTATTTGATAATTTTAGCCTCTTTCAGTACATAAACAGCCCCTGAAAAACCCAATATTTTTAAGCTACATCTCTCAGTATAATTTTCCTCAGTTATGATTATCTCAAATCTTGTTTTCTGTATGTTGTTTTGTTTTTTAAATGATTAATCATAAATAAGTGGAATTAGAGAAATTTTGTTTGATTTGAATAAACTAGACTGTTCTCATGACATGATTTCCTTTTATGAGATTGGACCACTATGTGAACAATTCTGGCACAAAACAGGAATATGAAATGCAGTTTTTCTTCTTAAGTTTTTTGATTGGCTTTATATGTATTTACAGCAGCAAAGGGGTTAATTTATACTGTAGAGATATCAGAATTGGGAATAAAATATCTAGAAGTGTAGAGAAGGAATAAGCCTTTGGGTTGACAAAGCACTTGATGGCAACACCAGCAGATGAGAAGGAAACCCAAAACAAAGAAAGGAGAAAGAATAAACGAATTTCAACTAAACACAGTGAAACAGATCACTCTGATGTCTGGATCTAAGAAGAAAATTTGAGCTTGTGATTTCCTGTCTTTTACAGTTAGAACAATCTCACTGTATCATCTCTGTCTCTTCATGTCTTCCTATGATGTTTTTTCATTTGTTTTCTGCAAATATGCTTTTAGTATAATGGTACACCTTGAGGGCTGGGCTAAAGTGACCAGAAAGTTTTGAATTCAGCATTTACAGTCTTGGAGGAGCATTTACAAATATTTCAGTTTTCATTTTCCAGCTGTATCTGGGAACTACATGTTGCAAGAAGAACCTGCAGAATATATTGGGCAATCTCATTCAAAAGGTTTCATTTTAGCAGATGTATATAAGAGAAAGAATTCTGAGTTTACTCAAAATTCTTATGACTCACAGGTAGTGGCTATGAAGTGCCTGATGGCAGCTGTCAGGATAGAACTTTTCATACAAGCATTTAAGGTCCTTGGGAAATGAAATGTCCAGGTTGTGATACGTTAAGTTTAGTCTGGTAAAGATAAGAGGGAGACAGAAATATTTTAGGCATATATTAGTAACACATAAGATGATTCATTACGACTTATTGATAATATATGTTCACTACTAGAATCTCACTGACATTTGTCTGTTAATCTGGCCAATTTTAATGACTAGCTTTAAAAATGGTTGGCAACATTTTAATTTTAACATAACACTCATACCTGCAAAGGCCATGTTTTACTCTCAACAGTGTCACAAAACTCAATTTAATCTCTATGGGGGAAATTCTAAAGTCACAGGTGCAGAAATTCAACAAGCTGGTAACAGTGAGTTTTGAAAAGTATGAAACTGGATAAAATCAGAAACAGCATTATTTTTTCTGATTATTACTGTTGCCTATATACACATTGTGGCATACGAATACAAACTGCTATTTCAGGACTTATAGAAAATAACAGAAAGGATATAATTATGTCAAGCAAAGCTTTTGTTTAGAAGGGTACTTAGTGATCAATGTCTGATTTGTTTTTTTCATTTTTTTTCCATATATGTTAAATTGGCATAAAACCAAGAAAAATGTGATTTCTCTCAGAATATCAGAATATTTTGATATTTAGTGTGCTGCTCCTGCTTCTGTTTCTTTGAAGGTGCCTCCTGGGAGGTGTTTCTAGATTCCAATTCCCTACATTACCTGTGTGCTCCAACAAGAATTGCAATAATAAAAGATTGCAAGAGGGCCATAGTGTATCATGGATGAGATACTTTAGAAGGAAGCCTGGAAGACTTTGACAGAAAAGGAGAACAGGATGCACCAGTGGATCACCAAAAGTCCCCTCCTCTCCT
>VXAV01010693.1:2501-26188 GCA_013399715.1 Alectura lathami | reverse complement strand
CAACAGTAACAATAATAACTTAACAGTAAATTCTACTCAGTTTTATGATATTGATTATCATTCCAGACTCCCAGAGTATAGTGTAGAGTCCCATGGAAACCATGGTCAAACATGTGTGATGCATACATATACCGTGTGTACATGTAGCATGATACCAGACATTGTTTACTTGATATAAAGTTGATGGTTCATGAGTATTTTAATGGATCTGTTTGATGGAAATTAACAACACTTGCTTAAATCTGCTCCTGTTTGACAAAACACAACCCTAGATACACCAGTACCTCAAGCAACATTTAGGCAAATTAACAGGGATTTATGCAAATGATCACCAGGTTCCAGAGCTACCAAACACCTGTGGTGAGACAGTGTAATGCACTCTAGATGGAACCTTGACCTAACAGGAATATATAATATTTGTTACATTGGAAAGTTTGTTTGGCCCTACCTCTGACATATTCTCATGTACCAGCATTATACCAAGAAGATTCATCCTAAATCCTTCATTTGATCTGTCCCTTAAATCCAAATGGAAACAAATTAACCCTTTCCATAATGATTAATTCCCAGGTCAGATCAGGTATCTGGGTTCCTAACTTTGCATTAATTTATCTGAATTTGGTAAAACAAGGTGTAGTATATAACTATTGTGTTGCTCCTGATCTCAGTTATTTGGCAGAGAAAAAGTGGATTGCTCAATTTGAGCGTTACAGGTGTTGCTAGACTTTTCGCCAGGAAGAAGAGGATTTTCTCTGGGGTCACAAATCATATTAAACAACATAACTTTAAATTGTATTCTAAGCAATAATTTTATTTTTTTTTTCTTGATTCCAGTGCTGGAATACAATATGCTCCTTGATTGCTATTGTTTTATTTTGTGCTGCATTATGGAGAACACCAAAATAGACAGCTTTCAGAAAACCTTTTATTGGGACTATCAATGGTATGTTGAGTTAGTCTGCTAGGTATTACTCTGCAGTCTGCCCCTACAATAAGCTTTGTCAATAACAACACACACAGAATCATAGAATCATAGAATGGCTTGGGTTGGAAGGGACCTCAGTCTGAGCTTCTGCTATTTCTTTCTCCTCTTGCTTTGTTGGCTCAATTAAAAGATTTGTAGTACCACTGCCTTAGCCATTTCTCAAATTTTGATGAGCCAAGATTCAAAAGGAGACATCTGGGCCAATAATGGTTTTACAGGGTTGTCTAGCCTTGGAAATGTATGCAAAGTCAGGAACCTCGTCAACAATCAAATCATGGGTGGCAGTAACCTTTTTAGGCATTGACTTAGCAATTAAACAGCATGAATCAACATGTTGGGTCTCTGTCAATCAACAACATGTGCACTGAATAAGAGAATTGGGGTAAAGCTAAAGGTGCTGACATTATATATGTCACATTTTTCTCAAGTCCTTACTCACTTTGTTGCAGCTCTGTTCCCCACCATTAGATATTAAGGTACAATATGCTCATTCCTGAAAGGAGATAAGGCAACAGATTTGTAAAATTTTCATGACCTCATCAGCTCACAGAATATGTGCAGAGACTTCAATGGATTTCTAAACAAGGCTTGTTTTCAATAGGTGTGAATGCTTATGCTAAATTGTAATGGCACTAAACAGTTTTGTTCTATATGATGTGATATAAACCATTGAAGAATAAGATTAATTTCATTTTTTAAAATTTTTAGGGGCTTGGTATGTCGGAGTGTTTTCCTCTATTTTATCCCTGCCAACAAGAGACATGAGCACAGAATTTTCCCTGTATTCAGGAGACAATATTCAAATTATGGTGCACTAAAAGTTTAACATTAAAAAAAATAAAAAATTGAAGTCATCCATTGTTCTGATAGAATGTAAGAGCTATTTTCACTCCCCGAAATAACAAAACAAAATGGGCAAAAAATTGAAATTATTTGATGAAAATCATATTCCACTTTTCAGTTTAGTTTTACAAATACTCTAGCACAATGTTCTGCTGTGTGAATTGACAAACAAGTCTAAATATTTGTTTGTAATTTTTGGAAACCATAAGGTGAAGCTGCACTTAAATTAGCTGTCACTTGAAAATTCAAGTTGCAATAATGGCTTTATTCAAGATGCAGGGAGAAGAGGAATACAGCTACAGTTTCTGTGATATAGACTTGTGATTAACACTACTTCTTGTGCTTGCTGCAATCACTTGTCTTCATGGAGAAGGGAATATAAGATACTTCATTCTAAAACACTTGTTGAATATTACAGAGTTTACTTAGTAGCAGATCTGTTCTTGAAAATATCTGAAGGACAAATTTTAATATAGACATCTAAGGCCTTTTTTATAATTCTCTTTTTCATCCTTCTTCATACCAGATTACATGGGTATTTTTTAGATATTATTCACAGATATTACAATAAATTATAGAATTTTATTAAACATCTCTAGGATTTTTCAGGATGTCTTGGAAGAAGGAAAAAATTGCTCTCATTTTAATTCATTAGTGATTAATATGGTACACTTTAAAAAAATAGAATAGCTAAACTAGCAGAAAATATGTTGCTATTTTTTGTTTTCTGATTTTTTTTTTCCCCAAAACTCATTTATTTTCACATTTCCGTTTAAATCAGCCACTCTTATCTAACAGAACTATGAATGAGTTGTACTTTAGTCCAAAACAACACATTTTCAGGAAAAAAATAAAAACACGTACTGGAGCAAGTTCAGCAGAGAATGATGAAGATGATTAATGGAATGGGACAGAAGACATGCAAGGAGAGGCTGAGAGAGCCAGGGTGGTAAGCCTGGAATAGAGGCTGGTGAGGAGAGTAAGGAAGATGAAGCCAGACTTTACTCAGTGATGGCAAAGAATAAAAAGCCGTGGGCACAAAATGAAGCATGGAATACTTTTTTTAAAGATAAGAAAAATATTTTTGTTTTGCAGGTGGTCAGACACTGGAAGCAATTGCCCTGAGTGGTGGTGGAAACTTAATCCTTGGATATACTCAAAACCCAACCACCTGCAAAGCCCTGAGCAACTTACTTTAGTTGACCTTGCTTGAAAACAGAGATTGGACTAGACAATCCCCAGACCTCCTTCCTAATTTCAGTGATTCCGTGGTCTTTGAAAGACATCTTGCTAAAGAAGAAATTACACATGTGCGCATACACACACACACACACAGAGCTCTTGAAGAGGTATGTGTCAGGGATGTCATATTTATTAGTTTCCCTGCTAATCGTGAATATCATATTGAAAATCTCAGCAGAGTTGCTTCCACTGCTGACATCTGAGTATTACATTTCTAGCAAACTTTGATTATAACTGAGCCTACAATTATCCTTAGAAGCTGTAATGAAGCTGAAGGTTTTTCATACCATAATGATCTTCCTTAAAATAAGAGAAGTAATGCAGTTCTGTTTAATTTTATTTACTTAATTATTACTGCAATTGCTGATTTTGCTATTTTTTATTTTAGTTTTAACAGTAGCATCTAAATGTCCTGGCCAAGTTTGAGTATGAAAACAGTATAAGGACAACCAAGGCAGTATGAGAGTTTCACTTGAAGAACTTATAGACAGGAAAATGAAGAGAAATAGATAATAATCGTAACAATAAAAAGCAGCCAAAAAGTGATCAAAGTAAAAATTAACAATTAAAAACTTAATACAGGGCTACATGACAAGCAATAGGAAAATGAATGGTAAAATGCAAAGCTGCTGGTTAGACTCCTATAAACCATCTGTTGGACAAGTGTGTTCTGTTTATTTCTTATGGTGATAACATCTTCTGTTTTCCATTCTTCTTTGGATAATGAAACTGGAAGGACAAATCTAGTGTTAAGTAAAGCTCTGTGGGTGGACTAGGCTGAATAAGTCCATCCCTGAAGGAGGAGAAGGAATCAGGGAAAACTGAATTTTGTATTCTTCCAGTGAACTAACAGAATATCATACCAGACTTGAAAGATAAGTATTTTGTTGGAGAAATAAAAATAAATCATACTTTGAAAGCAAAATAATCTGTAATCTGAGCATAGGTTGAAAGACCCTTGCTTAAAATATTCACTGAATAACTTGGAGAAACAATTACATTTGTAAGAATCAAAGCCTGCTTATAGGAAATTCAAAAGCAGAAAGAGAGCTTAAATTTATCAAATAAATTGTTTGCTGCAAATAGTTCTCCCAGCTTTTTCATCTATACCTAATTAACTATCAATAATTCATGGAAATGCTGAGAGACTTAAAGAATAATGTAACAGGCATTCCATTATGTAATTAAAGATCATTAACTATATTAATGACTTTTCTAACTCTTATATTGTTAACCAATCCGTACTGCTTTATGTCAGGAATATACTCTGCATTGATATAAAGATACATCTTGCTTATCTTACTCCTCCAGGTAATTCACACAACAAAAGACTTGGTCTGAAGGAATCTTGAAAAACCTTAGACAAAAGTCATATGACTCAATAACACCTCACTAGAGGATTAAGAAGAATGAAGATTCACAAACCTAATATTTCTAGATATCAAAAGAAAGTTTGTAGTTGTTCAAGGAAGAAAATTGTAACCATATATGTATATGTGTAGAATATACACAAGATAAGAAAACTGCTGCAGAACAATTTTATTTTATGACTGCCAATATCATGGAAATTACAGATTTTAGCATCTGCCATGTGAAAATGCTGGTCACACAAGCTATATCTGCCAAAGGCTGACAAAACTTCTGCTCTTTGCTATACAATGTACACGTTTCCTTCAGGATTTTGTTGATGTTGAGTCCTCCCTTTTTATTTTTGATAGTGACTTGGGGGATGTGTGGATCTTGATGTTCCATTTAAACAATAGGTAAACCATACATTAAAATCCTTTTCTGTGAATATTCTAGAGGTTCTTGATACCCTCTAAGTCTTTGTAGCCACCAGTAACTTGTCAGTGCTGCTGCTTTTGCAGAAAGACTTTTCAGGTAACATAGAGATGCCAAATGGTACTACAGTTCCTTAATTTAAGTGTTTAAATGTTTCAGATGATTCCATCCAGGAAAAGGTTGATCAACAGTTAGAATGGATATGCTCAGGGTTGAATTCTAGTCCAAGCCCTATTACTCCTTATCTCAGATGTAAAGGGTAGAATGGCACAAAAGATGGAAAAATTCAGAAGAGATTTCCATGGAAGTCAAACAGAGTTGTCATGGTTTGGCAGATTGATCTATTAGACTGCGCTGTGGTTTAAGCTGAAAGAGGTTTGGTTTTGTGTGTGTTTTTTTTTTGTTGTTGTTGTTTGTTTGTTTGTTTGTTTCCCCATGGAATTATAGTACTCAGCACAGGATAATTTAGTCTGATGAGATGAAGAGCAATTTCAAGTTAGAACAAAAATGAACACTGTTATTACCTCAAGGGCAATTCTTCCTGTCTTCAGGTTATCCTGGATGTCTCTTCATCTTGCTGAAAAGTGCAGCATAGATACACATTACAGATACCTAGGTTTTGCTCCTCTTGATGTTGTGTGCATGCTTTTCTGAGGACAGCTGAGGCTTGGGAGGCACAAACATCCCTCTGTGTTATAGGACATATAACATGCTAGTCTTCATGTTTGCAAGGAGTTGTCCAGAACTGGAATCCATAAGTTCAATAATCCAGTTGTGATAAGAAGGAAGTTTTTAACTCAGTAAACATAATAAATACCCTGTAACTAATATAAAGAACTTTTCATTTACTCAAGCACAAATAATTTCTGAAGGAAGATAAATATCAGTATTTCTATTTTATGGATTGAGAAACAGAAGAGCAGTGAGTTGAAATGATTTGTTAAAGGTCAGTGGCGATGAACTGAAAAATGAGGTGATCTGAGACTGCCAGCACAGCTTCACCAAGGGCAGATTGTGCCTGACCAATCTGGTGGCCTTCTGTGACGGAGTGAAGGCATCAGTGAACAAAGGAAGGGCAACGGATGTCATCTACCTGGACTTCTGCAAGGCCTCTGGAATGGCCCCATAGTAAGCCACCTTAAGATATTGAAAGGCCACTATCGGGACTCTCCGGAGCCTTCTCTTCTCCAGGCTGAACAGCCAAAACTCTCTCAGCCTGCCCTCACAGGGGAGGTGTTCCACCCCTTGGATCATTTTTGTGGCCCTCCTCTGGATGCGCTCCAACAGCTCCATGTCCCTCCTGCACTGAGGACTCCACATCTGGACGCAGCACTCCAGGTGGGGTCTCACCAGCGCAGAGCAGAGGGGCAGGATCACCTCCCTTGCCCTGCTGGCCACGCTTCTTTGGATGCAGCTCAGGATGTGGTTGGCTTTCTGGGCTACAAAGGCACACTGCTGGCTCATGTCCAGCTTGTCATCCAGCAGTACCCCCAAGTCCCTTTTGGCAGGGCTCTGCTGAATCCTTGCATCCCCCAGCTTGTACTGATAGCAGGGGTTGCTGTGACCCAGGTGCAAGGCTTTGAATTTTGCTTTGTTGAAGCTCATGATATTAGCCTGGGCCCACTGCTCAAGCCTGTCTAGGTCAATTTTACACTAGACCATTCTCCATTGTGGCTTTTGTTTTGTTTTTAACATTCTTGCTAGTTTACAAAATACTTTTAAGCCCTCTAAGAACAATATCATCTAATGTACATTATCCAGATGAACTGTATCTGAATAAGTTAACTACTATCTGGGAACAGTGGTGTGAGTACCCACCTCAAGGATGCAGGATAAGGCAAGTGACTCTCTGGGGAGACAAGACAAGAAGAATAAAGTGATCTTCTGTCTTCTATTTCCCTGTTGAAAGCAAGATGTCTAGTGGTTACCTACAGCTTTTGATACTGCTAACCCCATGAGCTTGAAAAGTTTGAAGAATAAGTGAGTTTTTAACATTAGATGTTCCCAAATTAACTTGACTGGATTTATTTCCAATGTATATGGAGGCAGAAGCTTTATTTCACTGGTTACTCTCATAAAAGATAAGACATAATGAACTGGCTTGATGTGATTTTTCTTGAGATTCATTGCCACTATATCTTTGATATCAAATCAAGTAAGCCTTCAGAAAGGAGTGGAAAGATACAGATTAGTAGATATAGAGACCTCTTCAAGCAGGGGCCAAAGATCAGAAATATTTCTGGATCTTGTGAAATAAATTCTTATAAAAAATGGCTGGTGTTTTTGATGAAAATTACTGAAAGTTGGTGCACAGATGAACAAGAAAACAGATTTTCCTTTAATGATGTCCCCAAATTCTTAATTAAGCCTGGCAAGTAACATGATCCTTCTTCTGTTTCAAAAGATATCTCACATCCAGGTGCTGGAACACATTTTTTAAAGCCCTGGAAACAAGAGCTTAAAATTCCAGTATCAAAAAAGCCTGTAATTCCTCCACAGATGTCTCATTCTCAAATATAGCATGAGAGCCTCCGTCTAATGCAGAGCCTAGTTTTTCATGTGTAGCTCAGACTGCTTGCAACAGCACAATATAAGCATATTACAGCTTGGAAGTAGTCATATAAGACCTCAAATGTATAACATTCGCATTTTCAAGTGGATTACTTTTGGGCTTGGAAAGCAGGAAAGGTGATGAGTATACCTAAAGAAAATAGCTATACTTGAAGAAATAGCACAAATGCATGTTGAAGAATTCTTTCAAAATTGGCAGCTAGTTGACTTGCTGAGAAAGACCCTTAGGGCTAAAGTTTTTTCTAAGCCTTTCTTATTTTTATCTTAGTAGCACTTACTGACAGTAATGTTTCTAATGTGTATCTTCAATTACAGTTTAAAGAAAACAGAAAGACAGTATTGTAATATTCTTGCTACAGCAATGTGAAGCTGGCAGATCTGAACTCACCTCTTTTGGCCTGAATGCTAAGTACAAAATGGGCTGATTCATTTGTCTAAATGATTTAAATGCTATCTAGTGTATGTTAGAGATCCTCAAGTACTCTGTATGATCATCAGAAGGGCAAGAGTTTAAGAGCCCTTCTAAGAAGCATCATACCTAACAACCCAGTACAAATATTTCGGCCATCTTAAATATTAATAGATCTCAAATATTATTAGATATTTGTGTTTGGGCAAATTAACCCCATCCTTCTACACGAAGATAGTAAGGTATGTTTTCCAAAGTTTACTCAAGTTTTCTGGTAAACTGAACAAAGTTATTTTGCATAGTCATATGTAACAAATAAGTTTTTCTGAAGCCTTGAGCTTATCTGATCTGTGGTAATACAGCTCCTTTGCAGCTATGTGGTAAATCTGGCGGCTTATACAGTAGTTGATGCATTCTGTCTAAACAGTCCGGCTGGCACGTTCATGCCCAGCTGATTTTGCATTTCTTGAAGAGATTTGATATACCCTAAAAAAGGATATATATTTCAAATGCTTGTATTTCTGTCTGGAGATTTTGGACTTGAGAGACCAGAAGGCAGATCTTACTAGTACTAACTGAAGCACAAAAGATCAGCAACTTGACTTTATCCACTGCCTTTTTCACTTTCTAGGTCTCCATCTCCTTTGAGCACTGCATTTACACTCTCCATAGCTTTAATTTGCTCTTGATATAACTACAGAGGCTCTTTTAAATGCTTTTGAAATTAATCTCTAGATTCAATTCCAGTTGAGATTTAGCTTTTCTAACTCCATCTCCTCGTGCTTTCGTAATGTTTCTACATATCTCCTGGGCAACATTTTCCTGCTCCCACTTTTTGTTTTTATCCCCACATTTGACATCATTCCAGACTTTCCTGTTCACAGAATCACAGAATGGTTGAGGTTAGAAGGCACATCTGGGTCCACCTGCTTCAACACCCTGCTCAAGTAGTGTCACTTCCAGCAGGTTGTCCAGGGCCATATCCAGGTAGCTTTTGAAGGTCTCCAAGGAGGAGACTCCACAACTTCTGTGCGCAACCTGTGCTGCATCACCCTCGCAGTAAAGAAACATTTCTTGATGTTTAGACAGAATTTCCTGTGCTTCAGTTTGTGTCCAGTTCCTTTTTCCTGGCACTGGATACAGCTGAAAAGAGCCTGGCCCTGCCTGTTTTTCACCTCGCCTGTAGATACTGTGGTGGTTTAACACTGATGGGCTGCTACAATCTACCATGCCACTCTCTCACTTCTCCTCAAAAGAATAGGGTGAGAAAATATGATTAAAAAAAGCTCAGGGGTTGAGATAAGGACAGAAAGATCACTCACCAATTACTGTCACTGGAAAAACTGGCTCAACATAAGGAGATTAATATAATTTATTGCTTATTAGTAACTGACTAGAGCAGTGATAAACTAAAAACACCTTCCACCCCCATCTACCCTCATCTACCTTGTCATCCCCCAAGTTGTGCAGGGGAACAGGGAATGGAGGATGCCGGCAGTCCATAATGCTTCGTCACTGCCGCTCCTCCATGGCCACTCTGTCTCTGCTCCACATGGTGTCCCTCCCATGGCTGCCTTCCTTCCCCAACTGATCCTGCATGGGCTTCCCACAGGTTGTAGCACTCCAAGCACTGTTCCAGCATGGCTCCATACCTTGGGCCATCCTTCAGGAGCTGCTCTTGCATGGGGCTCCTTGGGCAGCAGCTCCCCCAGGCCTTCTGCTCCACCGCAGGCTCCTCTCCACGGGCTGCAGCTCCAGCCCAGGGCCTGCTCCTGTGGGGGCTCTCCATGGGCTGTGGCCTCTTTCAGGCCACATCCCCCTGCTGCAGTGTGGGCTTCACCACAGGATGCATGTGGAGATCTGCTGCAAGGGGACAGCCTGCTCCACCAAGGGCCTCTCCTGGGCTGCAGAGAGCTTCTGCTCAGTGCCTTGATGTCTGCAAGGCTGCTTCTCCCATTTCTCACTTCCTCTCTCCCAACTGATATAGTGCAGTAGTTTTTTTTGCTCTCACAGAAGCATAACCAATGTTGCTCATGGCTCAACTTTGACTTGCAGTGGGTCCCTTTCCAAAATGTCTGGATCTGGCTCTTATCCAGCATGGGGAAGCTGCTGGACTCTTCTCACAGAGGTCAGCCCTGCAGCACCTCACCATCACTACCACCCTGCTATTATATGCGTTGATGATTTCCCCCCTGAGCCTTCTTTTCTCGACATGAGCCATCTGTTGAACCTGTTCATAAAGCTGTCCTGCACATAAAGTTGGCCATTTTGTGCCCAGAGGAGGCTGTCCTTGAAGATCAATTGTCTGTTCTAGCCCCTTTAACTTCCAGAGCAGTTTTTCATGGAATTCTGCCAATCAGATCCCTCAACAAACTAAGATTTGGATTCTGAAGTTCATATAATTCAATTATTTGACTTGCAGTTTGTTTCAGAATTTTAAACTCGACAACCTAATGGTCACTGCTGCCAAAGTCACCTACAAAGTCAACGTCTTCCTTGACCTAGAAGATTATCTGATGATTATCATTTGCAGCAGTCTTTGATCTCTTGGGATCTCCATCAATCGCTTGGACTGCCTCCAACCAAATGTTTTGTCCTTCCAGAAGACAGAGAGATTTTTAAGGTCTCCCATGAATACCTGAGCCTGGCAATCCTAAGGCTACTCCCAGTTGTCTGAAGGAGGCTTGACACATTTCTTCATGGCAACACCTATGCTGGCCTACTCATCAGTAACCCATAAACTCTTATCTGCCCCCTAATTTGGTGAAACTGAAAAATGTAATGTATTCTGCATATTCGTTGGCTAATATAAGTAAAAAAAAAAAAAAAAAAGTAACTGAAACCAGTACTTGTTGGTGTTATTCTGTATTTATACTCAGATAAGCAAGAATAAATATCTTCATCTGATTCTTTTATTCTTCCATTCATGTATTTATCCTAATGTTGCAAAGTTCCTCTCCAAATAAAACTGGTTTTTTTTTGTCCTTTCTTTTGAAATGAAAAAAAGTATTTTTGTTAAAAAGACTGCAATGGAATAATTAGTGCCTCCTTAACTTGTGTATTGCTCTCTCAATGCAGGAGCTACGCACAATTTAAAACATCAATAAGAAGTAAATTGTTGCAAATTACTATTCTTTCCTCAGTATCCAGTAATTCACTGGAACTAATAACAATGATGTCAGAATGTAACCTTGGATCAGTTCTGTTCTGTAGTGAACCCATTAAATGTTTGCACAATACTAATCCTTTAAGAATACTCAATGAGTCCATACTAACTCCTTGAGATTTTTTCTTACCTCTGTTTATAGACCTGAGTGCTGTATTTCTCCTAGCGTTAATGCTCTTGAACAGCAAGCTTAAGGAAAAGAAAAGAAAAGCAAACGTAGTCAACTAAAATCTTGAGGTGAAAAGAAAAGAAAAGCAAACGTAGTCAACTAAAAGCTTGAGGTAAGCAAACTATTATCACAGCACTGATATAAAATTGACTGTTCTGCTAATAAAAGAAAATGATAATGAAATTCTCCTTCAGTTCTTCTGGCTTACTATTTCTTAATCACTGTTATGAGAACTCTGATGTCTGGGGTAAGTGCACATATTATATGTATTTCTCTGAGAGTCGTATATGTCTTATTCCAAGATTAACTTAATTTTTTTTTTTAGAGATGAGTTGATTTCTCTGATCCAGGAATACTTTTGTGCTCAAATGTAGATAGGAAGGGGAATTAGCAACTGCATCTGTGCTGTTCAGGTTAATGTGCTAACTAAACACAAAGTCAGAAACAGCATCTCATTGTATAGTTCTGAGCCATGAGGGAGATCTGAGATATTTTATGTGATCTCACATTTGCTGTGAGCTAGATACACACACTCCGCTACTGTGAAGCTGCTGATATGCAGTAGCATGTTACTCTGCAGTAACTCATTTGCGTTTTGAAGCCATGAGCCAACAGATTTAAATCAAGCTGCTCTGACTGTAAATTGAGAGTCATATCTACTGAACTTGTCAACCCCAGCTGGTGATATGTAGCTCACTTCTCAGGCAAAAGGTGAAATGTTGTATTAGATTAGATATGATTTGTTGCCTTCCTTGTTGCCCCAACCTCATTTCAAAATAAGAATATGGTGTTAAAGGATAGAGAGAATTTAGGTGTTTCCTACATCACCCATGGCAGGACATAATTTCCATGGTAGTGTCATGTTATGGATGGAAGTCTACCAGCTGAGTTGTTGATCTTAAGAAGTGGCATCTGAGAAAACAGTACCTTTAAAACACTTTTCTTCTGTAAAGTTATGGTGAGATAAAGTTCCAGGACAATTAATATAATTGTGTGCATATGAAATTCTCTTCACCCTTCTAGTAAAAAAAATGTCTGGTGTCCTCCCAATTGCAGTGGAAAGTGGTTTCCAATTGCTATTCTCCTCCATCATAAAGCATTGGAATCAGTATAAGTTGGGTACTGACCTGTTGGAGAGCAGCGTAGGGGAAAGGGACCTGGGGGTCCTGGTGGCCAGCAGGATGACCATGAGCCAGCACTGTGCCCTCGTGGCCAAGAAGGCCAATGGCATCCTGGGGTGTATTAGAAGGGGTGTGGTTAGTAGGTCGAGAGAGGTTCTCCTCCCCCTCTACTCTGCCCTGGTGAGACCACATCTAGAGTATTGTGTCCAGTTCTGGGCCCCTCAGTTCAAGAAGGACAGGGAACTTCTGGAGAGGGTCCAGCGCAGAGCCACCAAGATGATGAAGGGAGTGGAGCATCTCCCTGATGAGGAAAGGCTGAGGGAGCTGGGTCTCTTCAGCTTGGAGAAGAGGAGACTGAGGGGTGACCTCATTAATGTTTATAAATATGTAAAGGGTGGGTGTCAGGAGGATGGAGCCAGGCTCTTCTCCGTGACATCCAGTGACAAGGGGCAATGGGTGCAAGCTGGAACATAGGAGGTTCTGCTTAAATATGAGGAGAAATTTCTTCACAGTGAGGGTGACAGAGCACTGGAACAGGCTGCCCAGAGAGGTTGTGGAGTCTCCTTCTCTTGAGACAAACAAAACCCGCCTGGATGCGTTCCTGTGCAATCTGATCTGGATGTTCCTGCTTTGGCAGAGGGATTGGACTAGATGATCTTTCGAGGTCCCTTCCAGTCTCTAACATTCTGTGATTCTGTGATTTCTATTGCGCTGGGATAACCTGAACTTTCTGGACTGACAAGTAACTTCTTATGTAGGAGGGATAATGCCTAAGGAATCATAGAATCATAGAATGGTTTGAGTTGGAAGGGACCTCAAAGGTCATCTAGTCCCAACCACTAACTCACTAGATCAAACTGCCCAGGAATCCATCCACCCTGGCCTTGGACACAGCCAGGGATGGGGTATCCACAACTTCTCTGGGCAGCTTGTTCCAGCACCTCACCACTCTCTCAGTGAAGAATTTCTTCCTGATGTCAAACCTAAACCTCCCCTCCTTCAGTTTTAGCCCATTCCGCCTTGTCCTACCATTATCCACCTGTATAAAATTCAGTCCCCCTCCTGCCTGTAAGATCCTTTGAAGTATTGGAAGGCCACAATGAGGTCTCCCCAGAGCCTTCTCTTTTCCAAGCTAAATAATCCCAACTCCCTCAACCTTTCCTCATAGGAGAGGTGCTCCAGCCCTCTGAGCATTTTGGTGGCCCTCCTCTGGACCCACTCCAACAGCTCCACATCCTTTCTGTACTGTGGGCCCTAGGCCTGGACACAGTACTCCAGGTGAGGCCTGACAAGGGCAGAGTAGAGGGGGACGATCACCTCCTTCTCCCTGCTGGCCACCCCTCTCTTGATGCAGCCCAGGATGCCATTGGCCTTCCTGGCTGCAAGAGCGCACTGCCGACTCATGCCCAGCTTTTCAGAGGGAAGGTAGAAGTCTCTTTGCACTAAGAGGTAAGAGCTAGATAGCCTGGTTAAGATTGGTTCTGGTTTGTTAGCTGTGTGTAAATCAACACTTGTCAATGTTACAACGAACACTGCTGCTTTTGGAAAAATGTTGTTCATTGGCATTCGTTAACATGAATCTTGTTTTTTCTGTGTGTGTTTTGTTTATTTATTTATTTACTTATAGAGACTATTATTGTGAAGCAATAGAGAATTTATTTTTAGCTGAAAGAAGTGATAGATTTTTAACGTCACATTTTAAAAAGCACATTTTCAGAAAACAAAATGCAATTCTTAAACAGGCAGTGTGTTTAAAGTTGTATCAAGACTGGATTTACAAGCCTTGTCAAAACGTCTGATAAACCTCAGATCCAGAGTGTTGTATTTTCATTTTTTTTTACTGATGTTACTGGCTCCACGATCTATTTGAGCTGTATATGCTCTATGAATATTTAGAAGCATCTGACTGCACAGTCAGACCAAAGAAAAGTTTCAACCAAACCTGGAAAATCTGTTTTTTCATAAGTCTACCAAGTTAAAAAAATATTTTCATGTCTTTGATGTCATTACATACACAGAGCAGTCTAGGGAGATAATTGTATAAGAAACAAATTTTGCTTTAAAATACGTGGAATTTTGGTGGGTAACAAGCTGAACATAAGTCAGAAGCTTGTCCGTGCAGCAGTAAAGGTCAATTCCATGTTGTGGCTATACGCAAGCCAGCAGTTTGAGGGAAGTGATTTTTCCCATCTCTTTTGCACCTGTGAAGTACTGTGTTCTGTTTTAGTCTACCAGTACAGTAAAGGCATTGGAATAGTGGTGTGCATCCAGCAGGGCTGCAAGCAAACACAAGGTATATAAATGAAAAAAGGCTCAGAGAAATGGGTTTGTCCACTTTGCATGAAGGCTCAGAGGAGGCCTTATTGCTCCCTCCAATACCTAATGAATTGTTACAGACCAGATGGATTCAGTCACTTCTCAAAAGCATATCAGAAGGACAAAAGGCAATCATCATAACCGGAAAACTAGAAAACTCCAATGAAACAAAAAGAGATATTCTTTCACTATAAAGGTGGTCAAATACACACACAGTTTGCATAGAGAGGCATCTCAGACTCATGAGATATTAAAAATTTAATAGGGCAAGACTCTGAACAAGTTGATGTAATGGCAAAATTGGTCACACTTTGGGTTGGGGATTAGATCATATGAACTCCAAAGAGCTCTCTAGAATTATCTTTTCAGTCTTCTAGTCTGTTATAGTCAGGAGGTGGCCTGCAGCTGGAGAACAACATACCTTGATTTTGGCAATAGAAATTTTTGAAATCTTTCTCAGGAAAAAAGTGTCAAAAAATCGATGAAATGAAAGATCTTCCTCCAATAGAAGAGAAAACCACTGAAATTCAGTAAGGTAAACTATATGCAAAGGGGAAAAATATAGTCTATACTGCCCAAGTATAAATCAATACAAATTTCAAGCATCCTTTAAGTTACCTAAGAACTGAGATTTATAGCTGAACGTGAAGTAATAACATGAGGCTTTCAAATGAAGTAGTCAAATGAGTAGTGAAGAAATCTACATATTTATAAAGGAGTTTGAGTACTGAAGTATTAGACCTTCTCAAGCACATAAGAAAGTGCACAGGTACAGCTACTGTCATAGGATCACAGAATCATAGAATCATAAAGTCACAGACTCGCTTGAATTGGAAGTGACCTTAAAGATCACCTAATTCCAATACTCCTGTCACAGGCAGGGCTGCCCCCCACGAGATCAGGCTGCCTAGAGTCCAATCCAACCTGGCCTTCAGCACCTCCAGAGATGGGGCATCTGCTGCTCTGGGCAACCTGTTCCTGTTCAGCAGTCTTGTCAGAGAAAGTAGAAAGCAAGGAAGAGACATCTGATGCACCTTTGGTCCTTCAGAAGCATTAGTAACAAAGTAACTGCCAGCCCTGCTACAAAAAAGGGCTCCCTCAGTGAATCAAAATAAACTTAATCAGTCTACATGTGTTAAATTCTGATGTTTCAGCACACTAGGTGATGAAATGAAACTAATCATCATCAACTGCTGCTGCATACCAAACTCAGATGGCTCTCCATGGAAAATCACTCTAGAGTCTCTTTGACCTTCAAGAAGAAGTTCAAGTGTTCTTGTTAAATAAGTCATCCCTTGTTGAACACCTCTGTGTCTAACATTTTCTTGCACATCTGGTTTCCTTTGCTAAGATTTTTTACAAGCTGTCTTCCTTCTACTTGCTATTCCAGAAGAGCAAGGCAATGATACTGGATGTTAGCTGCTAGGCAGAGGGATATCAGTGAAACATAGATTGGCTTCCAGAATGAGTTACAGCTCCAGAACTGCAGAGTTTACAGGGCTTCTGTTGCTAGCCACAGTCTTAGGGATCAGAGTCTTCACCCTGAGAAATACTATCAGGAAAGACATTGCCATCTATTTAAATGCACTGAAAAGGAAGTTTTATATTTGCTTTTATGGATGCAATGCTTATGTAGTTCTATGTGCAATCTGTTCTTTGTCATAGAAGAATCTTTGAATCATTTGACAGTATAAGTAAATCTCCTCAATAACTGTAGTCTTCTAACGTAATGTATTAGCAGGGGGGTCTGAATGAGTGTGAGGGAAATACTTATTGAAGTATGTGTTAAATTACCACTATCTCATTGTGCTCTGTACAAAGTTTATTCTTTATCAATGTAATTAAAGCCCATGATTTAGTCTGTAAACATCAGTGTTTTGCCATTTTGCCTTACCAAATCAAGAGAAGAACACATAAGCCTCTCACAACTGAGCTGGGCATAACTGCCAATTTTGCACAATTTTGGTACATATAGCTCTTTCAATATCTGAAACAGTTCCCTCTTCATGATTTATTTATTTGCACATAATCTTTTATGGCTTTTGCTTTGAGGGAAGCTCAGATTATCACACTGTGGTGGTTTAACACTGACAGGCAGCTAAGTACCACGCAGCCAGTCTCTCACTCCCCTTCCTCAGAAGAATAGAGGATTGAAGTAAACGAAAGGAGACGGAGGGAAAAAAAAAAAAAAAAAAAAACCTTTCCAGTCTGAGATAGGAGTAGTTTAGGAGTAGGTTATCTGTCCTGGCACCTCTTGCGCACTCCCAGCCTACTGGCCTTTGTGGTGGGGAAAGCTGAAGAGACAACCCTGATGCTGTGTTATCACTGCTCAGCAACAGCCATAGCATTCGTGCAATGCCAACATCTTTCTATCTAAAAGTGGAAAGTATAGCTCTGTATGGGTTTCTGTGGGGAAAGCTAATGCCATCCCAGCCAGAACTGGTACACAGATTACCAATGTGACTCAAGTCACTAACAGTTTTCTCAGGTGAAGTTCACTTATAGAAACTGAGCCACCAGAGAAGAACACAAAACTAACAAACTTCAAAACTAGTAATCTTGCCTAGGAACAAGGCTGAGCTATCTCAGTTTCACAGTTCCAGTACAGAATCCTGACTATGAACTGATAGTACTTCCCTTTTTCTCAGATCTAACTTTTTAGCCTTCAAGCTGTGGCAGTGTTGATAGATCTGGCACATACTTTCTGAAGAAAAGTTTTGTTATATCAGTCCAGATAGCTGTTCTTGAATTCAGCTATACACATTTCCATTCTGCAGATAATTTAGTGTTGGAAAGGTTGCACAGAGAATCTGGGGAATCTCCATCCCTGGAAGTTTTCAAGACCCACCTGGACAAAGTCCTAACTAACATAGCCTTAAATCAATGCTGACCTTGTTTGAGGTGTAACTTGGACTAGAAACCAGTTTCTTGGACTACAGAGAAGGCACCTTCCAAATGACCGTTTCTGTAAAACCCATTTTGGGATCATCTGGATCTCCAGTAACAACACAGATATCTTTTGATGTCCAAAGTACAAACTTTACTGCTTAATTAGAAAAACAAAACCAAAAAAAAACAAAACAAAACAAAAAAACTTTTTAGAGTTTGTGCCTTTATCCAACNAAAAAAAAAAAACATTTTTTGCTAAGATCTTTATGATAACTGTTCATAAATATTAACAAACATTGAAAAACAATATTGACTCTTTCTCAGTATCCTTGCTTGGGAATGTTCCATCAATTACAGCAGACAGTGACAATATGCCTTGTTTGCTGAAAACTGAATCTAGGTCCTGGCTGCCAGCTGCCACTAGTGCCTGAAAGTAAAACCTGCTTACAGACCTGTATTCACTTCTGACAGATACAAAGCAGCTTGGAAAAAGTGTCAGGAAATGTCATGCAACAAAAAAAAAAAACAAATCCTCACCTACCTGTAAATCAAAACTTGGCCCGTTAACAACCTGATTTAACCAAGATGTTGTCTACCTGGACTTCAGTAAGGCCTTTGACACTGTCTCCCATGAGATCCTCATAGACAAGCTGTTGATGTACTGGCTGGATTGAGCAGACAGTGAGTTGGATAGAAAACTGGCAGAATAGCCTGCTGATAGTTGATGCAAAGTCTAGCTGGAGACTAGGATCTAGCAGGTCAATACTGGGTTCAGACCTGTTTAACATCTTCATTCATGATACAAACAATGGGGTAGAGTGCACCCTCAGCAAGTTCACAGGCAACACAAAGCTCAGGGGAGTGGCTGACACCAAAGGACCATGCTGCCATCCAGAAAGACCTTGGCAGGCTGGAGAGGTGGGATGACAAGAATCTCATGAAGTTCAACAAAGAGAAGTGTTAAAGCTTACACCTGGGGAGAAACAAACCCAGGCACCAGGACATGCTGGGGGCTCCCAGATGGAAAGCAGCTTGGCAGAAGAGGACCTGGTGGTCCTGGTGGACATCAAGTTGGACATAAGCCAGCATTGTGCCCTTGCTGAAAGGAAGGTGAATGGTATCCTGTTGCCAGCAGGTCAAGGGAGGTGATCCTTCCCCTGTATTCAGCACTGGTGACACGACACCTGGAGTCCTGTGTCCAGTTCTGGTCCCCCATCCAGTACAAGAGAGACATGGACATACTGGAGAGAGTCCAATGAAGAGCCACAAAGATGATGGACTGGAGCACCTCTCCTATGAGGAGAGGCTGAGATAGCTGGGACTGTTCAGGGTGAAGAAGAGAAGGCTCAGAGAGATCTCGTCAATGTCTATAAATGCCTGAAGGGAGAGTACAGACAAGTTGGAGCCAGGCTTTTTTCTATGGTGCCCAGGGCAAGAGGCAGTGGACACAAACTGGGATAATAAAAGGCTCAGTCTAAACATAAGGAAACTCTTTAGTGTGTGGGTGATGGAGCATTGTACAGGTTGCCCACATAGATCTTCAAATGTCTACTGTGCGTAGTCCTTGGCAACCTGCTCTGTGTGTCCCTGCTTGAACAGGGCTTGGACTAGATGACCTCCAGAGGTCCCTTCCAACATCAATCATTCTGTAGAAGAAAGAAAGAAAGAAAGAAAGAAAGAAAGAAAGAAAGAAAGAAAGAAAGAAAGAAAGAAAGAAAGAAAGAAAGAAAGAAAGAAAGAAAGAAAGAAAAGAATTATAACAGTGTATTTTACTCATATTTATTTTCAATACATTACCTAACTTCCATATTCACTCCTCTCAACTCAAGCTATTAATTCCCGTAACAGCGATCTATTCCTTTTCTTTATCTATCCCTTCTCCTTTAACTAAAATAAATCTAACCAGACATTCCATTCATTTCTCTGTAGCAAACCAAGAAAGAAACCCTCTGTTTTTACCCACTTTTTTTTTTTTATCCAGCTTAATGTTATGTAGTTTATTTTATAAATTTTACATAAGTCACACTCAATAACCAGCATTTTGTTTCAGAATAACAAATACTATGAATAACTTTCTAAAAAATACTTGGTTGCCAGGAGTTGCCGTGAGACATTCTGAAACCTGGAACAGGCCAACCTAAATAAAATATAATTTTATTCTGAGTGTCAGAACTGCAGAGATGAAACTTGGGAGAGTATCTTTACAGAGAACAGAAAAATTTTAACACTTCTTCAGCCCAAAGTGTCATCCTACTGTCATGTTAGTGATATGATAGTAACCATAAAATAAGATTTTGAATCCGATTGAACTTTGCACAGATGCTGGGAATTCAATGTTGCATTTTACATGGTAGAACTGAACCCATCACCTTCATCTGCACTAAGATTAAATACTTTAATATAGAGTATATAAAGTATATGAAAAAGCCAGTCATAGATGTACAGAAATGATTTCATGGTCAATTTACAAAACCATAATAATATCAGTAAGAATAATTAAAAAGGAGGGGTTTTTTTGATCNCATAAGACTTCTTTAGGTGTTCTGTGCTCTAAGAGTTTTGTTCTGTCCAAATTTTGCCTAAATGTTTTGTTCCACAGTACCTCTTGGATTATTTTTCATTTACTAGATTCCCACTCTGCTGGATTAAGATAAAATTGTATATCAGGCATATGAGATTTTCCTCACAGCTTGATTTGAAGAATTGAAGATAAAGAAAAAAAAAAAAAAANAAAAAAAAAAAAAAAAAAAAAAAAAAAAGGAATAAGAAAAAAAGAAATTTCCTTCACTATTAAGCAGTGGAGTGATTTCTTATTCAGTGTTTTAGCATAAGTGCTGATGTGGTTAAACAGAATAATGAGGCATTACTACTAAGGAAAACAATTTCTTGGCTATTGTATGATTAGGTGTACTTCATCAGGACCAGTGCTGCAGGAATTNCAGTAAAATAATGAACAAAACAGTGAGTTCCTTTCTCTTGGTCATGGTTTAGAACTGGAATTTCCTTTCATTCCTGAGCTATATATTACTCACATAGCTTTACTTCACCCAAACACGAGTAGCTGGGAATGATTTATGCTACCTCAGTGTACTATCTGGTTCCAACTATAATTATCTGTTTGGATGGTTGTTTTAATCGTGTTTTCGGGGGAAAAAAAAAAAAAAAAAGATTAATTTTAAAAGGAGAACTAATCTATTTCAAATATTCTCCTCGAACATGCATTTGAATGTGGGTGTAGCTTTCCACCTCTGATGAATTCAGTGGAGCTGGCATAATTGCTACCCATTTAGAAACATTAAAATTGACGTTGATGATGGTATGCAAAGGATAAATTCACTTCACTTTGACTGACAACACAGAGCCTGGGGTTGTACACTAGCTGTACAGTAACTTCCTGATTTCTCTTGTCTATCATCCAATTAATTCAGTAATTTTGATTGTTTCATAACATATGTTCTTTCAAATATTCATTAAGTTTAATTACTTTGGAAGTGAACCCTGTTTTTAAAAGAAAATCAAGGCAAGATTTTTAAATTTACTGAAGTGATCAAAATATAAATAGGTGAAATTCCAGAATCTCAGTTAGGGAATCAGACAATTCTTATAACAACAAAGACCTCACTTGTCATATTATCTTGCAAAATGTACAGTTCAGACACACATGCATTAGTGATGCATATGACTTCCACATATATCTAAATATATGTATGTATATATAACCACACACAACTAAACACACATAGAGATACAAACGTACATATTATATATACATAAGACCATATAATGCATACATGCATAAGACTTATTTCTTCAAATTTTATTTGATAATCAAACAAATAAAAAATAAAATTCTGAAGTCAGCACTACCGTCCACAAAAACNACAATTATCACCTCACCTGGGCATTCTAACAAGTTAATCAGTAGCTGAATTGAAATCCTCATCAACACACTGTGTAATTTCATTGAGAGTATCTGCTAACTCAGATCAACTCAATTAATCTCTAGTGAAATGAAGAACCAGATGGTAATGTGTTTTAGTCAACACCAACTTTTTGTTCTATATACTTTTCTAAATACACTATTCCTAGACATTACTCCTAAGGCATCAAGAAATTGCTTTACTTTTAATCTAATGCTTTAAATAGGCAACAGTAAGACACACTTTTTTTNAGTCTGTCACCTGGAAAAATAATCCAGGTCAGCTATGTGTATTTTATTTTTTGCCATCAATGATTACCATTTTCTCAAATAAAACATTTCCCTTAGGCTCAGTACTGCCTGATACTTAGCCTGACTCTCCCATTTGCTTCCGTGGGAGTGGCACGTGTATGGTGTGCAGCCTGTGTCCCCCTGTACTGCATCTTGTTGCTTTGTAACAGTATCCACTGCCATATCCAGTGGATTAGGCTAACTTCTAATTAAATAAACTAGAAATGCTAACAACTAAGGATATAGTTCATATGTTTTTTTTCTATGCTCCTTCAAAGCAGCTGAGGATTTTGCATACTAAACAGTTGTGTCTTCATCCTCATCCAGAAACCCCAAAGTAAATATCTTTATCCACATTCTCTGAGACCAGTAAGTGGGGTTCATCCTTTTCTCCTGGTCTGGTGGTCAAGGCATTTTGGAAGGGTGACTGAAGTATGAGTACTGACCTTGTTCATAATATGATTTATGCATTTCACATTCAATGACATCAACATTAAAACACAGTGAATGAGACCAGGAATAAGGGTTTAAACCTATTATTTCCCCTTCCTACCTACATGCCAACACTATCAGCCAAGGACCCCGCTCATGTTCCAGCTCATCCTCTTCATTGCTTGGGTCTGGCATGACAACAGTCGTGTTAGGAGAGTTGGACTGTGGCCTGTGTCATTGTCAGCGTGTAGCCTTGAATTCAGGGCAGCCTTTGAACTGCTGAGAGAGTGATTTAAACATGGTCACATTGGGTAACACATTAAATCCAGGCTTCCAACTTACTAGTTTATGTTCTGCCTATAACTGTAACTGTATTAAAAAAAATCTGGGTAGCAACCTTTTGTTTCTGATGATTTTGGAGATGATTGTAAATGTATTTTGTTCAACAAATTTCTCTTGTATGCTCCACGTGATTTCAAAACAGCTAGCTAGCATATTGGACCTATCAGGTGTGACACACATATTAAAGTTTCATTCCTGGATTCTTTCTGTTGTAAGGTCTTGAGTAGCTAATGCTTGTATAGTACCTAAGCTTGGTCAAGTTAAGAAGCAAAATCCAGCTGTATAAAAAAATGGTAACACAGATGCTTAACAATTTAAGCACCTTCAAAGTGAGGTGGCAGCTAAGCGGGGGTTATTCTGTGTCAAAATTTTGGCCCCACCCTTTATTTACATAAGTGGACTTTTACAAGGCCTGTTGTTCTTTACAGGACCTCAGTGTGCTTTCGGTGAAACCTTCACCACTTGTAGAGATCCACAGAAGCCTGTAATATTTTAAGTTCCTAAGAGGCAGAAAAAGCAGTCAAGATTTAGGCACATGAAGACATGACATATACCAACAGCTTATCACCAGCACAGGAGGAAAACAGAGCACTTCTGTAAGCATGGGTCTGCACTAACAGTTTTGCAAACGTGACTGTGTCAGGAAGTGAGGGGTGTGTTTTTTACCCTGCAGGCAGCCCTAGATAGAAAAACAATAATTGTAATATGCCTGCCCAAAAAAATTCAACTATCCTGTCTCACCTTTGCGGTTTTTCTTTTCAGATTGTTTTCTGCTCTGTTTCTGTGATTCCTGTGTTGCTTTAGCTGCTGTTTTCTCTGTTTTCAATCTATGTATCTCTTGTTCTTTATCTATTTTTCATCTGTTTAGTTCTCTCTTTACCATCTCACTTTTTCTCTGACCTCTTTCCTCATAGGACATCCTTTTTCTTATCAGTATTTTATGCACTCTTATCTTTGCTTGCTTTCCACTCTATTTTCCTTCTTGCTTTTCCTTTGCATTTCACTTTATTCATTTTTTTCCTTCACATTGCCTTATGAAGAAATATATTGTGGAAGGAAGTTATATGCATGATATTTCTCTAAAAACACAACTTCTTTTACAGAAGCCAACACGTCAACATCCAATATCAAATTGTGGGTGGATTTCATTTAATTCAAACTAAATTAATGCATTTATAGTGCCATATATGTTCCAGATATTTTACAAACA
>VXAV01010692.1:225826-236286 GCA_013399715.1 Alectura lathami | reverse complement strand
GGATTTATATTTAGGATAATGTATTTTTTTTTATTAATCATGTGAACATTAACATAATTAGTGTCAGAGGAAAACTAAAAATGTAGCAGTAGCTGCAACACTTGTTTTAGGGGAGGATTTTTCAGTAAAGATTTGTATTCCGGAACAGGTATTTCTAAGTGACTTACGAGACAAAACCAAAGACTATTTTTGCGCAGTCACAAAAGTAGTCATGGGAAAAACCTCATTTCTGTCCATAAAAGGAGTGGTCAGATGGTCAAAATGAGTGGGCTTACTAAAAACAAGCAACATCCTACTCTTGTTTTGCATTGCTCTGAGGCTGTTCCTATCACTTCCTCTTCCCTGCTGTAAGTTTAACAAGTTTCTCATTTTTACTAGGGAGTAAAGAGTCACTTTTTAAAAACATAATAATGCTGTACAAATAAATAAAGCAACTTTTTTCTTTTGTGAAGTCAGCATATTAAAAATGATTCAAATAAGTACAGCCATGATGTATCAAAGCAATCCACTTGGGACTGACAGAGGCATCCACATTAAGCTTTACAAAATATGCAGCTGTATGCTGAGATGTATTTTAGTAACTTGCATTTACTTAACTCTTGAGTCTCCACTCTTGGCTACTGGGAGAGCTGAGTGTAAAACTCATCCTATACACAGCTTTGCAAAAAAGTGACGTGTGTACATAGAAGCTTTGAGCAGTTTTTCCTGCCTGTTTCTGTAGAAAACCTCAGTTTCTATAATACGTACAAATGAGTTACGTTGCTCAATTGCCAAGAGTAATAAGACTTTGAACTCAGTAATGGATGAAACCTATATGCTAAGTTACATGCTAAAATAAAAGGAGTATGTTTCATGTTGTCCCTAATGGCATGCCTGTGACATTCCTTTTTCAAGTTTGCCCATCAAAACTGTCACAACTCTTCAGTTATGGTAGAAAAGGTTTAGATCTACCCATGCTATGGTTGCTTGGCTGCCTTCAGCATCGCATATCCACACTTTGCAGGCTGTCAGAAAAGCAATCTGCCTTGTATGCTGATGAGTCGGGCTCTTAGAACTCCCAACCGCTGCCTGTTCATCCACCTCCTTCCTCTGGGCCACCACCTTCCCTTGGGTCAGGTTGTAACATGACCTGATTTCTGAAATATGTTCCCTTTGCCCTTGCTAGTTGAATAAAAACACATCTCAAGGGAAGTTGTTCAATATGGGGCAGCTGGAAAAAAGTACATTTTTCTGGCAATTACAAAACCTGCTGACCTCAAACAGGTTGTCCCTTAGGCTTCAGGTCATGCATGTGAAGTGCAGGGACAATTACTTAGTAACACTTGCTTTGTAAATGAACAAAGTGGTGAGCTTTTCTTCATGTTCAGTCCTTCTAAGCCTCTTATTTATTTATTTTTAGGCCATGCCAAAGTTGCATTTTTTTTTCTAGCAAGCCTTAGCAATGCAGCAGAGAGAGTCCCAGGAGGGAATAACTTTTTTTTTCCCCTCCTGTGTCAAGGCTTGAGACATATACCTTTGAAAAATAACTTTTCCTGTTTTCTGGCTTTCATTGCCCGCCAAGTTTTGGGAGCCCACCAAAGTAACAACTTGCTGCTGTCACTCTAATTTCTGAAGTCTAAGGCAATGCTATGAGCAGACACCATCATCAGCCACTGTGCTGTCCCAGGACTGTGCGCAGCCTTTACAGGAGGGTCAGAGGGATCCTGAACCTGGCTCTCACCATCTTGCACCCAAGCACTGTCCAAGTAGCAAGTACACTGCTGGGGGTACACTTTAGTCATGAAAATAGATTCCCTCATCTCAGCAGAGAAACCCTCTCTGGTGGAAGGTGACAAAGAGATACAGTTCCTGATACAGGCAGTTTGCAGCTGCACAACTTACATTCATTCATCTGTACGGATGCTGTAATTCACCAGGCTTGTATGCTAGCACACAAACTTTCAACAAATAAAAAGGCCAAGATGCGAATAAAAGCTAAAAAGAACTATTACCAACAAATAAAATCTTTCCCCTCGCGTTATGTATAGCTCCAAATTGACTCAATATATACATCCTTGAAAATTCTTCCTATAGCTAACTAATGCTTAAGAGACATCAGCAAAGTTTGCGCTACAAAGTAAAGTTATTGGAGTATTCACACCGCTGCTCACATGCACCCAAAGTGGAGTCATTATGGTACCATTTTCTTCAGGTAATCATGTACCAACCAACAGGAAATCAAGCTGCTCTTCTCTCATGCACTGAAACCTGGTCACAAGTTCAGGAATAGAAAGAATACCTCTTGATTTCTAGCTGTTTTTCCCTCCCGTACTGGAGTGCCGTTGTATACACTTTGACAAATTGTCTTGAGAACAGATGCTCCATAATCCAGCGTTCCATGCAAACAATCATGTCTGTTTTATGAAGATGTTCTGTTGCATCATATTTGTGTATCAGTTCCTATAGAACTGACTGCTTTTACAGACTGCCTTTTACCTTTTTTATTTAAGTGGAAGCAATGCATCTTTGCAAACATTTGAATCTTTCTTTTTTAGGAGGTCTTTTGTTTTTACAAATTTTAGCCCCTGTCCCGGTTTCAGCTGGGACAGAGTTGATTTTCTTCATAGTGTTTGGTTTGAAGCTATGTTTTGGCTTTGGGAGAGAAAGAATGTTGACAACACAGGGATGTTTTAGTTATTGCTGAGCCGTGCTGTACAGAACCAAGGATGTTTTAGTTTCTCAGCTTCTGGTACTGTCCTGCCAGCAAGGGGGCTGGGGGCACAAAGAGCTGGGAGGGGACAGAACCAGGACAGCTGACCTAAACTGGCTAAAGGGACATTCCATACCAATGACATCAAGTGACAAGAACCTATAAAATTGTGGGGGGTTGGCTGGGGAGGGGACACAGCTGCCTCTCAGGGAGCGGCTGAGTATCAGTCAGCAGGTGGTAAGCTATTACACTGTACAGCACTTAGTAATATTTTGTAAATATTCGTAAATATATATATCATTACTGTTATTTGTCTCTTCCTTTTCAGTCTAAACAGTTTTTACCTCAAACTGTGGGTTCTACTTTTTTTTCCTGATTCTCTCCCCCATCCCACTGGGAGGGGGGAAGCAAGCAGGAGGCTGGTGTGGTGCATGGCTGCCTGCCACATCACACCACAACAGCCTGCTAGCACAAAATGAAGGAGGGGGGGGAAGTCTTTAGTCTTTAAGGAGTGAACTTAAAATTTTGAATTAGAAGCTGAATGTACCAGGTGAGAATTATGGCAATTCAATCACATGGTTCAAAGGTGTCTTCTACATATGATTGCCAAATCAGCCTTCTAACTATCTGGCTTTTGAAACTGTTCCCTGATAACTCCTGCTATACAGTTCAGTTTAGCTTTACTGTACTGTAATTTTGGCTCCCAAGTTTTGGTACTGTATTTTCACTCTATGTTGTCAAGATCATCACAGACTCATAAGGTAATTAATAACCATCTTCCTATCCTTTTTTCCTGTACCTAAAATAATGTATCACAACATCATTACACTAGATGGCAGTGATGTCCACGGAGAAGGAAAACAGACTCAGCATCAGGTTCTGTAGAGGAGCTGAGTGATATTTGAGAGATTTCACCCCCTCTTATTAAAAAGGGACTACGGCAATCAGAGTTTAAAAAATAAAAATAAAAAATTAGGCCACAGTGATTTCCATTAGAGAACTTGCCAAGATGTGTAGGTGAAGTGTGTTTGAGGACAGCACAGCTATCGTGTCTGGGACTGGTTATATTCTGAACACTACCGACAGCAGAGAAATGAAGGAAAGCCATGCCTTAAAAACCGCACTCTGATGCTAACACTGCAGTGGAAGAGGGCAGCACAACAGAACTGCCTTTCAGCACATTGTTCCCACAATTCTCCTTCAAGCCTTGTTTTAGATGTGCATTTACTGCCCTGCTTCTTCCTTCATTTTCTTCCCTAATTGAACCACGTAGCTGCAAATCCAGAAACGAAATTTTAGGAAAAAGGAAGGAAAAACAAAAGTCTTTTATAAGTTACAGATCTACAGATCACTTGCACAGTTCAGTCCTTAAGGACAGGAATGTCATAAAAGTGATACTTGCTTGGAAATTTTCACAGTTTGCAATGTGTTGCCTTGGGTGGAAAAAGAATAAAAATAAATCTGTCCTTGTGATGTTATGCATACCTATATATATGTTTATATACATGTTTACATATATGCACACACGCATCTTTATATTACCCCATGGTTAGGTTTAGGTAAAATTTAAAAACATCTTCCACACACCCTCTTCCCAATTCAGACCAGCGTGGAAGGCTTGTATGGAGCCATTTTTGAGCTCATGCTCCCTGTGACCCTCTGGCTTTTCCAGCCCTGTGTGCAACTTCTGGCTAACTTCTCCCTTACAGGAGATCAGCTTTGGCACGCTCACAGCTGGAGCTATCAGCTGCTGCCTACTGGGAAAGCCCCTGTTTGCCACTGCTGCAACAAAACTGAATGCTGGTAGTAAAAAAAGAGATAGCAGCATCAGTGCCACCAAGATCAACAGTGGAGATGTTCCTTTCTGCAGGTGCCCTCAGTTTAAAAGGCTAAACTCTGTGCAAGAGCAAAGCAGCTTGCAGTACGTGCATGGCAAGTGGGTCCTGACACATGCCAGTGCCCGCTGTTCTCTTCTTCTGCGTGCTGCGAAGACCTAGCTTTTATAAACCAACCAGTTTATCAGGCATAACCTCAATATAATTTGAACACTCCAAGTACAAACTGTGGAACGAACACAGGCCCACCTTATGGCTAACTGCGCTGATATCCAGCTGCTGGACAGACCACCTCCCCAGTGCCATATACTTTCTTCCCTAGCAGTTGCACTAGAAAGCAAGGACCTTTCACAAGAAGAGGAGAAAAAGGTTGGTGTTTACAAGCCCCAGGTGCCAAGCTCAGGGGTTTCCTTCCTCATTAAGGGCAGCTGTATCCACTTGCCTGGCTCTATTGCATGCAGCTGTGCTGTCTGCCCATGAGCACTTGGCTCACAGGTGCCCTGCTGCTGAGCAGAGCCCTCTTTTGCAAAGGTGAGCACAGGTGAAGAGGCCTCACACTGCCATGTTTTTAAAANAAAAAAAAAAAAAAAAAAAAAAAAAAAGACGACTTTCTTACTGAAATAAATATCTTGCCTTATACTGTCAGCTTCCTAGTCCTTCCACCACAGCAATACCACCAAAATTCTGATGTTTTACACTTCCTATCTGCCCAAATTTAAACAGTTTATTTGTAAAGCTCATGTGCAATTAGACATCTGTTTTGGAGATACAGTCTCAGAAATGGTAAGTAGGCTTTCTCTCTAAATCTTGCTGGTTTTGTCAAGATCTTGACAATGCTGCAATGTTTATTCAGTGGAACATTCTGTTTTTACCTAACTGAACTGCAGACCAGCCCCAAATCTTTCAAATGGACACACTGCTGCCAATCAATTATACAGCATTTTCTTTCTTAAGGGCCTTTTTTACACTTCCTGTGGGAATTCAAAAGGTTATATCTAGATCTGGAAGCTATACAAACAGAATTATGTTTACAATATACATGTTTATCATATAGTTTGACCCCTTCTTGCCTCTCAGCTATGCTGCTGTTATTGGCTAGTCTGACTAGATATTTTTAGTTTACTCTGTTTACATAGCATCTTCATCTATTTTAAATTTACCCATTCAACTTTTACATCAATAATCTTATCAATATATAGATTTCTGGGAGGAAGATATTGGTATAATTTGGGGAAATATTTTAAAGAAGTGAGAGATTTCAATTGTATCTCCTAGGCTTATAAAGTTGCCTACCAATTTAAATGAAACCTTTAAACCACTAGAACTGATTTCAGTTAAATTTTATCATGCTGGAGGAACAGAGAAAAGCTAGTACTTAAAGAGGTGAACAGGCCAATATATGTGAGTGTAGGCTGGTGGCTTGACAAGGAGCCTGAGGCTGGATGCTGGAAAGATGCAATCAGTGAAAGATTTAAGGGAATATAATTAATACCAACCAAGGGCATTTTGTGAAAAACAATTACTGTGAAGCAAATATGAAATCTGTTCTGATGGGGTCACAAATTTAATCACCAAAATTAACTTTCAGTAGTGGGACAGCAAAATCATTTGCAGCACTTAATTAAAGCCACAGGGAAAAGCACACCATGTGGGGTTTAGATCAAGACCTGTCTGTTCAGGGAAGTGAAGGCGCAGTTCAAACAGTCAGACCTGGATGCTCGCGAGTGAAGTCCTGCGGCAGCCAGCCTTGGTGAGCCGCAGCCTGCTCCGCCCTTCAAATCTCAAAGGCGAGCTGGGCACATTTCCTCTAATGCTCCCTTAGGTGTTTGTGTAGACACAGAAAGACGAAAGCACTGCCAGCCCCGTTAATTTTAGATCACAGGCTCTTAATAGCCTGTTCGAGGTTCTTCAAGGTTGCAGTGATACTGGCCTGTATTTTCTTTTCTCTCTGCTCACAAGGGCAATGTTTTCTCTTTGTAATGAACAGTGAAAGCCTGACACCATTGTTACTACCTAAATAACCCTGTCTGGGCAAAATCTTGAGGGTCAGTAGCACTGAAACAAATATTTTCTGTCAAATACGGAGCCTCAGGCTGCAGTTCTGTGCAATTTTACCAATTAATGTGCACGCTTGTGGTTAAAAAAAAAAAAAAAAAAAAAAAGTAGACAAATGTATATAGAGTTAAAAATGCTGATGCTAACCTGTTTGGAGCTGTTTTCAGGACAGTGTATGTACAGAAAATAAACAGGACCAGAGACGAAACAGGAGGATCCCAGGTAAGCAACATGTAAATGAGAAGATACCTCCTCTTGTGGCTTCACTGTGGGTGAGGAGTGGAGAAGAGCAGAGAGTGCACAGGCACCCCAGGACAGATGAGGAGAGGTTTCCAGACAGTTGTTCTAACCCACAGGTCACTTTACACTGGAAATAAATATCAGGATCTGGCTTGTCAGCAGGGCTTTGTAGCAAACTGCTGAGGTTTGCTGAGGAAAGCCTGCCTCACTGAAGGCTGAACAATCTTGCACGTTTGGGCTGTGAATTATATAAGAAGTCCAACTTCAAAGCACATGATACACAGCACATCCCCGAGTGACAGCACGCAGTCTTACCAGCGCTGTGAATGCCATCAGCCCTTGACCAAGTGCAACGTTTTAGGTCTGCTGGGGGTGGGGGGCTATGAGAGGTTCCCAGGAAGGGAGCTTCCCCCTTCCTACAGTTATATTTAAATTCACACCTGTAAGATACAACTTAATTTATTTTCAGTGTATTCTCCCTCTATGCCTAGTTACCTAACTGTACCACACCCGTCATTTGGCTTGATCACAAAGATTCTGGCCAGAATCATTTTTAAAAGTCTTGTAAAAGAGCCAAGTCCAGACAACATAACACACTGCAAGGCAGGTATGACAAAGGAAGCGATCTACATTTTCAATACAGGAGAGAAAGTAATAGTTTTCTCTCCTTTCTAGGGCCTCTTATGGTATTAAACCATGGGTCTGACTTGACTGTGCTCCTATACATCTGGTATAAAATGGTGTCTGAACCTCTTTCATAACTGGTTTTAGGGTAACCCTCCTGAGTCCATCTTTTACCACCAGGTGTAGAAGTTGGTTTCCTTTTCAAGAGATGGATGAAGTATAATTTTGAGCAATTTTACAAGAAATCATCAAGAATATTCAATGGCCAAACTCTGTGTTTCATAGATGATTATTCCTCTGACTCTTCACTCTTTTTTTTTTTTTGTGCTAGTTTATATAATTAATGCTTTGATTATTTTAAAATTGCAGCTAATCCTACAATAGGAAGAGTCTTTTATATTTTACATAATCATAAATGGAACAACAGGTAGAAACCAAACAGTAAATCAGCACTGAAAACGTATGTTGAAGAAACTAACATCAGCCAGAATTGTTCTTCCTTCTCAGAAAACAATCACTCCATTAGTTTCCCTGGTAAGGCATTTAAATCAGAAATGAGGCAAATTTGCAAACTCTTAGATGGAACAGACCATTTATAAAGCAGAATGATTTCAGTGGCATGGAAGAAAGTGTTCATTAAGGGCTAAATATCTTTCAGGAGTGTTACTGAATAAATTTAGTATGTCTGAAAAGAGTGTATTTTATGCCAGACTTGCTGAAACCAGGTCTGATTAAGATTGTGCAGAGTATCTTACATCTGTGCAGCCCAAATGCTGTTGAATTGACATGAGGGATACCTTATTTCCATGTCATGTGTAAGGGAACTGAAATAAATCTGTTACAAAAACGGTGAAAATAAAAGTAATGGGGGGAAAAAAATGCACAGTCCAGTCATTTAGGTCTGTAATGACTAGCATTAAACAAAGAGTAACAGCTTGCATGGGATGTGAAGGTAGGCAGTAGAAAATAGGAAGGAAAAAAAGGTTTGAAAAAATGGGTTGAGGCTTCAGCAAACCTCTCCCCCTACACACCTGTAGGGATTTAATGAGTGGTGCCAGATTTAATGGTGCCAGAGCAGGTGAAGCTGGTTTGCACCAAGAGATGCAGCCTGTGGGAGATCATCAAGGGCTAGTTTACCACAGTAACAGAACCTCCCAGGTGGCAGATACCCACAAGGATCACTGAGTCCAATCCCTGGTCCCACCCAGCATCCCCCAAACCCTGTGTCTGAGGGCGGTGTCCAAACGCTCCTTGAGCTCCAGCAGCTCAGGGCCGTGCCCACTGCCCTGGTGAGCCTGTTGCATGCCCACCACCCCCTGGGGCAGAACCTTTCCCTCACACCCCCTGACCCTCCCCTGACGCAGCTCCCTGCTGTGCCCTCAGGCCCTGTTGCTGTCACCAGTACTTTCTCCACTGTTGTATTGAACAAAGTATCATTACTCCCAATAAAATTAAAACAACTAACCCATTGCTCCTATGAGGTACAACATCCAAGAAAAATGGTCAGGTAAGTGTGGAATTTGTTACTCCTCCTTCCAATCTTTCTTTATTGGGATAAAAGTTATTGTATACAGTACATACAGTAAGTGCTTATAAAAATGAGAGATACATAGATAACGGCACAGAAAATTGGGGAAATTCATGAAGCAGTATTTCTCATTTTAAATTAAGCCAAGAAAATCTACAGTCATTTATAATCTCTCTATTTTTAGTCAAAAATATTTACAAAATAGTTGAAACAAACACTCCTTGAAGAAAAAACAAAGCAGAAAATAGTACATTCTAGGTGAAGTAATCTTGATTATTTTCAGATATTTTACTTTATTTGCCACCCTTTTAGAGCTTTTCTGCTTGAGCTGTCTCCCAATTTCCTCCCAGTCTTTTGCAGCACTCAGTGTTTTGTCAGAACATTCACTTCTAAAAATGACTCACTTAAGACAGCTGTAAGACAACTGAGCATATCTACCATACAGATTTGTTAAAAAAAAAATCCAGAGGCACATTTAAAATGCAGCCACAGCAAGGGTTAGACTTTTAGCATGAACGCATCATCATCAGCTTCAAACAGGCAAAAGACAGAGAAGTTTAACTACAGCAGCATGGAACTCAATGCAGTGTTCTCTGTTCCTCTTACTAAGGCTTAAGTCTGGCAGACCTTGTTTGATAAATAACTGCAAGAAAAGGGAAGGAACAGCTCTTCCCCACCATATTCACCCAAAATTCAGCGCAACATCAGAAAGCTGTAGAGAAGTTGCCTCAGCCAGATTTTGACTCGAGTTCAAACCATTTTAAACTTTCTTACACAAACCGAGGAGTCTTTCTCTGTTCAATAAGGTAAACATTACCTTCTCCAACAAACCATCAGTTATTTTCTATACTACTACTTATAAAATCCTCTACCTTGGAAATATCTGCGGAACCACCACTTTCAGGCACTAGCTTGAAACGCGTCTGCTCAGTAAACCTTGCCCTGCTTTTAGCATCTGCAGCTTCACCATCTAAACAGCCATATACCGTACAGAGAGGCTAAAACTAGCACGTGATCTTTGTGCATCTGAAACAGCCATTCACTTCAACGACAAAGCAGGACTCCTGTCACCGACACGCACCTGCAGTTTAGATTCAGTACTGTGAACTTCCGATCTGAATTACAAATTAACGACTGCCTAAGGTCCAACACTGTTTTTTTTTTTAGTTGGAAAAGCCAATGTAAGAGGAAACACCTCCAGGATAAGTCTTGAAAATCCAGCTCGAGAAGACTTAAATACAAGCCAGCGTTCAACAACCGCAGACCCTGAGATCACCCTTCTGTGCCGCCTTCTGGCCGGTCCCAAAGCGGGAATCCCGGGAGGAAAGAAACAAACCTCGGGAAGAAACCCCAGAACAGACCCCGCACAGCCGGCAGAAGCCTTTTGTCCCCTTACCGCGTCCTCGGGCGTCGAAAGCCGTCGCCGGAGCCGGGCTGGGCTGCGTCTCCCCCCTCACGCCAGGGGGCCGCTGGGCGGGAGGGGGCGACG
>VXAV01010692.1:201460-218200 GCA_013399715.1 Alectura lathami | reverse complement strand
TTTTTTTTCCTGTGAAGACAGCAGATGTTACATGTTTTCCGCTGTGTAAATGACCTTAGCTAACATTAATCAGAACTGCTCATCAGCTGCAATACACACTTCTAGATGTGCGTCTCTGGGGCAGCCGAAATCCTAATGGGGGACAGGCTTCTAACAAATATCTCATGGAACACCATTCCGCCAGCACCTGACTTTGCCGAAGCTGAGCTCAAGTCCATGTTCTTTTCCGGTGATCCTGGGTGTGATATGGCTCTAGAAGCCTTGACTCCTTCATGCTGCAGGAAAAACTTTGAGGACTTCTTGCAAGGCTGCAAAAAGCTTGTGTAAAAGTAGTGTCAGTCAAATCCACGTGGATGCTCTCCCTATGAGCTGTGCTGTCATCTTGTGTGTGAGGAAGCATGCGTTTCCAGTTGTACATGATGTGAGGTAAAAACAGGAGCCCATACTAAAATAGATTGACTTCTGTGTGGAGAGCAGAAGAGAAAGTGGATCAGGGAATGGGCTAGAAGGCAGCAGTGAGACTGCTTCACAGGCAACGATTTTTGGGGCTGAAAATACGCAATCCATAAACCAAATGTATAGGAACATGTACTTCCAACAGATTCAGTTGATAACTTTCTGATCAACGCCTTCCTGTTACTTTCCATGCAGCAGAGTCCTGTGTGAACAGGATGTGGACAGGATGTGGTTAAAAGCTACCTTTCCAGTAGAATAGTAGATCTCACATGAAGGCAGACTGCCATGTGTTTGGGAAGCAGAGGCAGCCAGCAGTGAGCAACAACAGCCTGGGTGTTAGGTAGGGAATCGATATTTCATACCCACAGGGCCAAGTGTGCTGGCTGTGGGCATGCTGAAGGAGTTAGCTGACGTGACTGCGAGGCAGCTGTCTGCAGCCTGTGAAAAATAATGGTGGCTGGGAGAAATCCTGGGCAAGTGGGAAAAAAACCCCAAGGTTACAGCCATGTTTAAGGAAGGCAAGAACAGTGACCTGGGGGGCTATAGCCTGCTCAGCTTGATACCAGTCCATAGAAAAGCCATGAGCTCATCCTCTTGTATGCTATTTCAAAATATTTTAAGAGCAAGAGGATAATCAAGGACAGTCAACACATTTATTGAGAGCAAATTGTGCCTGACCAGCTGGATTGCCATCTGTGATGAAATGACTGGTGGTGTGGTGGAGCAGAGAGCAGTGGACTCCTCAGGGCCTCTTTCAACCAGCTCTTGAACTGTGTCGAAGTACAAATCATGCTTGTTGTGTTGTTGTCAGGTTTTTTTTCTTGTTTTTGCTACAACTATTAACTTGTATCTACATATGGGCACTAGTTTGTAACGGTAATTGTGAGGCTGCTCTTATATCCTGGTGCTAGAGTTGGGATTTTCATATCGCTGGGTTTTGCAATGCATGATCTTCTGTGAAGCTGTGGGAAAAAAAAAAAAAATGAGCAGATTGGGTTTACGTGCCAGTATTAGAATCAAAAAGGGGCACTGGTAAAGCAATGTGTGGGACCTTGGTGGGGCCAGATCAATGAGCAGCTTAGGAAACTCACAAGGAAGATGTCCAGATTGTTTGAGTATGTTTTATGAATGTGACTTGCTGGAACAGTTTAGTACCTTCTTGCAGTGTAAAAACTCTATTACAGTATCAGTCTCGTGCCAAATGATGATGCTTGAAATAGGTCCACTTTCCTATTTTTGTATCACTTTCCAGAATAGCAGCTTAATTCATGATTTATGTTGCTCGCACAACACCTTTAAAATTCAAACTAGAGGATTAAAATCCAATAAAAGGGGTAATTTTTTTTTTCTGATATAACATCTTGAATCTTGAAAAAATTATGTGGTGGTTCAAAATATGCTGTGATCTCACTTAAAATAATTTTTTAGGTAAAAGTACAAAAACAGTAACTTATTCACGGTGATCCCTGAAGAAGGCAAAAGTAAAATATTGTTTCCATTACAGAATTTTTATGGCATTAATTGAACACATTTGAGGGCTTTTACCTGTTGAAGAGCTTAGAATTTGAAGTGCCTAATAAAATGCTCTAAAAAGAAATAAGTTTGTGCATCATGGATGCTTGCTCTCACAGACAGTTTTGTGCTCTTGTGGCTCTTGTTTAGTAAGAACGTGATACAAGAAGGACAATAAAAACCTGTACTCTCCCAGCATCTGAGTTATTTTCAGCTCAAGGAACCTCCAAAGGCCATATAGTGTCTGACTGCTGAGTAGCTCAGTGAACTTCCCTTCCATTAATGTGCACATACCCCCCTGACTACACTTGAGCGGTTACATCTGCGTCATCCTGCAGCCATGGATTTAGTAATTTCACTAAGCATTGTATACTTTGTACCTACTGTAAATGCATCTTTGTGTTTGCTCTTGAACCTGCTACCTGACAGTGTCATGTGGTAACCCCCCGGTTTTCTGCTGGAAGTCAGGGAGTAACCGGCCTCTGTTCAGCCTCTCCTTGCCACTCATGATTTTATACATACGTTTCTGTCCTCTATCATCTTTTCAAGATCAGAAGGTCTTTGTTTATGCAGGCATTCCTTGCATTAAGGGATGGGCTGTTCCAAAACCACTGGCTGTTCTTGTTGTCCCAAATTGAACTTTTTCCAGTCCATCTTCTTGAAGAGTGAGAAGGACCAGAACTACACAGAGTATCCAAGCTCTGAACAAAACGTAGATTTAGACAGCAGCATAATTATATTTTCTGTATTTTTCAGAAAGCCGACTGGTTCCTGTTTTATTATGACTATGCACTGAGCTGATATGTTCGTTGTATATCCTGCATAACTCACTCCTGAATCAAAATGTTTCAGAATGTTCCCCTCTGTTCTGTCTGTGAAGTTAGGGTTGGTTTTCCATGTCACTTTACATTATAGCTGATATATCATTTTAACACCCTGTTACCCAGTCCTGTAGTTTCTCCCACAGTTCTTTGCAATCATCCCCTCTCTTTACCGTCTTGAAGTTTTTTGCTACCTTACGTTTAATGTCATTATCAGACTTCATGAGTTACCAAGCACCCCGTTTCCCCATTGTTTCTGAATACCCTTCCACCGATACTGCAGCGTGACTGGTGGTTACAACCGGGCAGCCAGATGCATTGGTTGCTTTGGACTAGGAAAGCTGTAACTGCTGAAGAGTGATGGAACTTATTCTGATTTACACACTGGATTGTGTTGTGAGTGTGTTTGTTGGGTCATTACTGTTGATTTTGGACCCACGGCCCATTACCTCAGGTCTGATATCATACAGCAGTGAGATTGGGGCTGCAGTTTGCAGGATGCCCGCAGTCCCGCAGTTTGTTTCCTTGCTCGTAACCTCCAGTCCTACTTTTCCAGGCAGTGCATACACAGGGAGCCTGTTTGCCTCTTGGCAGACAGCTGCTAATCACTGGCTTCTGCTTTCTTTGGTTTTCACTAATTTTTGTACTTCAGTCTCCATGGTTTTTAGTCAGTCCCGAATGAATTCCTGTGGATCTGCTTGGGTAAGCTGCTGCTCAGTGTTTGCCAGCCAGCCGGAGTCTGGCTTACTTTTATCTCTTGGAATACCAATTAGATTTTGGTTAATATTCTCTACACAAAATATACAAAGATACCATACAGAAACCCAGCTTTTCTTGATATAAGTTGATCTAAAAACCTAATTCCTTCACTTCAGTTGGAAGAATGTCAGATAGTAATAAAAACACAACAGAGGAAAGTTTGACTCTGTTGAAATTCATAAGGTGGCACTACAAGGTCTGATAAAGGTCTTTCCAGCCCAGTGTCCTGTCCCTAGCGATGTCCAGTGGTGAGTTTTAAGGGGTGAATCTAAATCTCTGTCAAGAACAAGCTGTTCTCCTGCTGTTCTTTGTCATAAGCAGAGACTGTTTTGCAACATTTGGCCGAGATTTCCTAAGCAGAAAGATGTGTACACGTGCCAAAACTGTGTGGAGCACTGGGTCAGGGTCAGGACTGGCTGCAGGGTGCCTTGGGTAAGCTGGCTGCTCTGCCCATGTGCGGCACAGTTGGGCCTTCCCATGTGCAGGGTCTGACACCCAGTGCTGCTGCATCCTGACTGCCCTGTGCAGGCAGCAGGTGCTGCGTGGCTGGTCAGTGCTGGCCATGCATAATGCACGTCACTGTGGGAACAGATATGCAGGGGCCTTGTCTGAGTTTGGACACTCTAGGGGCATTGCTGGTCATCTGAGTGTCCCAGGCTGGCTACCTGTATATGGACAAAACGTTGCTTGGGAGAGATGATGCTTCCTGATTAATCTGGATAATGCAGGATATGCTTAGTAATAAAGAATTTTTACATAGCTGTTACATTTCTATATAGCTGCATTTCTGGTGCACCTCAGAGTTTGGGCCTACTTGGGACTAATTGCTCTTCCACTGAAGCCGGGGCTAAAAATCACAAATCAAAAATCAGGTATTGGGACCTAGCCAGCCTTCACCAGAAACCCTACTGCCACTGAGCATGAGTGGACGTTGGCACTGGGCATTGGACAACAGGGAAAGGAGAAATGCAATGAGATTGGTGCCTGTTTACATCATTACGGGAAAATTATCAGAATTCACTGGCTATAGGAGCAGCTTCAGCTTATCTCTTTGCTGCGATTGCTCTTAATCTTGGGTAGAGCCCCTGTTAAGAAAAAATCAGTCTTGATGCATCCAACTCAAAGGGTTTTAGGAAGCTTGCAAACATCTCTGAGGTACTCACTGCTTCTGAAGTAGTTTTGGTTGACAACACCACTTTCATGTAATTCTTCCATGTTTCCTTTTGTATTGTTTTCAATTACGGTAGTTTCAACAAAGCTGCCTGCAATCTGAAACTATGGAAATTGAATGCGGAAAGATGTAATTCAGAGAAGAGTAAGTATAGCAGTGGCATCGTTTATTTTAGAGAAGGGGTATAGACTTCTCAAGATCAACTCTGTGTTCTCAGCTGAACCAGCAGACGGGGAATGTTTTTTTTCTTTAGGTCCCTGAGGATGTTTCTTTGTTAGAAAGCCAAGCCTCCATTTCCTCTATACCTCGTAACAGAGAGCAAACCTGGCGAACATAGAGGAGACCTGGCACCAAATGCATGAACTTGTAGCCTCTTTCTTTTACAAACCAATTTCGTTTGAACATTGGAAGTCTGTCTTTGTTTTCTTCTGGAGAACTTGGTAGACTTGGTTTTCTTGAGGCCAGATGCTGGAACCTACACTTGTGCAAGTGCACATCAGTGTGCACATACAAGTCCCCGATGCAGCTGTTTCTGTGCTGAGAAACTGTGGCAGTGGCTTTGTCTCAGTCTCCTCTTTGACCCATGATGAATTGCGCCTTTCTTCCCTAGGATCCTGTGCATCAGCTGGATATGGCCAGACTGCATAAAGCAGTTTTACGTAGCGGTACCCAAGCTGGCTTTGCTAATAAAAACAATGCCATAAATTCACTTTAAGGAGAGCTAATTGTAGTTTGGGTGTCAGGGCATGCTGTCCAAATTGCTGTGCAACTCACATGTGGACCTGTGTACTATTAAACAGCAGGGCAGAAATTTCAAGAGCTTTTTGAAACAAAGCAGTCTTCTAGAGATCAGAAAGTTGTGACCATGGACAAGTGGTTGAGTAAATCAGGTGGCTGGGATGCCAGGTAGGTGTGGCATCACAAACTGGAGCTGGTGCTGTGTGGCTGAGGGTTGGAGAAGTATTGGAAGGATATACAGAAGGACCATCTGAATCAGCACAGCTCTGAGACAGAGAACAGAAAATAACACCAGAAGTTAGTCTCCTTGCTCTTATGGCATGTACTTGTCAGCCAGAGGAGGAGATTTGTGGGTTTTTTTGATTGTTTGTTTGTTTTTGTTGTTGTTTTCTTAACTGATGTTTGAGTTTGATTATTCTAGGCTGTGTTTTTGCTTGCTTATGGCTAAGAAGTTACATGACAACCAGTTGCTTACTTCCACCACATGCAGAAGTTTATGCTTTATTCATGAATTAGCCACTTAATTCTTATACAGAAGGTGGTCCGAAGTATTCCTATGTGCTGCTTGTCCTTCATATGTGAAGCATGGACAAACTTAGGAAGCACCTTATAACAAGCAAACAAAAATTAAGAACTCATAAAGGACCAAATGGTGGTCTGGGGCTGGGATAGCTGGATTTGTATTGACGTCTTAATGAAAAAATGTGCTACTTGTGAATAACCTGCAAAACATTTAAACAGATTATCTGTGAAGACAGTATTTTCAAGAAATAGGTACTGTATTTTCTCATTGTATTAAATTATAGCATCAAAGGAGCACAGGAAGAAAGAAAACGTACCAGTAGAAGACCTATTATATTGCCTGACTCGAACGGTATGCTTTTACTTATCTTGAGGTTAAATTTGATCTTGGCAGTCAGTTCTGCAATGAAGTAGTTTGCTGTAGCATTCTGTTGCACTACCTTTTGGACAAGGCAGCGAGACTTTTTGGCTGGTGTAGTCCAGCTCCAGTAACAGAGGAAGCTAAGATCACAACCTTGTTCAAGCCATCAGTAAATACCAATTGATATATTAGCTGTCAAGAAAAAAAAAATATAGAAATTTTAATAAACTTGATTAAAATACTTTTATGGTACAATATGAGAAGTCAGTATCTGAAAACACAGATAACAACTGGTCAGTTTTCAAGTAAATACTTGATATGAAAATATCCATTTTTAACAACTTCATCAGTCCGATGTTGATAGAATACAGTCATTAGCACCTGCCTACTTTGTCTAATGCAGAGACACAAAGGGTCTTTCAGGTCATGTTCCCAACAGGAATTTGTTTTCTCCATTTATCTCCAACTGCAGTATTCTTTGTAAAATCCTAGCAGCAGGATGTGGTTAGAACATCATACATGGTATCACAGCTCTTAGCAATGAGGCTTTTCCAAGAAGTGATGGCAGAGATTTATCTGATGTAAGGCTTGCAGCCATGCCCCAGCAAACCACAGGTACCTTGTCAGACTGGATGTCTGTAGTTAGCTTACAGCCACAGGAGAGGAGCAGTGAAGCTGCAGGGATTGGTTGTCTTCACAGCTGTTCTCACTAGTCGTGAGCAAGGTCTATTGACCTTACTGGAAAGTTAGGCAAAAAGGTGCTTTTGTTTTATTTAAAAACAAACAAACAGTCAGACCATCATTCATTTACTTGAAACGAAATGAGAACTTTACTTTTCTGTATAAAATACAGACTGTTCTCTTGTTACTGCCACACAAAATGAATGTCACCTACTTGCAAAGAAATTCTCTCCATGTGTTGATAGCTGGCTTTGCCCCTCACTTATTTTTAAATGTGATCCATTTTAAATTCAATTCATTTTCTTAATTTCCTCATTAGTCTTACATAATCATTTTGTAGGTCAGTGGTCCCTCAAGATACGGATGACCTCCTGCAGGAAGGGTAAATAGGACTCCAAGGTTTGTTCGCAAGCCTCACAAATCTGTCCTGCTCTCCAGAGGTTTGGTTTTCCTTCTTTCTCTTTCTTTTGAAAACCAACTTTGGTCTAAGTCAACCTTGAAAAATGCAAGGCAAATGCAACCAGCTCAGATATCTGAATCTGAAAAATCTAAACCCAAGTCTCAGAAACTAGCTGGGATTCATCTGCCAGCTCTGTGATGTCTTTGACAGCTTGTGAACAGAAATACTTCTCAGAAAATTTAAAATTAAAATTTGCCCTTGCCCAAAGTAAAGGGCAAAGCAGAGCTTGTAGAGCATGATGCTGAAGACAAACCATCTAAGATGTGTGGACTTGTAATGTAGGGGGACTTTTGAATGCAGTGACATTTTCCTGAACTGGGGCTCAGTAGCCGGTGGTTGGGAAATGGCATTAAGGTCATGTCAGGGTTTTGTGAGAACAAGGAATGAGGAGAGAAACTGCAGAGCTTTCTTTGCTTAGGCTTAGCCCATTGTTCAGCACTGAGATCTGAGAAAATAAAATGAAAGATAAGCCTAAGAGAAGCCATTGCTTCACTTCAACTGTTGTATTTTGTTACAAAAATTCTTCTAAATGAAGAGGCTTACTGGAGCACTGCATTGGAAAGAGCTACGTTGCTTTAGGCAGGAGATGGAACTCGGTGCTTTTTCTCCATGAGCCCAGGGACTCCACTCAACTTGTGGAAGTCGTATCCTGTCAGAAATCAGTTCTTATTCAAGCAGTGTTTGGGCGGTTCTTGGCACATAGGAGAGCTGATAAAAGCCAACAGGAGCGTGACCGAAGTGTGTATGTGTTTACACAGCTTGTGCTTGTCATGAGGCAGAACCTTCCTTCACTGGAGTAATACCAGTGGATATTTCACTGTTGACATGTGGAGGTCGACTGTTGCTCTTTGTTATGTGCATTGTGTGCAGAGGCAGAGTGCTGAGCCATGTGGGCCTCCTTACGGGTGCCTCCTGCCTGGTACTACCTGCAGGCAGTACTATCTGCAGCATGTTCCTGTGTACTTGACCCGGATATTGATGGGAAGAAAAAAAATGCTGAAGGTGTTACTGTGAACACTGGTTTGCTTTTCAGAGAGCAGTTGTGAGCCAGATATGCAGCTGCTTCAGTAGGTAAACTACAAATAACTGTTACCGGTGGCAGTGGGTCTCTTGTTGGTGAATCAGCTCCTATCCTGGTTTTGATGACTCATTATAATGTGTAAATCTCCAGTCTGATATTTTTTCCTGTTTGTCAGATGAGCTGAAGATGTCAATAACTACTAAACATTGCGTGGTTGAAATAGGATCCAGAGGTGTGTGTATGTTTACTCTTACCAGCTGCCATAGTAAAATCTCTGTGGTTCGGTGATCCAGTTTAGTACAAATCACCACTTTAATGCTCAGTGGTGTATCATAATGAGACATCAGCCTTTGAGAAGTGTCTTTGTGGTTGTTATGGTGTAGTGATGAGGCCAAACATGCTTGCTGCTCTCAATAAGGTCCTGTATTAAGGTGGACTGACCTGCTACTGTGTTACACCAACCCTGGCAACCTGTGACACATCCTTTCACCAATCCCTGTCTGAATTGCAGATCTTTTCTCTGAATCTACATCTTTCTTAGATGCTGTACCATACTCATGCAAACTTAACGTGAATGCTCTGTGCTGTTTCTTCAGAACTGTTTACCATGGTTTAATCCCCATCTGTCCCTACAGACTTGCACTTTTTTGCAAGAAAGTCATGGTGTAACATGTTTGATTCAATTTGTGAGGGGGACAGTGGTGAAAAGCTCATCCATTGCATTTGAAGTAGATTTTGCATTTCAGGAGCTGGACTTCGGAGTTGGACTTTCAAGAGTTGGAGTCAATAATCCTCGTGGGTCTCTTCCAGCTTGGGATATTCTGTTCTGCCTCATGTGCCATTTTCAATGTGCTGAAATAGTTGGATTTTGTAACAGACATGGTGGGGCCTGGTTTGTCCAACGACTTTTATTCCAGTTTCCAAAATGTTTCAGGCAGTAATGCCTAGACTGTAATGCTCTTAGGAAAACAAGAAATTAAACCTGTTTCTGCTACGTGTAATCAATTCAATATTTACAGCAGTGCTGTAGCTTCTTGGATAAGATTTCTGTGAGCTTGTCTGTTTAGAAAATGATTAAAATTTAGCTGCATCCATCACTGAGATTATGGATAGTGTCTTCGTTGCTGTTATGTCTAAAGAAGTGCATGAAGATCCCACTTAACAGCTTATTCTTCACATTTGGGTATGAGGCAAAGTGTCTGAGAGAGAGAAGAGGAAAATAGATGAAGTCTGGGAAAAGAAAATTGAGGTATTTCTGTAAAGCTTGTGGAAATGCTAAATATTGTTGATGTAATGTGCAAACAGCAAAACAAGTGGTTTGGCAGCTGCTGCAAAGCAATTTACCCTGCTGACCAATATCACCTCAGTTGCATCTCTGTGCTCCTTTCACAATTTCACACTCCTGCAGTTCCTGGTCTTTAGCTCTCTGCCTAGGTTGGCCAGGGCTTTTTAGTGCTTGTTGGTACCTAAAAAATGGCATAGCACAACTACTTGTTCCTGAAGATAATGGCAGCACTGTCACAGCTTTCAGAGCCTCTGTGGGAATGCATAACCTCCTGCATGTCACTGTGGAGCACTCACCACAGCTGAGATCTCCTGGGGTTTCCCTGTCTGGTCTGGGTTGAGAGTTATCGATTGGATACTGTAGTCAAAAGTTGTTAGCTGGACTTTGAGATGCAGAACAAGCGAGAGCCCTCATTCTGATCCAAATGTCTCTGAAGACAGCTAAAACAGGGTTCTAGTCCCATCTGCTGGGGAGGAGGCCACGTCTTCTGTCTGGATTACAGTCCCTACAGTGTAAAACTGCTAACACCTATGATAGCAACACTGAACCAGAGCTCTGGAGGGGGCTGTACCCAATTTGTAGCACAAGAGCTTCAGGACAGCACTCAGAAAATGATTGATTGCATCTTGACTGCAGATGCTGCTCTGAGATTCCATTAAAAATGGTGGCAGGCTGCTGTCTGAAAGGATGAGATAGCACAGCTGGGACTGTAGCAATGAAATGTCTGCTGGGTGAGGTGTCAGAGCACTGCGCGATGGTAACTAACGGAAGAAATGGAAGATGATAAGGTTCCCGCAGTCCCTGCCTGCAGCAAAAACGCTGTGCAGTGCCTGGAGTGTGGTGTCAGCTCTGTGCAGCCCAGGCTGGACCTGGGAGCACGGTGCTGGCTCTGCTCAGAGGTGCTGGCTCTGTTGTAAGCCCGAGCGAGCCTTTGAGATACGAGGCAGCATTGTGTACCTATGTGGTAACTCCTGGCACTATTTCATTAGAGCTGGAGGCAGCTCCAGCATCTCTTTATTAAGGGCAACATTACTCTCACCAGTAGCCTGTGGGTGTTAGTCACTGGAGTGCATCTATCTCTGTTCTGTGTGTAGTTTTAGTTTTTCAGGAACTTGCATGAACAGTAATAAGAGTTGCCTCGGCTGCCCAAATGACTGAGTCAGGCACAAACATCTGCATTTAATGTGGAAGACCAAGTCTTGTCTGATGAGGAGAGCAGGAGGAAAAGATTGGCTAAAAATTGCTGAGCGTGAAAGACACCTGAATGGATGGAAGCAGCAAGCACCAAATACTGTGCAGCTCAGTGAGTGCTGGCTCAGGGTATGAACGTACTGTCTGGAGAAGATGAATTTTGATCTTAGGGTTTTGATTCTTAATGTTTCTTTTGCGTTGCTCTTCATGCTCCAGTAAAACAAATCAAAATGAATGATTAATGTGAGTATGCGTGTACACATTGCTGGCTTGTGAAAGCCAGATCTACTCTTCACAAGTTTCTGTACAGTGTCTATATAGGGAAAAAAAAAATGCCAGCCCACATGCTCTGGTTCCTGCAAGGGTTTTAATACCCTTGTGCCCAGCTGAGACAAGCTGCCTGTTTGGTAGATGTCAGAGTGGTCTGAGACACAAGCAATCATCTTTCTGTTTGATGGATAGTTGTGGACGGTCTCTAGGGTAGTAGTGTGGCAGCTTAGTAAAGTCTTATCTCACTGGAGACTACTCACTTGACTACTTCTAGTCAATATGAAGCAAGCTCCCTTTTCTTTGGTATCCCACAAGCATTTTGTGTATTTTCACTGGTTTTGAAGCAACGGTGAGCTGCCCCTAAACAAGAATATAGGGTGGTCATAAGACTTTGTGTCTTTCAAAGAACAGCTGTCCCTGCCTAAGTTCATAAGCCAACGTAAAGAGTGGCTTTAGAGTGGAAAAGTAAAGTGGAAAGAGTGGAAAGGTACAGTGGAACCTTTCTCAATAAAAACTGCTCTATGTGCCTGGGTCCCAGGCTCATTACTTCAAACTGTATTTGCTCACAGCTGTAGGTCAAATATGTAATGACAGTTATGGAACACTCAAAATTCAACAAATCTGGTCTTTTAATCTGTATGAAACCGCATAATCCACAGAAATGCCCAATAGGAAACTATGAAATAGACAGATTGATAGAATGGATTGATTCTAATACTAAATTGCACAAGAAAGGAGCATCCTGATTTACTGTGAAGAGCTCATTGTCTTCAATCTGCAAAGGCTTTGTGATGCCCCTCTAGATTTTATGGTGGAGAACAGCAGCTATTCTAAATCTTAGAGCTTGAAAAACCTGCCTTTCCTTCTTTTCCTTGTCTCCTCTAGTATCATCATCTGGCATCATGGATTGTATTGAAGAATTATCATACCCTGTCTGCAGTGCACAGATTTGGTGGTGTCTGGCTTTCCTCAACTGCCTGCTTTTCTCCTGTATCTCTTGGAGACATTATGCATTTACTGCTTTTAGAGAAGTGGTCTAATTTGGTGCTGTAAAGGTACAGTAAGCTATTCTAAAAGGGCACATTTAGGACTGTTTCCCCTTGCAATAACTTGAAAATAATTGTCTTTGTATTTCCTGAGACTGGCTTTCTTCCTGTGGCTTTTTTTGCTGAATGAGGAAGTGTTTATAAAGCTACCTCTTTAAATCTGTTTTTCCGTACTGTAGTGACAAAAGAGATGGTCTGCATTAGTGTCACAGAGTAACACTGAAGGGATTATTAGTACCTCAATTCTGCTATCAGAGCTGAAAATACCTGTCAAATTCAGACAGAAGTGTATTGCTTCCCAGAAATGTGGTGCGCTAAGATGTTAAAACTGTCAGTGATTCAAAAGGGCTTTCTTACTGTAGCAAGTGTGATTGGAAGGACACTTCTGTGATACAAGGATATAAGCAGCATGGGAAAACTGCTTTTGAAACCATCCCTACAAAGACACCATGCTGCGTGTTCTGTGCTCCTGCCTTGGAATAAGTAATCACATGGAAATGCTAGGCTGCCTGTCTGCATGCTCTTGCCTCCCTTCGCACGGGGCCTTCCAAGCAAACCCGGCTTTTCCTGCACTTTAGAGTTGAGTATGCTTTGTGCTCTTTGCAAAGACAAAATCAGAGTTTTTGATAGTAGGCTCAGAGTTGGCTGTAGTGCAGAAGAGTAGGGAGGTAAACTGGTGTGTTAGCCTACGGTTGGAAAGATGAGCTAGTCGCCCTGAGGGTGAGCTGCTGATCCTTCCTTCTCGCTTGTACAGGCCTATGTTAGGATGCCTTTGGGCCGTCTTCGAAGCAGGACTGATTCACTGGGAATATCTGCTCCCTTGCACAGGATTAGCTGGGGTTATAAAGGCAGTATTATGTTGGTCTGGAGAATCAGAGGACTGTAGCTGGGTGTGGTGCTGGGGACATATTTCTGTGATGATGTATTCTTCGCATGAATTCATAGCATCCCCCATCCAACAAGTGGGTTATGGAGGCTGCTCGCCCCACCTCCCCGCTACTTTACCTGTGCCCTGTCTACACCTCTCTTGGCAAAAGGACAGTTCAATTTGGAAACATCTGCTCATGTCTGGCATTGTACTGGCTTTACTGACCTCCAGAGGGGGTTCACTGCTTGAAGGAGAAAGTCTGTACACTTTCAAGGATGTAGAAATATTCAGAAGGGGGAGACCTAATGCATGTTCCTGACTGCACACACACAGCTGGGTGATCAAGGGTTACCTTTCATTCTGTAAGTCCATCCTTCTGATTCTCAGACCGTTTCAAATCCAGTTTATATACTGTCTTGAAAATGTGGTAGTAGCATTAAACCTCTGACATGTGTGTCTGCCATTATATACCTCCTGACAGCACGTAGCCTGCAAGAGGGGAACTGGGTGCAAACTCCCTGAGCTTGCAAATCCAAACCCGAGGTGAGGCTGTCCCCCTCCTGAGCCAGCTCAGGGCATGGTCAAAGTCTACATTGCCTGTGCCAGCCTTGCAGAAGGCAGTCCTGCCTGTATGCCAAGAGTTCAGGCGTGAAGGGAGGCATGCCTGCTGCCTCCCCCACAGTAGCTGCTGCCTCCTGCCTTATCGGCAGCAGCAGCAGAACGCCCTGCTCTCCAGGATCTCTGCTGGCATTTCCTCCCAGCCCTACCTTCATCTTTTATGTATTGAGGAGGAAGACTCTGTTCTCATCATTCTACTCACCTCCCTGGAGCCCTTGTCCTAAGAGAGTTGGTGGCAGGGATGAGTAGAGGGAGTAGGAGGAATATTGTAAAAGGAGTGCACAGGGGACTTGTGCAGGGCGGCTGGTCTGTGCCTCGAAGGAGGAGGAGAGCAGGTATTGCAAAAGTGGTTTTCCTTCTCCCTCACCCTTCAAACCCTGGTGCACCGCCCTCACATGCTTTGCGTCCTCTGGGGCATGTTCTGCTGCTGCCAAAACAGAATTGAACTCTGCCCCTGAGGATGAGATGCCTTCAGCACTGATGTCTCCCTTTCATGCCAAGGACCCTGTCCCACTTAATAGCCTTTGGCTGGGGTGTGACTCTGCATGGGTGTAGGTATTTCCCTGTGTTCTGGGAAATTCTCAACACTGGGGAAATAGTGTTACAGAAGAAGAAGAGCTGGAAAGGACCTCAGGAGAAGTTGTCAAGGCCTGTCCCTTGCCCAGAGTCAAAAATGATTGCATCTAAGCCATTCCTGTGAGATTCTTGTGTCATCTCAGTTGCCACGGCTTTGTAGCCTTCCTGGACACTATCCCAGTATTTAACACTCTGCTAAACTCCTTACTTTTTATCCTATGGCAGACCCATGGAAAAGGCAGTTTATTTCCTTATGGCCTGCAGAGACTTTTTATCTTTTTGAGGACAGTGATTGTGTGTCTCCTCTGTCAATCCCTTCAAGTCCCTAGTACACAGGACTGGAAAAGTCTGATTGTTCCCGATGGATGCCACAGGAGAGACTTCCTGGACTTGCTTCAGGTGGTTCTTGCCTTTCAAGAGAGGTAAGGACACGGCTCTCTGACAGCAACCTTACTGATACACCAGGAAATTACATGGCAGAACATAACCTTTCCTGGCTGGAGGTTAAGCAGTTTTGGTCTGACAGAAGAAAGAATGTAATTAAAAAAAAAAAAAAAAGAAAAGAAAAACAGAAAGGAGACAGTTTATTGTAATTTTTTTCTCTATGAAAGCTTTGCAGAAAATCTTTGTCCCTCTTACAGACATGGATCTGCTCCTGGCAGCACTGATCCACCTTAAGCAGCACGGATGTATTAGCATTTGAGAGTCGGGCACTGTAAAGGCTCTGTGCTGTTGGTAGAATGTCTCCTTAGATGGTCAAGGAGGGGTGCTCCTGTCCTTGAAGTGATCTAAGTCTGTCTTCTCTCTGAAGGACAAGGCTGGCTTAAAACTTGCTGTCAGTTGCGAAAGGAATTCATTTTTGCATGTACATTAAAGGTAGGATGTTACTGGTGTTGCTGTTGCATGGCTGAACTTCTCTTTAGCAACAAACCTCTTTGTTCAACACAAAAAACTTGTAGTAGAAGACAAAAACCTTTTTATAGTGTTGTAATGAATACGAGCAAGTCAATTCTCTTACTGTCACCCTGAACTGCTGAGCAGTGAATTTCAATCAATTGAAGGCCTCCTGACTTACTTGTATGTCTGTTCATTAAAGCTGTGTAGAGGATCACAGGGATTTTCAGAAGTATTAAGCTACTGGGTTTAAGGCTGGCTTTCAGAATGGAGCCTCCTTTTTAACCCTAAATACTACTAAATTAATCATATAAAAGGAAAATACTATTTCTAAGCAAACTTCTGTTTCTTCTATTTCTTGTACATTCCTCCTTGATTTTTTTTTTTTTTTTTTGTGTGTGTGTGTTTCATACTGTGACTATTATATCCAAATAATTCCCTGATTTACAATTGTCAGGCTGTGTGGGAAGTTAAGCCTGCATTTGGGGCTAGGTGTTCATTTGTCCTGCGTGCAGCTTAGGTACAAGCAAAACAAAAGGGGGATAGTGGGGTCTGCAGAAGATTTGAGTCTTACCTGGCTGCTGCCATGGCCCTCAGGGGAAGGGCAGGTACAGCTGATAAGCTGTTTGAGGAAGCAGTTATGGTCCTGAAAGAGAAGCAAAAGGTGAGCCTGATGGGTGTTTTAGAGATAATGTAATTTTCTTATGATCTCCCATGTTGTACAATGCTCTTCTTGTTCATAAAGGCATAATAAGAAGGGCCACATCCCTACTTCTTAACATGCGTCTTTTAATCTGTGCCAACAAAGCTCAGTGTCAGAGGGGTACTAGGACACTAATGATTACCAAAACCCTGTCATTGTTATCTTGAAATGTTTGTACACTATCCGGAAACCACCTCTTTCTGACAGTACCATTTTCTGCTTGGAAGAAGCATATTAAATTTGATTCCCCCAGGCATTTTCAGTGAGCACCAGAAGTAGTTCTGCTCTGTAGCTGCGCCATATGTGATTACCTAAGATGCTCGATCTGTATGCCCATTCACAATGGTGGCAAACAAAGAGTAGTATTAGCGTTATCCCCCATTCTCTAATGCTTTTATAAATAGACAGTTACCTCTGCTACACCATAAAAAATAAAGCAAGTTAGAAGCTTTCGTCAAAACATCTGTAAGTAGTGAGGTGGACTCTTACTGCCTAGCTGCTGGTGTGTACGTTCTGCAGGCAGTTCAGCTTGATGCTTGTACAAAGCTACATGTAATTGCTCAACTTAATCATGGAATTTATGAGACAGGGAATTAAGTGGCTTGTAGTGCTCTAGAATAACTGTTTCTATGATGGCCTTCAGGAACCATGATATATACTTCAGATATAGTAGAATATTTTTCTGACAAATTGTAGTTTCCTTTTCTTCCTCTCTCTCTGTTTTGCACTTGGGTCTTTTTCTGACACCCTCCTTTAAAAAAAAAAAAAAAAAACAAAAAAAAGGAGA
>VXAV01010692.1:153907-201442 GCA_013399715.1 Alectura lathami | reverse complement strand
ATTAAAAAAAAAAAAAAGGGCAGAGGACTACAGCATAGTCCTATTGACTTCAGTGGTGCACCTGAATAAACTCCAAACTGCCGCTGTTATTGTGGGAAGGAAGTACTAACAGATAAAGCTGCAAGTCCAGCGTACTCCATGGTGCTGTGCTTGGTGATGGGGAGAAGGTTACTGAACATACAGAGGTGACTGTGAGCAAAAAGACAAGCTGTGTGGGAGAGTGGATATCAGCACAGAAGAACAATGGAGAAGGGGAGATTCTTTTTGTGCCCCACAAAGGAAGAACAAACTCTGGATTGCAGCTGAGACAAGCTGTTCAGTAAATCCTCATTGTGGAGCTACTGCTCCAGAGCTAACAGCTGTCATTCTCAAGATGCGGCACCTAAGTAATATGAAGTCCCCCAGCAAAAGTTTGCCTGTTATTTGTTGATGAAGGGTCTGTTGATCTGAGACAGGTAGAAATCTTGATAATAGATGTTGTACCTTCTAGCTGGTCTCACCAGCGAATGCATGGTTGTAGGCAGAAATGAAATAAAGGCTTCATCAGCTGCCGAGGCTCCTGCCAGTCCATCCCGAGCACCTCTCAGGCGTGGAGACTTTAGGCTGATTCCAGATGGTTTAATATAAGCATGTGAGGAATGGGGTGAGAACTGTCAATATCCCGTTTTCATCTCTGACTGAAATTAGAATGAAATGCTGGCCCAGAGATGACTGCTAGTGTAAGTCATTAAGCTATTCAGACCCACCTTGTTTTTTCACTTTTAATTGTATGACAAAACAGCAGGATGTTTATGGCAGCATAAGAGGCTTCCAGAGATGAGCTCTGGCAACGGATGCGCTTCTGGGTATGAAAAAGCAAAACTGAGAGATTTGTATTTAAAAAAGTAGTGTCACAGTACCTAGTTTTCTTTATCTATGTCTTCCGTTATTTCTGGCTTCTGAAAGCTGTCACTTTGTGCTAGGTTGCTTGGTGTGGTTGTACCAGCAGATCAGAACACTCAAAGGATTAAATATCTGTACTTGATGCTTAGCAGGCAAGTGAGGTTTGTGGGCTAGTGACTTCTTTGCACCAGGTCCATTTTGGAGCAATGTCAGGCTCCAGGGCTGCCGATCTAGCACCTTTCAGGAGTTCTGCATTAACAAAACCAAAACACAAGTTTGTGCTTTTGAACACATACATGATCTTAATAGAATAGTCCTTCACTTCACTGTTTCTGTGAGACATGAAATTGCTGTTAGAATTCCTTCAAAAAAAGAAAATTGAGGGCTTTTTGTTGTGCTGTGTTTTTGACTAGGGCTCCACTAATTAAGCAGCAATTTAGTTGCTTACACTTTGAAGTTTCATTCATTACCTGTCCTGTGTTAAGTCAACAAAAGGCTACATCTAAGGCAGTGAGTCTCAGGCCATCACTTTTTTGGCTGCCTAATTAAATGTAATTACTTTATTTTGTGCTAGGGTTCATACTCGTAACATTGCCTTGTAATGATGTAAATTGTATGTATGCTGCAGGGGGACTGTTTGACGCCAGAGAGGAGACGTTCCTGCTGTCCTTCCCTGCGACAGCATGCAAGTCAGGAGTGCAGAGACGTCATTTTCCTACCTACTTATTAGCTGCCCTACAGGAGCAGCTCGCCAGCAAGGCACTCATTTTATATGGACAGGATGTCTAACGGACCCACTATTGTGCCTAAAAATAGCCTGCATTCAGGGCATGCTGGGATTAGCCACAGAGGGAATCCTAGACATTTAACAGTGAGTGACCTTCCCGTGGCACGTGAGCTTTGCATCCGTTCCCTTTTATTTTATAATTATGACAGATCAAAAGCATTACACTGCCACTCATTATCTCTTTAGAGGGATTTGAAGAATTACTGTCTTCTTGACAAGCAAAATACTCCTGCTGCTTCTGTTTGTCGTGATCAAGCAGTAAATACCCCTCAAACGGCAAAATCACCTGTATTTCATTTTTTTACCTCGTGCGTTAGGGAAAAGGTTGTTGGAGAAAGAATAAATGAGAAGCCCAATGCAGTTAATGAGCTCTGGTAAAGCTCCCTGACCCTCAGAGTAAGTACAACCCCGTCTGAATTTTGAGTCAGACTTTAATGATTAATAATATGGTAAATCTAGTCTCACTAGCAGTAATAATAGGGGTCGCCTTTGGCTCTTTGTTGGCCACTGAAACGAGCGCATCTTCATGGTGCGTCGGAGCCCTCCCTTTTTGTCAATGGTGCCAGCGGGTCTACAGTGAAGCAGTTAAACCTAATGTGAGATCTTAAGTCTCCCAAGCTGCATTCAAGTTTAAAGAGGAGGGAGAAAAACACCAAACAGCTTCTGGCTTTCTAAGAGCTAGATAATTTGTGGAGTGTTGGAGGAACATCACAAAGAATACAAATGGAAAAACAATTAATCAATTTAATGTAAAAGACGGATGGGACTGTTTCTTTCCAGAAATAATGTCATATTGGTATTTGAGTACAAACAGGAAGCTGGAGCTCATTTATGGTACATTCAGTTCAATATAAAATGTCTTGGTGAGGGGAAGACTCTAAATTTTTGTGGCAGTTTTGTGATGTGTGAGGACCAGCAAGATAAAAATCAAATGTGTATTTGCTGTGGGATGGGGTTTGCTTTGATGTTTTTTTGGTTTGATTTTGTTTTGTTTTTTGCTGTTAAGAAAATGTGATTCCTGGTGCATATTGTTTTGGTTTAAACACCTTTAGAGATTATGCTTGAGCTAATTTTTTGTCTCGCTGAATGTGCTTGGCATCCAGCCCGCTGAGTTTATCCGGCCTGTGACAGAGAGCACATCTCACAATGAGAGACACTGGGAAAATGTCTGCTCTTTGATTATGGTGGTAGGTCATCAGGATTTTAGTCTATTTCTTAATGTGCAGGAATATGGGAGAGGGGACTATGTGTTCATCTGATTTTCTTTGTGTTTAGGACCCCATTATATGTCATGTCAAGTGTGTGTGTTGTGAGGGATGATCATATTCATCTGCCCAGAGCAGGCTAGGTAGCATGAAGAGCGTTTCGGTTTTGCACCAGTAGGTAGTCTCAAATGTTTAACTCACATTTACACTGACTTACAGCCCCATTTGCCATCTGATGGCAGAAGCTTATTGAGATGGGGAGCCTATCCGTCTGTGTTCGATTTGAGATGTGGGTATATCATTAATGATTAACTACTTCCCACTGAACATCAATTTAAATCAGAGCCATTTAAATTCATTTAGAACAGTCAGCTGCAAACACAGAGTCCTTGGACTCAGACCCCGGTAGCAGGCTGAAGTAACCAGATCCATCTAAGGATGAGGTAAACTTTCATCAAGATTGTGGTAACATGACCCAACTGTAAAGGCAAGAGGTCTTTTATGAGCACCCACTGCGGAGCATCAGCAGCATGCTTTCCATGTAACTCATGGTTCAGTGGGGAGGAACATAGAGCCATGCTTACTTCTGGTGAAAAAGTTCAAAAAGTGTGGAAAATACACCTGCCCTGATTCTGCCTCTTGTGAAGCCCTTTCTATGCCATGCTGGCAGTGCCAAACATAGGGCAGGGAGACTAAACTCTTAATTAGAGGAGTACCGGAGTGCTAACTTCATAGAAAAGTTTGTTTGGGCTGCTAAAACAGAGGTCCCTGGTTAGATGTCTGCCTCTGTTGACACTGTGAGCTGTCGAAATTTAGAGCTTATGATCTTGCTTCATCAGATAGGCTATCTTAGAGGGGCAGGCAGGTGGCAGAGCTATTTGAAACCTAAGAAAAGGGAAAATCCGACAGCTGCTATAAAATATAATTTGCTCTGTGCTTTCTCTTCCAACCTGTAAAGGACCTGTCTTCAGAGAAGTGGAGGTGGTTTCATCTTCCTTTCACGTCTTGCTATGCAAATGTTCAGGGCATCCCAGGGTGGCTGTGTCCTGCTGGAGAATTGAAGAAGAGAAGGATTTGTACGTTGCAGAGCAGAAGCTAAACGGAAAGAAATCACCTCTGTGAGGATCATGAGCTGGTTTACTTCTGCAAGAGAAAAAAATATGACCCAATACGCTAAGCAATTAAGTGGCATATGAAACAAACAACCATGGAGGCACTGACTGGATTAAGCCCCAGTGCATAATGGTGTGTGTTTTACAATAGCTTGGATTAACACTTAGGTCTGAGTGCTTTTGTGGCTCATGTTCCAGATTTGCTTCCTGCCAGAAATCTCTCCACCAGCTGCGATCCTGTTGAGAGCAGCAGACTCAAGTGGATGTGGGAGAAGCAGCCACATCATCTCCTGCTAGATTTCTGGGCTGTGTATAGGCAACATGTGAAGCCAAGATCCAAATCTTTGTTTGCCAGGAGCTGATGAGGCTCAACTTGAACAACAAAAATAGCAAACCAAAATACTTCCAGCCCCTGTGTCCTGTTATTAACAGGTGGTATTGATAGCCTGCTCCACAGTAAAACAACAAAGGTCTAACCAGGATCCTTAGCAAATTGCCCTCACGGATGAGGGGAGGGAGGATAGAGAAAGAAAGATGATATTTGAAACAGAAAGGAAGGAAAGGGAGAAGATAATAATTGGAGTTTTATGAATGTGAAAGTCATGGTCCAGTAAGAAAAAGACTGGGAAACTACATCCAACAAGAGAAGTACAAGAGGCAGGCGAGTAGGAGAGTGAGAAGAGAAATTGAATTGTTCACAGATTTGGAATCCTTTCCAGTATTAGAAACCCTGAATGATGTTGGAGGAGTACCAAACGACTCCGCAGTAAATACAATGTAGGTTAACTGCCTTTGCTTGTATGCACAGGAAATAGCCCCAAATCCATTACCGTCTTGGAAGTTCAGGGCAAAATGCTGTCACCTAGCCTTGAGAATAGGGACATCAGTGCCTAAGGGGGTCTGCAGACTTGAAAACTGACATAAGAACAAGGCAAATAAGAAGGGACTGTCCTGTAGACCAGACCTTCAATAAACATCACATAGCTGGGAGGAGTTGCTGGTGCATCTGTGAAGGCAAATCCTCTCCTCTGAGGAACTCCCCACTGTCTGCGTGTCCCTTGATACTCCCAGTTAACACAGATCTCAAAGAAGTCTTTGGCAATTAAAGCAATTGTGGAAGTAAAGGAAATGTTTTTAAATGGTGAATGATTAGTTAAAGTCAGGAAAAAGTGAGCAGGAGTGTGCAATCAGTTTTCAGAAAGAAGAGAGATCACCAGCAGGCTGTGCAGGGATTTCTCATTTCAACGTAGTCAGCAATGGGTGAAAGGAGGGCGTGAGCCATATGGGGACAAAGCGTGTTGATGATACCAGGCAACAGGGGGAGTAGAGCTAAGGACAACTGCAATGGGCTGCCAAAGGACATGGCAATTAAATGAACCGGGTGACAAGAAATAGAAAGCAGATAAAGTGGGGGTACACAGGAGGGTGGAGGAGTTGCTCTCTTTTTTACACTCGCAAAGGCAAGCTCTAAACTAGTTCTTTCAACCTGTATGGAAATCACTGGCAGAGTGCAGTAGCAGTTAAAGGAGGAAATCAAGTGTCAGGAGTGGAGACTACTGTAATACCATGAATCTGTAGCAGGTCTGTGTAGAGCAGCATGTGGAGTCCTGGTCCCTTCATCCCTAAAATGATGTGGGTGACTGGAAGAAGTCCAGAAGAGGCTGATAGGATAATCAGAGGTTTGGCATGATTTCTGTGTGAGGAATGACTAAATAGGAGGACTCATCAGCCTGGAAGCAACACTTAGGAGGATGTGATAGAATTACTTGAAGTAAGAAATGTCATAAAGACTGACTGTTCAATACCAGCATAAACATTTTTTTTTCTCCTTTCCTCTTTGTTACCAGGTTTCCAAATTCTGATCAACATCTCTAAGTTTGGTCTCAGTCTGCCAATATCTTTTGCCCCACGAGTGATGGCACTGCAGAGTGAAATGGATCACAAGCAAAAAGCTGGTATGTCTGCCAGTGTTTTAAGGTTCTGTGCATACTTCAAAAACCCATTAGCAGAAATGCTGTCTATACTTTTATGCAGTAGAATATCAAAGCATCAGTCTCAGAGCACTTGTGGGAGAAAGTACTTAGTATTGAATTTTCTTGCCCTTAAACGTGAATTATAATGATGATACTGTTGTAGCTTTGCATTTTATAATACAACACTAAAAATACTACACAGTGTATGATTCTTTCCTTATGATTATAATGTCTGTCTTGGCAAATGGTGTGCATTATAAAGTATATCATAGCTATCTTGAGGGTACATGTTACACAAGATAGAACTCATTAAAACAGATTTATTAATTATAAATGTATGTTCTTTTTGAAACCTGAAATTGCTCTGAAAGCACCTTTCAAAAAAGTTCAAGTAACAAACCCTTTTGTGTTTGCATTCAATCCTCCATATTTTTGTAGGAAGAAAAAAAATGAAACAGTGTAGGGGCTCTGGCTGTAATACCATTGTTATGTAATTGATGCTTTCAAATAACTAAATGTTTCAAATCAAATTTTGGTGTGCTGCATAAGGAACTCCACATTCTGTCTCTATATATAGCTTTGACGTCACGAATTTCAGATATGGCACCTAGGGACATGGTTTAGTGGGCATAGCGGTGTTTAGTGGGCATAGCGGTGTTAGGTTGACGGTTGGACTAGATGATTTTTGGTATTTTCCGACCTTTATAATTCTATGAGTCTATGAAATTTACTATTACAAGTCAGAATAGCTGTGTGTGTATAAAGAAACAAGGTGGTGCACAGAGATCTGAGGAGAAATTCTGAAGACTACGTTAAGTATTTTAACTGCTCTGCCTGGAGGTTGTGTTAATTTAGAAATATGTCTTGGGGAAGTTATAAAGTACCTTTTTCAGGTGTAAGGTAACACTCGTAAACAATGGTTAGCAGAACTGCTGAAAATACTGAGTCCATTTAATCTGAATGAGTGATCCTTTGAAATCCAAGAAACAGATATAATAGGGGCTGCTATAAAAGTGAGATGAGAACATGCCAGACTTCCTCTGAGGTAAACAGTCTGCTCACAGTCAGGCAGACTAGATACTCAACATTTGATATAAAAACAGTATCTTCATAAGTCTGTCTCTAGTACCACCATCAGTACTTGACCGAGTCTGTCTCTCCATGTAACTGATGGTGTTCAGTCACCTGGTTTCTACTTAAACTCTGTCCTTGATCCATGCTACTCTGGATTTGTTATTACTTCCTCTGATGAGCTGTAATAATCAAACTCTGGATTTATGTTACTTCGAATGTAGTTTCTTGTGTTGTCCTACAGCACTATAAATGCTGCAGTCTTCTTGGCTCTCAGACACTTCCATCTCTGTACTGCTCTTAAAATTCTTCTCCCCTGATTTCCAGTGCAATCTTTTTTGGTTTTGAGGTTTTTGCACTTTGAGTTGTCTGTGGCATAAGGTGCTCCTTCATTGTGCTCCCAGTCACCAGAAAGCCATGCTGCCATCCAGAGGGGCCTTGACACGCTGGAGACCTTGGCTTACAAGAACCTCATGAAGCTCAAGAAGAAGTGCGGGAGGAACAGCCCCAGGGGCCAGTACGTGCTGGAAAGCAGCTTTGCAGAAAAGGACCTCGGAGTCCTGATGGACACCAAATTGAACAGGAGTCAGCAATGTGCTGCTGCTAAGAAGGCTAACAGTATTCTTGGCTGCATTAGGCAAAGTATTGCCAGCAGATCAAGAGAGGCGATTCTTCTCTTCTACTCAGCGCTGCTGAGGCTGCAAATGGAGTGCTGTGCCCAGTTCTTGCCCACCCAGTACAAGAGAGACCTGGAGATACTGGAAAGAGTCCAGTGCTGGACTACGAAGATGATGAAGGGACTGGAGCACCTCTCCTATGAGGAGTGGCTGAAGGAGCTGGGACTCTTCAGCCTGGAGGAGAGGAGGCTCAGCATTTCTTTACTGTGAGGGTGATGGAGCTCTGGTACAGGTTACCCTCCTTAGAGATCTACAAAAGGTGCCTGCACAAGTCCTGGACAACCAGCTGTGAGTAGACCTGCTTGAGCAGCGAGCTAGACCAGATGGCCTCCAGAGGCCCCTTCCAGCCTCAGCCATTCTGTGAGTCTTTCTTTCCAGTAGGCATTTCAGGTTCTGCTCTGAACTCCTCCATTATGTCTACAGTGCCATCCAGGACCACTTGTCACCTCCTTAGCCTCCTGGTGGAAAAACAAAAATTGAAAAACACCTTACTTAGGATATTTCCACCACATTTATCTTTCAAGCTGCATTTAATTCATCTGAACAAATGCATGTGAGACGTTATTCTCATGCATAAAAGGGCTGAAGCTTTGGTCTGTTACTAGGTGAACACTGACCAAATTTTATTATAGATTGATGCAAGCGTTGATAAGATGCTCCTTTTTATGAATTGTGGAAGGGACAGAGACAACCTACTCTACACTGAGCCAGAACTGAATGGCTATTCAGCTCTTGGCTGTGGGTTGGTTTGTTTGTTTGTTGCAATCTTTTAATTTTGATTTCAGTTAGTCTCTCTTTTGAAGACAGAGGTGTTTCACCAGAGCCATCTGTAGTTACATGCTTGATCACTGTGTGAATGTACAGACAGCCAATATTTCTGGACCTAACACTGGTGGATACTGCAATTAATTAGTCGCTGCTGTGCTTTGTTGCTTCGGCAGCTGGTGGGGTCAGTTAGTGATGGCATTGCTCTAGGCTGGGAGGGAAGTGAGGAAAGAGGTTATTCCAGTAAGTGCCTTGCCTCCTGTTTGTAGCTTGGCCCATTGCATCTTGCCAGACACACAGGCTCCTCCAAGTACTTTCACAATCATCTCTTGTCTCTTCAATTACCACTTCCTCCTCCCCCTGCCTCTCTCTTCCGTTTGACCTTCTAGTAATTCCTCCGGCGCTGGCTCAGGACAGTGCAGTAGGCTATACTACCCTGTCCAATTAAAGATGTAAGTATGTGGCACATTAGAAGTTATCTAACAAGCCTCTAAACTGCCCTCAAACGGGAGCCCGCTCTCTTATTGATCTTGCCTGGCCAACTTTGAATCCCAAATTTTGGTAGGCTGCAGCTAGCTGTCACAGCAATTACAGGTTTTTGGAACTTCGCTGTTGTTTTTTCGCTTTGTGCTGTGAGCCAGTAGTAGCAGGCTTATATGTCCAGATTTAGGCATGGGCTGATTTCCCAGGTTCACATATTGCACTTGGGGTTTATTTTTAATTCATAAAGACCACTTGATGTAATGATCAGCAATCAAAGAATATGCAATTATCACTCTTGCAAACTTTCCTGTGCCTCGGTAATTAAACCAACAAATTAGTTAAAGGCTCCAATGCGGAAGAAGCATGGTAGACTGTGGTCAAGACACACATTTACGGATTTTCCCTTAAGCTGCTTTTCTTGAGGAAGCTTTGATAAAGACCATATGATATCAATTATCATTAACTCTGTGTGGTTTCTCTGCATTTGGAGCTCTCAGACATTAGTAGACAGGATCCCTGTGCTAAGTCTTTAATGTATAACTGGTATTTATGCTGGATAGCCTATTCCCATTTTGATTTGGCAGCTGAGATTTGAAAGAGAAGATTTAAGACAATTTATATGTGCAGACTGTGGCCTGTTGTGCCGAGTGACACTTCCTCCTCTGATGTGATTTGACAGAGTGCTATTCTAACAGCAGCAGCAACCTATTTTAAATGCCAGACTTAACAACAAACATTTTAATTGTATCTCATGTTCAGTTATTGCCCAAAAAACTGAAGGATGCATTTTGTTAAGATGTCACTGCCTGAGCTTGACACAACGAAGTCAGCATGATCTAATAAACTGACTCAAATCCTCTCTTCAGAGAGCACACACATGTACAGTCCCTGAACATCAAAGTCTCTTGTCTTGAGCTCTGTTCTACAGTCCGTCAGTGTGAGCATCCCTTCACAGGCAGCAGAAGGAATTCAGCAAACATGTAGATGTGATTCATTCTTAAGATCTTCAAATATGTGGATGAGTCACTGATAAGTACATGCAAGTTGTGCTGACCAGATTTAGAGTGCAGCATCCAGCACTGGAAATTACAGGATGTAGTTGGGAACAGATGAGGGAGCCTGCAAACTCTTATAATTGAGGAAGTACATATGAAAATCCATAGCAGGCTAGAGAGTTCATTGGACTGGAAAAAAATGTCGGAAAATCCCAGTAAAATGAATTATGTAGACAAGTTTAGGCCTGGTAGTTTGCAACTCGTCATTGCTGTTTTTTCGGTTGGGGTTTCTCAGCAATTTGGAATAAAAATAAAAATAAAAATAAAAATAAAAGCAAACCACCCCGTTCTGAAATGTCTTAGTTCTGTAGAAGTTTGGACCCGAATTGGCAATATTGGCTTGTGTTTAGCTGAGCTCTATGCCTGTGTCTGATCTTGAGACTGTGAGCTGGGCGGTGAGGGAGTTGTACCATCCGTCAATGCAGACAACCAGGAGGCAGCAATGTTTGCCTTGAAATTTTTCTCTTGACCTTCTATTTACATGTCAGAGCCTTCAGGTTGCTTGTTTACTTAATATGCAAGAACAACACGATTTCAGGGAGAAGGAAGGGGAGAGTTAGCTTTGAACATGCCATGTGCTCTCAGGCAACGGTCCTCAACCCAGGCAGTAGAACAGTGTGCAGCATTTTATATTCCTCCAAGCAGAGGTATCAAGTTTTGACACCAAAGAGAAATTTGGAGACTTCAATTTGAGTCAGTTCGACTGACAGCTGCATGAGGTTATCACATACTTATCTTTCTGACTTAGCGCATCATTTTGAGGCAGTCCTGTGTCACAATGCCTTGTGTCATGTTTTACTTTTCTTCTGTTTACCAAAAGCCTGCTTGGCTTTCTTAAAGAAAGCTACCACAGTCAGTGTGAAACAGTGCAGGTGGTGGCCTCAAGTGTCACAACATATAGCCTGTGTATGGTTTGCAGCTACTAAACATGCAACAAACCAGCCCCTTTAGCAGGCAAATTCCTGCCTGATGTAAGCACTCAGCAGGACTCCACCTGCACAGAAGGCCTGGACTTGACCGTGTGACTGTACACACTGATTCATCACAAGGGTATTGGGCTGGGATGTTACTGTAATCATAGCGTAATTGGGAAATCCTCAGCTGTTCAGTCACCTTTAACCACTTACTCTTGTGTCTATATATAAGCAAACATCTTCAGGGACAGCAATGGGAAGTTTCCCATTGCTATCAAGAAATGTTAAGCAGGTTCCAGTTTAATTACAATCAAAAGTTTTGTTACAATCAAAAGTAATCAACAGCTTTTTAAAAAGCCATCGCTCTTTGTCTAGATACCATTTAAAATAGCAGTGCCACCTAATGCTTACTCTTTTTCAACATTTTCGGTCTTTCTTTTCCCGGGTCACTTCTTTATGATTATTCTCAGCATCTCCATGTTCAGCCTGGGAGTTTGCATTTAGCTTTATGTGCCATTTATTTTTTTGGTGTCCAGTTGATTAGATGTGCNAGAGTTTACACTGCATTGAACAGAAATGGAGATCTTGTGAGAATCCCCTATTCCTCTTCAAAGCTCCAGTTATCACAGAGTTCTCTTACCCTGATGTGACGTAAGCCTGTGACACACAGTGTAAACTTCAGGAATTACAGGTTTCTTTAGTGACCCCTGGTATCACTGGACCATGAAGCCTAGCTTTTTAACTGTTGCTAATTTCAAACCTCGGACTATTTACATGGAATTTAGCATCCTAGTCTTCACATGGGGCACACAGTGGTCTCATTTAATACAAGACTTTCATCCCTCAAAGGGGGTGGAATTCCAAAATGATGCTAAACTCAAGATGAGTGGTGGATCCCAGGGTGGCTTCACTGAGAGCAGGTCCTTTCACACGGAGGATGATTGGCAACACAGCAGTAGAATAAATGGAGGGAGGTAGAGGGAAGACAAAGAAACATTCACCAGCCTCCTGAAAACTGCTCTGTCTTGTAAGAACTATAGTGGGCAGCTCGGAAGGAAACCTAGACAGGAGAGATGAAAATTTCCACTTGCAATCTGAGAACAAGACAGTTTGGAATGCATGTCTGTGTTTAACAGAGGCTGGCCCATGGTTTAAACACACTCCTTGCTTAACCAAATCTAGCTAAGAAAAGCTTCCAGTGCTCAAGGCATGCAATTTGTTAGCATGGGTAGTGTTGTAGTGAGAGCCACCAAAGAAACATAAATTTAAATACATTGCAACAGCAGAAATGCTGTGTTGTCATTGAGTAGTTTTGTTGTTGAAAAGGTTTTGAATTTATGAGACCAAACCATTTCCCACCAAAACTGTTGATGAATTACCTCAGTCTTTCCATTTTAAGGAATGAGGAGGCAGGAATGTTTTTCATCAATCTAGCACTGCTACGGAGGCAGCAATCCTTAGTGCGGCTAAGAATTGTATTTACTAGGGTACATCTTGACCGTTACTTTTATTGCTGCATCTTATTAATTTTCCTTGGCAAAGCAGACTGGAATTACACCTGCTTACCCTTTGTCTAGGCAATACCATTTACACAGAGCTGTCTCTAGACTCAATGCTGTGCATACACAGTAAACCTTCAAAGCAGTACTCCCAATCTGATGGCTTTAGACACGAAAGTCAAATAGGTTACAGAAATGCACAGTGATCCCATCATCTCAGCTCCTGAAACTAGAGCCTACTGTAGCCTCCAGTGCTCTTTGCTCAGTGTTCATGTTCTTATGAACCAATTCTGGAAAGGGTGGGGGAGTTAGCTTTAGAAGTCCTGTTAGTAAACTGGATTTAGCATCCTGACGGTGTGTGGTCCAGAGGTGAACACTGGGGAGCTGAAATAAGGTGCTGTTTTACAAGACTCCTGTATTAGAGAAGGCATGCCATCAGACTTCTGACTCCCATCTTTCACTGCCTTACTGGGTGACTGTATGTTAGGACAGATTCATGACAGGCAGTTATGCTGTGTGTCTCACTGCATGCACAGCTCTGCACAGGTGGCACTCTGGAAAATACGAACAAAAAGTTAAACACAGCTTTGTCTGTTGTTTTTCTTAAAAATATTTTAATAAATAATTAAATTATTAAAGATATAGAGGGGGTTAATTAACTGACAATGTCATCAACATCTGAATAAAACCTAGGCAAAAAGTCTCCAGTAGAGGGAGTGGCCAAATTAAAAATCCCATCTCAACTACTATGTTGCAGGAAAACATTTTTAGTCCCAGGTGTGAGTGGCCTGAGAGTCAGGGAACTGTCTTAACCAGGACTGTGCTTTACAGAGCACCGCACATGAAGCTGGCAGTCATGCACACCTGGCTGAGAGCCAATCCAGTTTGAATAACTAAAACATTTAAATAGTGAGCAGGATGAAGAACCCTTTGCTTTCTGCATTTCCTCAGCTGTGGCTGCAGTCACCCATGTTTCCTACACTGCATTCCAATATTCAGTGTGTTGCATATATGCATGCATGGCATTAATCACACTCTCTTTCCATTCAGAAGAAATCCAAAAATCTTATTTTTGATCCTCAAAGCCATAACTGAGCTGAAGTCTAAATATAGGTATATTTTCTTCTCTTTCTAGAAAAATATGTTGATTAATCAAAATGAATAGAAGATTGTTTAGCTTCTATGTAGCACTGCCAGGTAGTACCTAAAACACAGGTAATGACATCTTTCAGGTACCTGGTTATTTCCCTGGTGGTGATGCTAATCTGTCCTCTTTCCATCTCCCGCAGTCTCACAGGTGTATGCACCTAAAAATGACTAGCCTCTTCAAAGGCAGCTCAGAGTCCTAACCAGCGTGGAGGTGGGACACTTTCTCACTGTACTTTGAGATGCAAAGAAAGGAATGTGCATTTGTGCATTTACAGGATGAGGGTGTTTTTTTGTTTGTTTGTTTGTTTTGTATGAAGTCTCTTACACATTGAGTGAGTACTTTAAACTGAGGTCTTTGTGTTGCAACTGTTGCAACTTTGTGTTGCAACTGGAGATACAGTTTCAGAGTCTCTCTGTGGAGGCTCACTGAACAGCAGCTCAGAAGATACAGTATATGTTATATTCTAGTATTAAAAAAATGGCATCTCTTCTATCTCAAAATTTGTTTAGGAAAGCAGTGTTTGGGTATGGTAGAGAAATGGTGCACTTGAGAGAGTAATAGAGGGTGTGAGGAAGAAGAAAGACCCCTATCTAGAAAAGAGCTGCCGGCATTTAAAGGTGGGTTTAGTGTTTTTTTTTTTTTTTTTTTTTTTTTTTTTTGATAGACAACTATCCTATTCATTACCTTTGTGCTTTCCTGCAGCTTTTGAAAGTAGTTTTTATTTTTCCTTTTTGTACCCAAGCTGAACTATGGGTAAAGTAGTAGTCCCATTTCAAGTGAATTTTTAAGTTCTATAAACTTTTTTTTATACAACTTATAATTGTAGCACACAAAAACTTTTTCCCAAAGACAAACAATGTAATATCCTCTGGGGAAAACAAGAGGTCTCCAAGTTTAGAAAACAGGCTGGAGTGATCATTAGTGAAGCACAATTTCATGGCAGGAAGTTGACTTGGATCCCGTCTATGTATCCCAGACATTTTATGGTCTGGATACAGAGAGCTCATATGGTGAATGTTGGGGTTTTTAACAGCCATATTTTGGGCCCATAAAATAACCAACTACAACAGTTAATTTTCACCCACACGCCCAAATTGCTAGTTGGTATCACAATTTCAGTCCCCTGACACCCCTTACACAAACATACACTATCACCACCAAAAAAAGTAAAACCAGGAGGGTAGTCTTTGGGGACTGCAATGGAAGTTAAACACACACACACACACCCCGTACACAGAAAAACGAGCAGCAGATGACTGATTATACCTTCCAGCAAGTCACAGGAGGAAACAGTTTACAGAATGCATTGCCTCACAGCTCTTCCATCTCTCCATCACCTCCCTGTCCTTTTCCTTTCTTTTCTGGTCTGGTCTCTGTCATCCTCCTTTCATAAGTTGTTGTAGCCCAGAGCAGAATCAACAGCTTCCAAGAGTACCAGCAACTTTAAAATTCCCTTTAACTCTTTCCAAAACAGATCCATGTGTCTAAGCAGGAAGTACAACAAATAGGTTGCTACTGTGTTGTTTTGTGTTGTGAGAAAGTGCAAGCAGGCAGCAAGGTTATCATCTACTCATCCTAACGAGCTCTTTGCCCTGCTTCAAATATGCCTCAGAAGAAAGAAAAATGGTGATTCTCTAGCTTATCAGAAAATGAACAGCATGAACAAGCAAAGTTGTCAAACATATTAAAACCTTGTTGGTCATTCAGTTCAGTAGGAATAGAAAGAAAAAGAGAGAGAATGAACTCTTAAGGTAGAGACTCGTGGTTTTGAAAAGCTTGTTTAGTGTAAGTTTATTTTCAACAGAGAAGTGAGTTAATGTTTAAATATGTGTCTTGAAATAAGACCTTCTTGTTAGAAAGATGTGGGTGATCAGGGATGGGTGGAGAATGCCATCTTATTAGCGAGAAAACTATTGTTTGATTAATTGTCTAGCTACTCAGTGATGTAAACTGGGTTAAAATTAAAATGGAGTGATTTTTGAGTGCGTACCTAGGAAGTCTTCATGAGATGTATGAAATGTTGGGCTAAGGATAAAGAGGAGGATGCTGGCTCTGCAGGTTCTAAAACAACAAATATGCACAACAGCCCTGAAGCATGCAGATTTATAGACCAGTCTTCAATTGCGGAGCGAGTTAAGTAGATTTAAGCGGCCCTTTCCCTTACATTTTCTTAGGTCCTGAGCACTTTCTATGGGAAAACTATACTGAGCATAGAAACAGTTTGAAGAATTCTAGAGCACTGGAAATGTAGCTCTAAATGATTTCAAAATGACCAAGGCACTGCAGCCATCCATGTCACCTTCCTGCCTGCCTTAACCAGTTAGTCTTGCCTAAACATGCTACACAGTTTGTAACACACTGCAGCTCCTTTTACTGTGTTTAGACAGGTCATCTTCTTCCACCCAGCCAAGCCAGAGGGGAGATCAGCACAAAATTTGTAAACACAGTTCCTTAGCAGTGCATGGGAGAGGTACTGTTTTTCCTTAAGCCACTCTGCAGATAGTTCTCTCCTTAAATTGCTCCCATAGCATCATTTTGTAGTTTCTTTTAAAAAGGAAGACTACTTCCTTAATGCCTTCCTAAGCAGAGAACATGTGAGAGAAGCAGTGACTCTCTTTATCTTTCCCTGCTGGAAGGTATGTCATCCTGTTGAGGGTCTCAAATTTTATCTCCAGGGTGGAACTTGCCCATGTCATGCACTTCAGCACTCAGAGCTGGCCTCTCCTGGCACCCTGTGCTGCGATCCCACCGCATCCTTCACTTGGAGGCCCCGGCTTCACCTCCCACACTAGTTCTTTGTGAGACTTTGCTCAGGTTTCCAGTTACCTAGTTTCTTCTCTTGCTTAGTTTGTCTGCAGTCTTCCAGCCTTGGTCAATGTCTCCAACAAGTGCCTAGGCTAAGCTGTAACAGGATGTTTCTCTCCAATAGGGATGCACTGCACTATCTCATGACAGCACCCTGGCCTAGAGGCTCTCTTGCTAGAAATAATGCGTATTTCACAAGTACTATTGCTGCGAGTGAATCAGGGATGGGAGTTACAGCTCCCTCAGTGTCTGCTCTTTATCTATGTTTTATTTTTGAGATGTGGGTAGTTTGGTCAGCAAGAGCTGCTACTCAAAAACATTTGAGAAACAACATCTCAGATCGATATGCCTTGCAGACAACTTTCAGTGGTACTAGTGTAAAAGCCTTAAGTAGAGTTGTACAATTCACACTAATTCTGGTGAAGTCTCGTGCAATGTGTCAAAGATAAAACTTGCATTTTCCAGACTGAAAAATTTTTCAGGTAGGTTTGATTTTAAGAGAACTGTTACGGCCAGCCTGAATTCAAACAGAACATGACCAGTGTATCCAGATCTTGAAGTGTGACACCTTTGTGTGGTACAGTGAATGATTTTACAGAGGCATGGAAATTCAACATGTAAATCCATTATTCTAGCACATTGGGGAGAGCAGTGAGAAAATAGCTTTGCACCTCACTCTTCAAGGCTATGGCACACACTTACTGTGTAAAATCTGATTTACCTACAGGCCTGAGATCCATATCTAAGAGACAGAAGAGCTCAAGTGTTGTTGTCTGAGCTAGAGCTCTGCTTTTTGAAATGTTATATATATAGCAAGTTTCAGCTCTAAATATGTAACAATAGCAACAACACTCTTAAACTAACTGTTTACACCATTGTGGAAGACAAAACTTCTGCCATTTATCACCCAGCTTGAACTAATACTTCCACATTTCAGAGTCTCGGTTTGGGGCGAGCTTTTTCTGGCTTTACTTTTCAAAGATTCTATTTTATTTCTGATCAAAGTGATACAAAATGAGCCACACTGAGCTTAGCCAGTATATCGTCACTGCAACTGGTATCCAGATAGCTCATTTTCATTTTCTGTAAATCAAATTACAATGGTTAGCCTTATTGTGCTGTTTGCATGATTGCAAGAGAATTTAAAAGCAAACTTCAACACTCAGCAAATTCATGGAAATCCAATGACAAACTTACTGAGCTAAAGGCAGCTAGAGAATGTTGAACACAGGACACTGCAGTCTAACACAGCACAGCTGGCAGCCTTAGTTTCACGATTTGTTTAATAACTACCATGGAAAATTAAGTTTTAACCTGCCTGTAGAGGGTGCGTTCCTGACATTTGCTTTTCTCTTCTAAGGCAACATCAGTTAATACAATAGAGTGAAGTCTCAACCACAGTGGAGAACCACTGAAATACTGGCTCAGTTGAGTACTACCATGCAGTAGGATAAGCTCTAGAATTGCTTTGCATTTATAATGAGAAGTCCTGTGAGCCATGCAAGTTGCTAATATTGGTTAGAGTTGGAATTTTTTTTTTTTTTTAAATTGTTCCTCCAATGCATCCTTCTACTAAGTAAGAACACTAACCTAAACTTGAAGGGCTGCATTCTGCCATGAACTCTTTGCAGGTTATCTTACATGCTGGAGCACTCTCAACTGGCAAAAGCTGCATGCGTGCTTACATCAGCCTAACAGAAAATAAATTAGGTTGAATGTTGGGCTGCTGCTTCTGTTCTGATTTTCACAAAATGATGTGTACAAATGGCTGCCTGCAAATCCAGAGTGCTCCCAAGTGCACAAGGTATAGGTTTTCTCCACAGAATCACAATCACAGCGTCAGAGAGGTTGAAAGGGACCTGAGGACATCATCCAGTCCAACCCCCTGCTAAAGCAGGTTCCCTAGAGCAGGTTGCACAGGAAAGCGTCCAGGCAGGTTTTGAGTAACTCCAGAGAAGGAGACTCCACAACCTCTCTGGGCAGCTTGTTCCAGTGCTCTGTCACCCTCAAAGTAAAGAAATTCTTTCTCATGTTCAAAATTCATGAAGATGGATCTTTCTGAGTTCCAGTTTGTGCCCTTTGCCCCTTGTCCTGTTGCTAGACACCACCAAAAAGAGCCAGGCCCCATCCTCTTGACCCCTGCCCTTTAGATATTTGTAAGTGTTGGTACGATCCCCACTCAGTCTGCTCCAGGCTGAACAGCCCCAGGTCTCTCAGCCTTTCCTCATAAGGAGATGCTCTATGCCCCTAATTATCTTTGTTGCCTTCCACTGGACTCTCTCCATCAGTTCCTTGTCTTGCTTGAACTGTGGAGCCCATAACTGGTCACAGTACTCCAGATGTGGCCTCACCAGAGCAGAGTAGAGGGGCAGCGTCACCTCCCTCAGCCAGCTGGCCATGCTCTTTTTGATGTGCCCTAGGATACCACTGGCTTTCTTGCCCACAAGGGCACTCTGCTGGCTCATGGCCAACCTGTTGTGCACTGGGACACCTGGGTCCTTCTCCACAGAGCTCCTTACTAGGTCAGCCCCTAACCTGTACTGATGCATGTGGTTGTTCCTTCCCAGGTGTAGGACCTTACCCTCGCCCTTGTTGAACCCATCAGGTTTCTCTCCACCCAGCTCTTCAGCCTCCCCAGGTCTTGCTGGATGGAAACACAGCCTTCTGAGGTGTCAGCCACTCCTCCCAGCTTTGTGTCATCACCAAACTTGCTGAAGGTGCACTCTAACCCTTCATCGAGGTCATTGATGAAGGTGTTAAACAAGACTGGACCCAGTACTGACCCCTGGAGAACACTGCTAAATACAGGCCTCCAACTAAACTCTGCCCTGCTGATCACAACCCTCTGAGCTCTGCCAATCAGCCAGTTCTCAATCCACCTCACCATCCCCTCATCTATGCCATATGTCCTAAGCTTACCCATAAGGTTGTTATGGGAGACAGGGTCAAAAGCCTTGCTGAAGTCAGGGTAGACCACATCCACAGCTCTCCCTCATCTACCCAAGCAGTCATGACATCCTGGGAGGCTACCAGATTGTTCAAGTATGACTTCCATGACTTCAATCCATGTTGACTACTCCTGATAACCTTCTTCTCTTCCACTTGCTTGGAGATGGCATCCAGAGTAAGTTGTTCCATCAACTTTACGGGGACAGAGGTGAGGTTGACTGGCCTGTGGTTGCTTGCATCCTCCTTCTTGGCCTTTTTGAAGACCAGAGCGACCTTGATGTTCCTCCAGTCTTCAGGCATCTCTTCTGTTCTCCATGAGCTCTCATAGCTGATAGAGAGCAGTTCGGCAGTTGCTTCTGCCAGCTCCCTCCGCGCTAGTGAGCGCATCCTGTTGGGGCCCATGGATTTGTGCATGTCAAGTCTGCCTAGGCGATCTCTGACCAGACTCTCCTCGACCAACAGGAAGCCTTCCTTTCTCCAGACTCTCTCTTTCCTCAAGGGTCTGGGATTCCTGAGGGTCAGTCTTAGCAATAAAGACTGAAGCAAAGAAGGCATTCAGTAACTCCACCTTCTCAGTGTCCTCTGTTTCCAGGGCATCCGCCTCATTCAGCAGCAGGCTCACATTTTACCTACTCTTTCTTTTGTTATTCATATACTTAAAGAAGTCCTTCTTGTTATTCTCAACCTCCCTCACCAGATTTAATTCCAAGTAGGCCTTAGCCTTCCTTGTTGCATCCCTGCATGCGCTGGTAAGGTTCCTGTATTCCTTCCAAGTGGCCAGACCCTTTTTCCACATTCTATAAACTTTCTTCTTTCATTTGAATTTTTCCATGAGCTCCTTGCTCATCCATGCAGGTCTCCTGCCACTTTTGCCAGTTTCTTACAGGGATGCACTGATCATGAGCTTGGAGGAAGTGGTGCTTGAATGTCAACCAACTCCCTTGGGCCCCCTTACATTCCAGTGCTTTAACCCATGGGATACCTCCAAGTAGGTCCCTGAAGAGATCAAAGTTGGCTCTCCTGAAGTCCAGAGTTGGAATCCTACTTATTGCCCTGTTTCTTCCATGCAAGATCCTGAATTCCACTATGTCATAGAATCATAGAATGGCTTGGGTTGGAAGGGACCTCAAAGGTCACCTAGTTCCAACCCCCCTGCCATAGGCAGGGTTGCCAACCACTAGATCAGACTGCCCAGGAACCCATCTGGTCTGGCTTTGAATGTTTCCAGGGATGGGGCATCCACAGTTTCTCTGGGCAGCCTGTTCCAGCACCTCACCACTCTCTCTGTGAAGAATTTCTTCCTAACATTCAGCCTAAACCTCCCCTCTTTCAGTTTTAGCCCATTCCCATGTCATGGTTGCTGCAGCCAGCCTTCCCATCCCCAACCAGTCCTTCTTCATTTGCAAGAGCAAGGTCCAGCAGCACACCTCTCCTCATTGGCTCCTCCACTATGTGTGTCAGAAAGTCACCATCAATGCTCTGCAGGAGCCTCCTGGACTGTGTGTGCCTGGCAGTGTTGCTTTTCCAACAAATATCAGGGTGATTGAAGCCTTCCATGAGAACCAGTGCCTGTGAGGCTACTTTCAGCTGTCTATAGAAGGCCTTATCCACTTCCTCCTCCTGATCAGGTGGCCTAAACACCAACAGGTGTCACCCATATCAGCCTGCCCATTAATTCTCACCCATAAGGTCTCCTCTCCATATTGCATACCAGTTCCAAAATTCCCACGAATACTGTGCTTTCAGCTTTGCAATATCTTTAAAAGACAATCGTATGTGTAATCCACAGGGCAAATTGGACATAGCCTTAGGTATGAATTTTAATTAGTTTTCCTTCTCATGTACGGGCAGTGTTATAACTAACACTCTGCTCATGTATTCATTCCATCAAGTTGGATTCAGCTGGAGGAGTATTTACAATTATTTGAAGCAACCATATTTTACTCTTTCATAGGCTGGTCTTGTAGCATGAAAAGAATTTAAGTCCTTCTTTAACACAAAGTACTACATTTGCTACTATTTGTCCCAGAGATTTTTGCTACCAAAATGAGAACAATCTATTCTTTAAAAAACAGAAGATGCAGACTTCTCGGAGAATATGAAAAATAGGTTAACCCTGATCAGAGCGTAGCCTTTGCAGCTGTTTTAATCCCTGAACTGCAAGAGCAGAGGCAGAAGCTGTAGCAGTGTGCTGTAGCTGAGAAACACGTTTCTAAGCCTACTGACTTCGAATGCAGAGTGAGGCTGTAATGACTCCCACATCAGACAGGAGATGGTGGATCAGGCTGACTGGCACAGGAGCTTATTGCAGACATGGAAGACATGTGCTGTTCTACAAGCGAGTGTGATACTTCCTTTGCTGAAGGCACCAAGCAGGTTGTTTGCAGCCTTTGGCTCAGGAAACCAGTAAGCTGTGGAGGGCAGTCCAGGCAGAGGCTGGTGCTAAAATTGCTGGTTGGGCCTTATTGAGGCTTTCAGCACTGGGGACAGTCAGAATCAGAGGCTGGAAGGATGATTTGAGGCCCTGACTCGGTGTGGCTGTTCCTGTGCTACACTCAGTGTAACATTTAGCAGGCGTGAACTTCATGAGCTTCCTAAACCCTGTTTGTGAAAGTCTGGCTGACACTGGGGAGAAACACCCAACCTGGAGAGAACTCACTCAGTGACATTTACTTCTCTGTAGTACTTTAGAAGCCCATGTCCAGACAGCGCCAAAATTATGGGGCACGTTTTAGGTACTGGTGTGCAGAACTCCAGTTTTGTTAAGATGAATGGGAAGAGTTGTGACTCAGTGAGTTGAACCAGACAGCACCTTTTCCCTTGCTGCAGGTAAATGACTGTCTCTCCTACCCTGTTGTTCCCATATGTACCACAGGGAGCAACCTAATCTGCAGTTGGCTCCATTTTGAGTGTAAAGCTCAACCGAACAAAGTTTTAACCAACAATTTTCAAGGAGAAATGCTGGATCAAGCAGGCTCTTCTACCCTCTTACTCCTCCCCTCTTCTCACCCCTCTTCATCCTGCTGCTCCTTCCTGCACTATGTGTCTGCACAACTGCCCTGAAAACGAACCTGTTTTCTTTTGCTGGGCAATTATATCACCAGTCAGGTTCCCTGTGCTGACAGTGTGCTGTGAAACTTCTTGTGGAGGACTTTTCGTGGGGCTGGGATTGAAACGATGCTTTATCAGCGCTGCTGACAAAAGCCTTGTACCAGCCTAAGCAGCGGGACCTGGAAGACCTACTAGCTAGCACAGGGTTGCCTGCCAGTGGCTCCCTGGGTCTCTTGTGTGTGAGAGAAGGTCTGCAGAGCAGTGAGAAACATTTTTTGAACTCTTCCCAGTATGTAGGCTGTGCCACTTCAGAACTTTCAGAACTGAAAACACTAAAGGGAAAAAAACCCTCCCTTTTTATAGCCTACTGTCTCGTTGAAAGTGATTTATGAAATGAAGCTTCCTGCCCACCCAGTGCACAGAACAAATACAGACAGTGCTTTGAAATAACTACAGTACTATGCTATTTTCAGTAATATTTAGCTCAGACTTAGCCAAAAAAGCCCACTAAGCGTAGCAGACATAAAAAGAAACACTCTTTTTGCATTTTTGTGTGTGCATGCATCTATTTTAGGTTTTACTCCTCTTTTCACCAGTTGCATAGCTGACTATCAATGCAGCAAAGAACCAACTCTTGAAAATGCTTTAAGCCCACTTCTCATCATTCAATAGCAGCTCTTGAGCACACACCTAATTTTAAGTGCCTTAATAAATTTAAGCATGTGCTTAAATTGAAATATTTTTCATCTCTGGTAGTGAAACTACTTTAATTCATTCACGTCAAGCAGTGGAAAATCTTGTGGTCTGTGTGCTTGCAGGATTTGATTGTGTTTTGTGTATATGTGTTTAGGAAGTACTTCCACCCTTTCACTGACTACAAGGTTTTATATTGCCATGAGGTTATTACCTGTCAGCTGGCATCAGGACTACAGTTAAGGAAGAAGCTCTAGCTGACACTGTCTACTGTATTTTCTTTACACCTATTTCTGCCGTCTGCCAGCTGTGAGCTGTTACTTGTTTTCATAATTACATTTAGGAGAAAATAAGATCAAACTAAGCCTGCCAGGTAATTCAGAAGGTCTGTCATTTCCATTTATCCTGCCTTTGGCAGTGGCTGCCTAGGGAAGAATGTAAAAATCAGAGTAAGCATAGAGTGCTATTTCTCCAAAATACTCTTTCCTTTTCCCCATTGATTTGGAGGCTGAAGGACTTCTTAAGCCAGCAATGTTATTTTTGCACTGGGTGGATTTTTATTTGAAATTATCTAATGCCTTTGAATGCATGCAGAGCTCAAGCAACCCCACTGTCCTGCAGCAGGGATTTCACAGGGCCGCGGCCTGGCAGAGCATCTCCTTGACTTGTTTGGAGTCCTCCTGTCATGATGCAGCCTGGGTCTTGTGGTAGGAGACAGCAGATTACAGTTCCCTCTTCTTCTTCTCTGTGCTACCCAGAGAGTCACAGGATGTTTGGCACGTCTCCCATCTTCCCAGGTATTTATTTTCCTTAGTAAGAGTTCCCCTTCCCACAGGGAAACTTCCCCACTTGAGTAGTTCTGTTTGCACCAGTGAAGATGCTTTGCAGGAGCTGGCAGGACGGTGTCATTACTCCAGACCAAGAGAGCAGTTCTTTGTTTAGGTATTGTGGCTGGTGTCTGTTGTGAGCATTTCTGTCTGGGTCTGAGTATCTGGGTCCTTAGCATGGAACTCAGCATTTCTCATAACTCTAGGAACACAGAGCTCTTGCCACTTGGGTTTCTACTCTGAGATTTGTGGGAGACATATGCCATTCAGTTTCAAAGTGCTCCATCATTACACTGTCCTCTCTGATAAACCCATGAAATATCTGTAGAGCTTACCAGCTTATATCAAATTTTCCTCCCTCCCCTCCATTTTCTAATTTTCCTAGTTCAAGTTGTCTTTGTTATTCTGACCAAGATCTGGGCTCTGTCTCACTGAAAGAGACATCAGTGGTGCAAAACTGTCTAGAAATCCCATTGTGTTCAAAACACAGTAAGAAAGGTCTCTCTTTTTGGTGTTCCCACGCTGTTAACACGTGGTTTTCTTATTGTGGTTTACTTTATAGATCCAAACCATGTGCTGTATTAGGAAATGCTCTGGAAGGTCCGTTTCTCATGATAGTTTATCAGATGAGATCCTTTAGAACATACATTAAAAATACATCAAACAGTATCAGTATTTTATTTCACTATCTCATTTTGAGAGAATGGTAGGAAAGCACCACCAGTGGTAAGGACTTGGCCCTAGTGTCTGTGCTGCCATGTATGCAGATTACTCCCCTACCCAAGCAGATCTCCAAAGGAATATTTTGAAAGGACCTTTTAAAATGAGAAATAACATGTGTTTTTAGTTTAATGTATTACTCAGTTGCATGATAGACAGATAAAACGCTGAGACTCTACTAGGTATAAAAGTATAGGAGTAGTATTTAATTTATATCCTGCCCATAACAGTACATATCACTGTTTACTCTTTAATCATGAACTGAGGTTAACATCTTGACTTTTTTTTCCCCCCCCTAATTAAAAACCTATTTGGAATATTTGTGTCTTACAGTCCTAAAACCTGAGATGGACTGTCTTGTACCACTCTAAGAAACAGGATAATATTTTAACAAGTGCTAGCTGTGTGCTCTGCAGAAGTGCATTTATACCAGGTAAAATGGGGTGTTTGGTTTTCAGCCCAGGAATTATTAAAAATAGTTCTGTACCAAAGACTAAGATATTGATTTGCAGACTTTCTGATGCAGCGTTACTCAGTCAGGCATGCTGCTCCTTTTATGTAGCTGTTTTTCTTTCTTCTCCTAATTCAGGAGAGACATCGACCCAGCACTTTCTGTCATGCATTAGTAACTCTCAAAACATGTTTACTTAAGTACAAAACCACATTAGCTCAGCATTATTGCATGCCTCAGACACACATAAATTACAATATATTGTGGGGTAGGAACTTTGATCAAGAAAAGCCCACACTGAATTAACTTGGAGGTGGAGAGGAGGACTGGAGCAGCTAAACACTCCTTGTCTCCTTTTCCACTCATCCCTATGATTCTCACTGCCAGTCTTTCAGATTGCCCACTGTCTCTGCACTGCAGCCTACAACAAATAAAGCAGTGGCAATAGCTGTCCTGGGAAGATCATGCAATTTCATGGGTCTAAGCTCCTTCACTCACATCCATTTCTGTACACAGAAACTCAAGTGGCACTCAGCCCACCCTCCCTTATTCTTCCTCTCAACCTAATAGATCTGGGGTTCTGGAACAGAAAAGCAGCTTTGGGAAAGAAAAATACTGTCTAGGTCTGGCAGCTCTGTTCATCCTCTTCTGGAGGTCCTGTTGACTGCCATTATATACTGCACTGAAAGAACAAGTGGCTGCTCTCCAGTTGGCTGCATTGCCATTGATGCTAGAAAGCATGCAAGAAATGGACTCACTGCCTGGATGTGATCTAAAGATTGAGGAACCAGTATCACTTCCACTGAAGCTGGAAGAAACTTTGTTTCTGGTATAAATGGAAGCAGAAGTCTGCTCTTTCTTGCATTTAAAGTGTGATTTTGTGGATTAGACAGCGTAGTACACTCTTACTAAGCTGGTGAGTAATGCACAGATTCTTCTTGTGCCAAGTGTTTGATTTTTAGTGTTTGTAAACAAAAATCTAAAGCAGTAAAGTTTGGGAAACTTTATACTCCAAGCGAGTAACGTGCTCATCTATTTGTATATACACATACAGAGCATTACACCCTAGCTTGACTCTGATAATAGCATGTTTTCCACATCATTCATCACTTGCTTTTTTTTCAAGTTAGAACATACTCTGAGCCCGAGGCTGCATCTTGTGCTGTATGTGTTTAAAGGCCATGTACAATAAGAAATTGATACTATTGTTGTATGCAACTTTATCCTTTTAAAGGGTTTGGATCATGCAAATAAGTGATAGGTGACTTTTCCAGCAGTCCACCCTTGTTGTGAAAATCCTGGAAAAATAATATCTTTCCTTCGGTTCAGTCTGGGGGCTTATGAAAAGTTTAGTATGAGAAGCATAAAACTTTAGCAATATGTGAAATCAGGGAGTAAGTACAAGGACTTCTTTGTACTTTTGTTCATCAGTGATAACCTGCCTTCCCTTGCTACTTCTGCTCTACAGTTTGTAGTTTGATTTTGAAAATTTAGCTACTTTAAACTATAAGGATTTGTTAACAGCTCAGAGAAATTATCACTACAGAGCATCAACACATCCATCAATGTCACCTAGATTAAAGTTGTCATGTCTCTAGCTCCAGAAACCTTACCCAGAAGTGGACCCAAAAGTGATGAAAGAAGGACGGGTTTATTGCACCTCCACAGAGATTCAGTCTAACATGCAAGCCCAAGATGAGTTGTAGCTGGTTCAGCAGTTCTGCAGAAGGTCATGGATGATCCATAGGGCATTTGGCAGCATGTCAACCACACCACACCATCATAGCTAGCATGGGGACATCAGTAGGGAGGGAAGGTACAGCTGTTGTACTTGTTGGGCACTACCATCATGACATGTCAGATCAATGGCCAGAAGTGGCACATGAAAGTTTTGGTGATATTCCTGTACATGTTACAAGCTCCACTGGATGTACCTTGGACTTACACAAGTGAACTGAAAATCTGGCTCAGTCGAAGCCCAAGCAACTGTTTTATTTTGAAGAAAGAAAAATACTGTGTTTGTTATGTGTATGCAAATTAACATTGAGGAAACATATAGGTTCCATGATATCTACAAGAAAGTGTTGATACATGTTCAAGTATTTCATGTGCTGCACATTTTATTTCTATGTTCCTCAAGGCTGTCCTGAGCATTAATAATTATAGTTCGTGAGATAATTCAGAGCACTTACAGCAATTACACATAGCATAGCTGCCATGAGTTTTTCTTATTTACCAGAGCCAAGTAGCAGGTAAGGGACTTAAATGTTGTTTTATGTCGAAGTGCCATACCACTTTATGGCTGTGATATTGTTGTGCACACATTATGAACAAGCAAAAAAGAAAGTAGGGAATTTAAGAAGGAAGTCGATATCATGCAACTTCCAACACAAAAGGAAGCCACCCATATTTGTTTAGGAGTGTTACCTAGATTGTCTTTTCAGAAAGGCAAACATTAATCAATATAAGATCACTAAAGGTCACAGCCCAGGGAACAAAGTGGCTGTGCTAACTCTCATTTTTAGAGAGGAATTCAAGGCAGTACTGCTCTGGGATTTCTGCATGGGCACCCTTCTCTAAGCCTGCTAGAGCATTTGGAATTAATTCTTAGTACAGCGATACAGCACTTGTAACACACAATTAGATTTCTATGGTTTAAGTGGTATCTAAAAAAAGCGTCTAGAAGCATCAGTTTATGCAATAACTTACAGTTCACTATGCAGATGATCTATGTTCAACTCCATCAACAGGAATTTTTCTTGTGCCTTTGCAGGCTCCCATTACAACATGTAGCTCTAAATGATCTAAGATGACACACTTGCAGCAATTCATCAGAAGTACAGCAGGGTTCCCAAATCAGAGCTCAGATATCACACATAAAGTTACTAAAAGGAGTTTGTCAAAGCCAAAAAAAACAGTGTCTGCTGTCAACTGCTATCAGAAATTATTACTGCTAGTCCAGACAGTTTGGCTTTGACCTGACAAGGTACAGGAGTAACTGGGCTCAAGTGCACAGTGCTTTGCCATTTTTCTTATTGAAATGGAAGAAGCCTTTAGGAGGCCCCTTTGAGACATATGAAAATGCCCTGGTAACACCAGCCGCCCATCAGGGTGCTCTTGCTGGCAGTGGACGCTGGAAGTCCTCTTTATGGCAAGCATATGAGGCTGGCTACTTTTAACATTCATCCATAGCATCTAGGGAGATGCATTCCTTAGTCACAAAGTTGCCTAACCCCTGTTTGAACACACTGATGCTACCACCTCTTGGGGTAGCAAGTCCCCACTGACAGCACCCAGCTCCTGGGCAGTTATCCCCTTACCACAACAGCTCCCACCAGCTCAGTCCTCCTCTCTGCCAACCACTCAAGCCAAACTGATGTAAAAACACCTGCATAAGGGAGACACCACCCTTTTATTGTCTCTTGTGTTCAGTAAGTCCCACCCCCTCACCAAGGTGAAGGCATCGGGTGCCACAGCTTCCTCTCCCTAATTAAATAATCAGGGCAAATTCAGCTGGCCCCTGCAAAGTGTTGCATGCTCACCTGTCTCATGGCCAGAGCCACCTGTAATACTGATCACACACTCCACATTCCCGACCCCCTGTGTTCTGTGACTCCTGTTGTACTCTTGGATACTCATTCAGCTGTGCCTCTGCTTGCCTGCACAGCATAAAAGCCACTGTGATGGTGTTCTTTGTGGAGTTAGTCCATAGAACCGCTTCCATTTCCATCACCGGGGCCCCGACAAAGATAGTGCATCTTCATTTTCCTGGGGGGCCCAGGCTATGGTACGTGAACAGGCACAGTGAAGGCTATGGCAGTCCTGGTGGGGCACCAGTGTCCTCATTCATTCCCCACATATCATCCAGGGAATATTTTATCAGCAGCTGCTGTAGAGCCACAGGGACCCCTATGATGACAAACTTCACTGATGACAGGGAGTCGCATTCCACTGGCTCTCGGATTCACCTGATGCTTGCTCTTTTTTTTTTTAAATGTGAACCGAGCAAGACTTTCACTTCGATGCCTCTGTGACTTTAACTTTGTGTCACAGGCTGATAAGGTGATCAGCAGTTCAGTGATGCATGTGTGCATGTGACGCCACCAACACACTGAGGCCAACATTGCTGAGAACAAGGGTTGGATGGAGTTGACATAAACACGTGCCTGTCTTCTTTGACAGAGACATATCTTCATCACATGGCTTTCATATCATCTTCAAAAGAGCAGATGAGGCTAGAGAAGCTGTCAAGCAATCTCAGCTTGCTGAACACCTTTCAGACACTTGCTCTACTGATAATACCCAGTGCCTTAGGCTAATCAATACAGACGCAGGTGCTAGTCCCCACCTTTTTCCTGAATTTCCTTGTCTGTGAGTTCACTGTATTTATATAGGCTATATATACCATGCTAAGATTGAGCTATAGTGTGCCAGGACTGCAAACCTGTTGTGAGTTTGAGCAGCACCTGCTTGACACCTGGTCAGAGTGGTAGAGCAGAGCCTTAAATTTCAGTAGGAAAAGAATAGCTCCTAGAAAGATTTAATGCTAAAAGGAAATCAAGAGGAAGATCAAATAAAATGTAGACTCAAAATACACCCTGTTTTAAGGTCCACCTGTCTCAGTCTATTTCATTCTAGCAGTGCCATAAGTGAATTTTCACTTTGGAAATACAGCTGCAGCAGGGTTGCTTAACAACTGCACAGCTCTGGGCAGCATCTCCATCACTGAACACTGCTGGGTATTTTACAGATTAACTGAACACAGATGCCTTACCCCAAATATTTACAGCCCAGCAGATAGATTTGTGCAACTAAACATATCGAACAGAGCTGACATGTGGCAACTGATGCACTTGACATTTCTCTGTTTGCATGTATGTCTGGAGCCCCCCTCCCTCCTCCAGCCATGACCCATCCTAGGGACTCGCTGCAGGGCCAGGACGTGAGGCACCTCATGGGGATGGGGACAGGCTGAGGCCAGGCCAGAAAATCAGCCAGCAGCCTGGCGTCAGAGTGCAGGTTAATATGTTTATGGCCAGTGTGGTGGGCTGACCTCAGCCAGTAGCCAAACACCCATCCAGCCTTTTGCCATGCCCTTGGGAGCGGTGAGGAAAATGGAAGGCCAGAACTCTCATGTGCTGAGATAATGATGGTTTACTAAGAAAAGCAAAAGCTGTGCGTGGTAGCAGAGACGGTAGAGATATTCATTCACTGCTCCCCATCAGAAGGTGGATCTCCAGGCACTTTCCTGGAAACAGGGCCTGACCATACTTGGCACTTGGTTGGGAAAACAAATACTGTCACAAGCATCTCCTGTCCTCCCGCTTACCATGAGCTTTTACTGCTCAGTACAATGTCATATGGTACAGAATATGCCTTTGGTCAGCTGGGGCCAGGGGTCTTGGCTGTGTCCCCACCCAACCTCTTGTCCACTCCCAGCCTACTGACTTCGGGCGGGGAAGAAGAGAGAACGCCTTGACATTGTGCAGGCACTGCTCAGCAACAGCCAAAAACCTTGCTGTATGACCGACGCTGTTTTAGACATAAATGCAAAGCATGGCACCTTTGGGACTGCTATGAAGAGTGTTAATGTCGTAACTCCATCTCAGCCAGACCCAGTCCCAGCAGCTGGGCCAAGCACCAGTGCCTCTAGCTGGGAGTAGCTTGCACAGGAGTGGTGCCAACCCTGGATGAAACACTCCTGCAGCACTGTCTTGGGCTTCCAAAGTCACCAAAGGAAGGGGGCAGCTCTCATAGAGCCCTGAGCCCAGGCAGTCAACACCCTGGCTGGAGCAGATTCTCTCAGGACCCTCACACTGACCGAGGCAATCTCACAAATGAGTTGAGCTTGCCCCAGTCTCAGCCCCCACCTGTTGAAGTTAGTGACTGTTCCCTGTGTGCTATTGGCCCTGCAGATTAGGTCCCCCTAGTTGCTGCACTCGCTCTGAAGCTTTGCCCCCTACTCCCACACCAGACATGTCCACATGTTGTGGAATGAACACCACTGGCATTCTACCTTAAGACAATCCTATTTTTATTCTATTTTTTATCTCACATCCTAGGGAAGAAATCTATTATAGTTCCATGTTTGCTGCTGAGATGTGGGGCTGCAGAGAGCTGTGCTCTGGAAGGAAAGCTTTGTAGGGGAAATAAAGGGAAATTAGGACCAAGCTATCAAATGTGTGCTGTCACACTTTCTATGCTCATAAAGCTTGGCTTCCCCTGACCAGGATAAACTGAATAGGCGTTATGCCACTGCTGCCCATAGAGCCCTGCAGAATGCCACTAGTGACTGTCTGCTAGTCTGATGTAACCCCATTTACCATAATCCTTTGAGCCCAACCTGTCAGTCAATTGCTTAGCCATTGCATTATGTTTTTTTCTATCTCTGTGCTGGACATTTTGTCCAGAAGTATACTGTGAGAAACAGTATTAATAGCTTTGTGGAAATACAAAAAAGATCACATCAGCTGGCTTCCTTTGGTCAGCTAGGTGGGTACCCTTGTCATAAAAGGAGATTAAGTTCATTAAACATGACTTTCCCCTCATGAACCCGTGTTGGCTGTAACCAATGACCGCATTGTCCTTCAGATGTTTTTAGTAACTCCCAGAATGATCTTCTCCATAATTTTGCTAAGCATTGAAGTGAGACTGACAGGCCTGTAATTACCAAGGCCTTCTTTCTTACCCTTCTTGAAAACTGGGACAACATTTGCCAGCCTCCAGTCAACGGGGACCTCTCCAGATTCCCAAGACATCTGAAAAATAATGGAGAGATTTTGCCTTTGTATGAGCCAGCTCTTTGACTACCCTGGGATGAATCCTGTCGGGTCCCTCCCCTCTTCCTCTCAGCCTTGCTGGCAGGATGGAGGACAAACCACCTGGGCCCCAGTATTCCTGGCTGTCACCCCAGAGCTCTTTAGCTATACTTGTTATTCTCCAGGATGTCCCAGCAGTATCACTGGTGTCCACGTGGAAAAATAAAGCTTAGTATCAATATTTGTATGTACATTATATTTACACATACATACATGCACACTGAGACATACTTGTTTATATACACAGATATGTATCGCTAGAGAGCCTGTCTTTGTGGAGAAAAAGAGTCTGATTCTGAACACTTGAGTCTAAAATAAAAACTCGGTTTTGCCTGTGTTCTCCTCTGCAAGTTTGTTCTCAGGACTAAGTTTGAGACAATAAACTGACTTAAAATGTTCAGGAGTGAGTTTGGCTCGCCTCCCTCAAGAAATGATTTTGGTGACCTGTAGTCACATTTCCTATGTACAGGCAGTAACAACAGTAAGGCGGTGGACTTCCTTGTTCATTTTTAATGTATCAGTGTAACTCCGCTCTCTACTACTGCTATATCCTTCTGCTTGGATACATGAGGGAGTTTTAGCTTAATACAGGCACAGTTATCACTAGTCTAGGGATGTATCAAAAAGATATATGGTTTACAGTGAGGATTTTTAACTGTATTTTCCAGGGGAAAGAAGAATATAAATACTCCGTGAGATTGTCAAAAACAACTGAACCATATCTCGAAGATTTGGTGTCTCGAATGTAGATGCTTGAAGCGTGATTGGAATTTAGATCTTCCAGATTGCTATCCTGAACCCCTGGTGCAGCCCAGGCTTGCTGGAGACTAGATCCTGTAGACAGCTCCACATTTTCACCATCTCTTTCTCCTTGTCCCCCTCCTCTTGAAAAGAATAAAGTATTGTCTGGTTTCAGAAGTGTACTGGAGCAAGGCTACAAGGGCAGAAAGAGTCCTGGGCTACAGCTGCTGCTGGAAAGTATTTCACAGGGTAACAGTTTGGTAAAATATCTATATGCCCAGAACCCTGGTGCCTAAATAGCATGTTGTTGCAATGGCAGGTGGTGTCTCCTGAAAAGCCTCCCTGGAAGCGCAGGCAGAGACACAGCTCAGCTCCCATGGTGGTAAGAGAAGATCACTGACAGTGTCCTCCTGATTCTAGGAGGGGTTTGTGATGGAACTCACTCACAGCTTCTTTCAGTATCAGGCATACAACTCTCAGGACCCCTCATACAAAAATCTTTGAAGGATCTTGCATGACATTGCACTGTGTTTTTAAAGGGTAACTCCCTGTTCTCTAGGCAAATTGGTAGCACTTGTTTCAAGCTCAGAGTATGCCCTTCAGTGACGAGAGCTCAAATAATTAATGGCCTTTGGGACTGCCACACCAGCCTAATTGGAAGTTGCTCGTCTGGACTACTGTAGCCCATTTCCTGGGGCCTTGGCCCAGCAGGCCGTGACAGCTGATTGTTCACTACCACTATCTTGCTCCTGGGAGGCACAGTTCGTGACCTTAGTTTTAGTATACTAAAGGGTTAAATCGCATTAGGGCTGTGGAGTCCATTAGGTCTCTGACTGAGCAAAGCACTTAAGTAAGCATGCACTTAGCTGGTTTGGTTATCCTGAGCAATCCTTCCTTACTCAAACAATCCCTTAGCAAAGGGAATAAGCCAGGGCTCAAAACCTCCTTTTACCATTTGCAGGAAGAGCATTAAGTGATTTCACTTAAGCTTTCGCTGGTGGGACTCTGTACCCATGTTTAGAAATACCTTCAAACAATGAAATAATGGGAATAGGTTGAAAGCTTTGAGATAAGCTAGTCTTAGTCTTTGGGATTCAGGAGCTGTGTTGGGATAAATCCCTTTGAATATGTACATCTAGAAAACGTGCAAATAGCCATGATCACAGGCCTGTCTTCAAAGTCAGAGAAGCGTTTTGTTCCCCTCTCCAGAGGAGAAGTTAATGAGAATCCCTTCCCAAGGGTGGGTGGACATGGTCTGCCCCAGCGCCACAAAGCCAGGTGATGTCCAAGAAGGCTATCAGGTTTGGGGCTGCCCCCACACAAGCTTCGTCTGTTCTCAAAGATTGCAATCTCAGTTTCTGGGCTTCAGGGTCTTACAGACAAGTGTTGCCTGCTGACCTGAAGCCTCGCTGTCTCAGGATAATGCCATCACAATACAACCACTGTGACCATAAGCTACCCCTGTCCTTATCACCTCTGCAGTGCTCTTTTCTGAGACCCTCTTCTTGGCAGCGATTTCAGTCACTCTTCAGTAAAGAGGGATCTCTCCTTATTATTTTCTAAAATAAATGTACAAGGTATTTTGTTATTGATTCTGAAGTACAAATCTAATTCCTTTTACCATTTTTGGCCAAATATATATAAAGTCACATTTGGCACAGTTTTGTGTCCTGACACATTTTTATGTGACAGCAACAAGCATCAAATATTTGCGAACATGCTCTAAGCTGGACAGAAGCAATACAGCAATCTAAGGGTCATCCCTCGTCTATCCCTAAGTGATGAAACCTTGCTCTTAGGCAACAATGCTGAATTTGTTTAGTGTATGGATAGAGGATATACTTAAATGCTTATACGATCGGTCTTCTATTTTTGTAATGTTATAAAAGACATTGTAAAAGCATCTCAACAAAAGAACATTGTTCTGTATTAGTTCAGGTCCTCAGGTGTCCTTCTGAAGTCGTTCCAGCACCAGGCACGGGATGACAGGGAGCAGATCACAGCCCATATAGCAAAGGTTGCGTTGACAACTCTACACCAAAGACAGCATATGGGTGCTTTTATCCTGGGCATTGGCAAATCATGGTTACTGCAACTGCCCTATTCCCAGGGCCTCATGTTAAACAAATTCTCTGCTTCCCTCATTTCTGTATGTCTATAAGCAACTGAGCAGTGGTGTATCTTTGGACATGACCTTATCTGCAAGTGACAAACCACATTCAAACCTAGAAGAAGATGAGACATTGGTATGGATTGCAGCAAAGCTAATTCTACCTTCTTCAGCTCTTAATCGAATTAATCCTGCTTATAGTATTAATAACTTCATAACGGAGGCTAGTTAGTTCAGAGACTGAACAATATGCAGGTAAACCAGTGCCTTTGTCAAAATGAGAACAGCTTTCCAGGAAACGATCTGCTCAACTCATTAGACCGAAGCTCCACAACTTAAGAGGGGATGCGGTGGTTGACAGTGGACCCTATGGCACATCATTGTAGCCTTTGCCTTTGTGAACTGCCGGTGTTATCTTATGGGTCTTCCCTGTCCTTCTGCTGGGATCCCTATCATAGACTGATTGTGCCTTGGAGATTAAAGGAGTTGTTTCTGTTTAGCCAAAAAATTCATTCTTGGCCAACGCCATATGAAAGGGCTTATGTGAAGTGTCCCACTTTCTGCATTTCTCCTCCGACTTTGACAGCAGAGAGGTATTTGAATTGCATTACCCGTAGTGGCTGGCCCCTGTGCCAGGAGATCCAGGAACATGGAGATAACACTAAGAATTAGAAATTCCATGCTAACAACCTTTCATGAGTTAACCCTTTGTACTCAGACTTCTAATATCAAGGGAATGCTCACCATGTAGGGTCCTTGATGGATTTTCCTCTAAGCCAGTTGCTTGGTATAAAGCAAAGAAAATAACTGGTGGGGTGCAATTTATTTATACTTAGGAGATAAGTGTGTTCTCTCCATTGTTCAGACCAGCCCAGCTTGCTATGCTTAGCAGAAAACAGTATGTGGAGCACGTCCTGTCTCCAGACCTGCACCAAGGCTGCGGAGTCAGCGAGGGAAAATACTGCCCCAGGTTCCTGCTTACAGAGAGTAGTTTTTCAGGGTATTATAGGTAATTTTGTGGGTTTGGTAGCCACTTGAGGAGGAAGTATCAACAATTCTACAGGTTTTCGATATAGCCATAATTATATGTACTTTTAGGTTCTTTGCAGGGTCAGAGTAGTGTCTGGGGACTTCATATGTGTGAGACAGCCTCCCTGGTGTTTATTTAATAAACTTTTATAGGAGACCATTTTTTGGTTCTTAGGATGTCCAGATGCTCAAACACAAATCTTCATAAATTCTTTTGTTTTTCTGTTGGTGTTGTAAGCAGAATAAATGTGTGTATCGTGATGCAAAGTAACCTGCAGATATTTTCATTCAGTAGTCCCATGCATCTCCGGATGTCATTGATCAAAACCAGATGTTCTTTATATCACTATGTCTTGTATCAATGTCTATTTAAAGTTAAACTGAGAGCAACTGAAGCCAAAGAGGCATGCTTTGATTTAAATAAATCAAAGCATCTCACAGTCATAGCAATTAATAAGCCGAGACTGGGGCAAACATGGAGAATAGGATAAATTTATTCAGACAGAGTTGTTTTTGTGTCTCGCTACATTTCTATAACTTATTAGAAGCAGCAAGTATTTGATTAAATTAGATCGACTTCCACCAAAATCCCTCGGCAGCAATAGGTATTAAGAGGATCAATCCTGGCAGCCTGAGCAAACAGCCCATATAAATCAGGGCTGGGCTTCTGATTACAATGGTCCTTTATTTATGACAGCTCAGAGAAAGCCCTTCACTTGAGTCGTTGTCAGCATTAAATGCAAAAACTCCTGCTGATGATATGGCATAAGGTCTTGAGCTGTAATAAAGTTACTTGCATCATGTATGGGGCAGAGGTATTAATGAACCTCGTCAAGTAACTGTAGCTGTGGGAGAGGGAGCCTTGGATTTTACAACTTCAAGTTGTGCAGGAACAGCAAAAACAACGTCTGGGTTCATTCCTGTTAAAATCAGATAGGATTTCACGTACTTTCAACTGGAGGTCACCTTCTTCTCATGTACTCCAGCACACATAAACCACAGTACCAGCTGTTGTCCAAAGAGGCTTCACTGGGAAGCTAACACTTGTCTGTCTTCAGAAACATGTTTTTTGGGAAATTATGAAAGAGTGTCCTGTTGGGGGGACCTCATCCTCCAACTCAGACACAAGGGAAGCACTGGAGAAGAAAGTTACTGATGGAGGACGGCAGAAAATTCATCTTTATGCGGAGTAGGTGAGAATGTCTCACTGAACCTGTCATCTCTTCCTACTCTTGCAACTGTAGTAGAAGAAGCACATCACATTTTTAGGAGAAAATGTTTTCTTGTTGTAAAGCTAAAAATGTTGTTGGTTTTTTTTTTTTTTTTCTGTAGTCCTTGTAAAAACTGCAACTTGAGAATGCTCATTTCACTTTCCTGAAGGTGGAATTCTGAAACTAGGAATATATACATATGTATCTGGATATCTAGACACAGCTGATGGTTTATGGGCACACTTGAAGGCTGGTTGAGGAAAGACAGCGTGTCCTCTGCTGCATGTGTGCAAGAAGGACCATAAGGTGAGAGCTGGCATGAGGGAGATGTGTGGAGGCATTACACTATAGGCTCACTGCATTTTCTACAGCACATTATTCCTTTGCCTTTCTGTCAGGTCTAGCCCAATCCGCTCATTATGATCATGGGAAAATAAGAAAAACGTTTTGTGTGTTTTCAGAGTGGAGGGCTCAACTGGAAATGTTCATGAAGAAGCTGGGGTGGTGTCATATTTGTGAAAGCACTATTAGAAAGCTAAAAAAATACATTGTGGTCAGAACTTTTTTTTCCACTCAAAATATATTTTTGAGTTCATCCAAACAGTTTGTGGCAATTGAAAAAGCCAGAATAATATGGTGGTTTTCCCCACATTGTCACGTTTTTTAAAGATGTTTCTTTTCCTTTCAAAAGGACCTTGCTACCTGATGCCAGCCCCAAGGACAAGTTGTCATGTTTGCTGGCAGAGATGCTTGTTCCTCCATCTTCTTTAGCAGCCACTCTTTGCTTCTCTGCCATGCTGGCATCGTTGGAAATGTGAGCCATAGCGTGTTGATAAGGCTGAGGTATAAGCTCATTACCCGCATACCCACCATGAGCAGTAATTAAAGTGACCAAAGAGAGTATCGCTGCACTTCACTTTACTAATTCTAACTTGGCCGGCAAACTTGAGGCATGTGTTCCCCTTCCTGCAGGGATGGCAGCACTGGCTCTACACTGCACTGTGCCTTACCAGGGATTTCACTGCTCGGGACCCCCTGTGGTGCCGCCTCTCCGGACCAGCACCGGTCTTCTCGCAATGCCCGCAGCATCTCAAGCACCCAGCGGGACAGGAAGCCAGCAGCAGATTTTCTACTCTTTTCAGCAGACTCTCGGGAGTCTGGTACTTATTATCTACTGAGGAAAGGGCATAGGTTTCTGCAAGCAACTGGAGTTGCTATCAGCACAGAGATCACAGCACATGATGTAACTGGTCAGCTCAGGAAGACAGATTGGTTTGAAGAGGAAAAGGAACAAAATGCTCCCACCCCCTGGCTTAATTACTTTCTGCTCCCATTGACAGGCAAAAACATGGAGCAAGGCAAACAGAGACGCTTCATGCGAGAGGACGTAGCCCTGTCTAAGCCAGGAGATGATATATTGCTTGCAGAACTAGCTGTGAAAACAACGGCGCCTAAATAAAGCTGTGAATCATCCCCCCGTCTCCCAACTGGAGCAACTTCCCCTCTGAAGAAATGTGGCAAATCCTTTGATTGCAAGCATTGCAAATTAATACGAGGATACCTGTCTCACAAAACGCCACCGGGGTGCCTGCTCCCCAGCAGGGCTGCAGGATGGGACCATCCCCACCACTGAATTTCTGTGATTGGGATTCCTTGCCCGGTTATGATGCCTTCCAGATCCTGAAACGACGGGTGCTTTGTCTGTGACGTTTCCTTGACGGATGGCTGATGCTGGTGCTGCTGCTGTTGTGATCAGCAATAGGGTTTAGAGCTGCTTTGGTTGCCTCCAGGGCTTGCTCTCAAGCCTGGAGAAGTACTGGATGGAAAACCCAGGGGGGTAACTGAGCCAGCCCCAGCTGAACCAGGGGAACTTATTACATTTTCATTTTTTCTGTGAATATGTTGAGTAAAAAGATATCCCTGTAAAGGCTTAGCAAGACTTTATTTTCTCCATTTGTCTTTGTGAGATGCAGCTCCCAGGCGTGCGAGCTCCTTTTAATTTAATTGGAATACCTGGGAGGTTAAAGCGGATGGTGAACGTTCCCCATAGCAACAATTCGCTCAGTCATATCAATTCACCAAAACCAAAATGGGGTTAGCTTTGTGTTTCACTTAAATTATGAAAAACAAGGGGGAGAAGAGCAAGAAAAAAAAACTAGAGAACGCGTGAAGTGAAAAACAGGCAGAGAGGTACTTTAGAAAGTGTGGGGGGAAACTATATATACATAAGTCAATAAATAGAGTGCCTGTTTGTGCTGCTGTGCACTTTGCAAGGTGTTCTGCTTTCCCCAAGGCAGAAAAATATGTTTATTTTTTTGTAAACTGTGTACCTTGGCCGAAAACAATATTATTTGAAATGGTGGTGAAATACACTTTTCTGCCCTAAATTAGCAAGCGAACTCTGTGAACCTGAAAGAGGCTTTGCCAAATTCACAAAACCTCAAACACCGCAAAGTTTGCCCACCTCTAACTCGAGCCCCAGCATGGTGTGAACGTTGCAGGACCTGGGCTGAGTATTAGAAACATCAATGTTTACTGAATCTGTGAGAGAGATGTAATCATTGGGAACTTTTGGCATCATAACTACATAGCTATGGACTTTCAGAAAAATAACCAGAATAAGTATTGCTTGAGCATCTACTGGGTTCTCCATCTCAGGAAGCATGAAGATCCTAGAAGCCCTGTAGGAGAATGGTTTAAGTTTAGTGCTATAAATCACCCATAAATCAAGAAAATCATGACCTTAGCAGAACACCTATAAAATCAGTCAAACCATGACCCAAGCTGATAGAAAATTAGAGACACTACAACTAGTTTAGCTTGGAGGGCTCAGAAATCCCATAATGGCATTGCCTCCGGTCTTTGAGGACATTACAACCATACCCAGAAGCACATGAATCTAGAGTCTGGGAGAAGTGAGAGTCTGCTTCTGGTTGCTTGGAAACACGGTGACTGTCACTGCCCAGGACTCACAATTTGATCTTGTTCTTTTCAACACCCTCACAAAGTCACTACACATTTGCTGGGCAGGAGACCAAGGTTTTGGCAGCTGAGTACTGCGGGTAGAGGAGTCCTGAGAGCTTGGCAGCAGCCACTCTGTGGTCTTTAACTTGACCAAAGATAGAATTTAGAATAAATAAATTGCTGCAGCAAAGCCATGAAATTCAAGGAACAGTACCCCAAAGAGATGCAAGAGCTGAACCAGTATTTGAAGAATTTCTCTACTCATGATACACAAAAATGTGATTTTGCCAAGAAGTTGGTTTTGTGCTTTCAAATTCTTTGCAAAGCGTGGCAGACCATGGATGCTTAAAAATTTGTTCCAACATTAACATTAAGAAAATGTACGCTTAAATACTGGTTTAATCAGGATAGCTATTGGAAAGTAAGCCAGAGCAAAAAAAGACAGTGTTGTCATGAGTGTTGTGTGTTTTGTCCTGTCTCACAGACTTTGCAGTTTCCAAACTGTTCTGTGGTTGGATGTTGTCTCCATTAAACCCATTTGATCGCTGAGCTGGAAAATCCCAGCACTTGAAACCCCGGCTGCTTTTGTCCTCATGCCAATAATACAAAACATTATGTAAGGTCAACCTGGGAGAAAGAGTCTTCAGGACTGTTTAAATGATGCCACAGTGCTGAAGGATAGAGCATCAGGGACCGCCTGGAGGAGGAGGAGGTGGAGCTGTGGATTACTGTAGCTTGCTTGAACGATGGCTCACATCTCTGTTAAATGCTGCCTGTGTCGTGGAGGGAGAATGTGTGCTGTAAGAGTCAAGGCAAATGAGCACAGGAGGAACTTGTGGCTCCGTTTTTTGGCAGGCTATTTTTTTGCAGCAGTGAAATAAATACTCCATAGTTACAGGCTCTTTGACTTCTTTTATCATGAGTAATGAAGGCAAAGCTGAGCCTGAGCTGAATTTTTTTTGCACTGACATTTCCAGGAGAAAAAGTAATATGAATGAAGTAGAGGTATCACACCTAGAGCAAGGGAATGCACTATTTTTGCCAGGTCATTTACTGTGGTTTTGACATACCTGTGTTATCCTGTTGAAATGAACACACTCTGGAATGTTAAGGCAAAATGGGGAGCACATCAGAAAATTAATCAGATGGCTTCATAGAAGAGATAGAGAGTGGACTGACTTATTTTATTTTATTTATTTATTTTGGATGCAGTTTTAATAAATGCCAGAATATCCAGCGGATTTGGAATAGCTAACTGTGATAGAAGTGTCTTACTGATAAGTCATAAGGATGGTGAAATGGAATTCTCCTCCCTGTACTTAGATGGGATTGTTAGAGCAACCTTATTAATCCTAGAAGGAAAGTAATGTCCTCCGCAAAAAAATAAATGCCTTTTGCTAAATGTTTTGAGGGCTTTCCTTTCAAAACTGCACAAACGCATCCTAAATGGTGTTGCATTTAAAAATAATATGTAAAAAAGTAGACTGCAGAAATAATTCTCCTTTGATTTTATTTAAACCTCAGAATGGCAGAAAAATGTTGAGGTAGCAAGGGCCTAGCAAGGGCCAGCTTTGAACTTGCTCCCAGCTTTCTCAGTGGAAAGGACCAAATTTTGCCCCTGTGAAAGCAGCACAGATTCAGCCCAGCTGAGATCCTATTAAACCTGCGAAAGGTGCCACTAAAGCTGGACCTGCATCCTTGCACCATTTAGTATAATCTCTCACTGTCAAATGCTTTCCAAAGGCACTGTTAGGAATAGAAAAGAAGCAAAGAAGCCAAAGCTTTGCACCTTGAGCTCTAGGATGGGATGTATGTATTGTCAAATACTCAACGATCTGATGATCATAGCAAGGTGTGTTCATACCAGCCACCCTTGGCAGGCTGTGGTTGGGGACGTGGTTTTATGAAGGGAGTTCAGCAAGATGGAGCAATGGGCACTCAGAAAGACCAACATTTTCTCCATGAGGCTGATTTTCTTAGGTTCCCTGTAGAGCAATGCCAAAAGAGGAGAAAAGATGACAGAAATTCTTCCCTTGCAGCATATCAGCCCAAGTTAGCTCTCTCCCTGTCCTGGCATCCAGCAGGAAGATGCAAACTAAAGCCCATTGGCACCTGGGCAGTGGGGTGAAGAGGGCACCTGAGCTTGTTTTAAAACTCTTATTTTTGTTTGCAGTTTGCTGATTACTTTTCTTCCCTCCCAGTTTTTTTGATGAAATATCACCAACCAAGATGTCTCACGTCCTATAAACAGCAAATTTTCCCTTGAGCATGCCTTATTTTCTCTTGCCACTCAGCTTCAGTGTAATGAAGCTGACGTGTTTTCAGTTATTTTTAATCTCCGCATTAGAAAATATAACCATGTATTTCAAGTTACATGTAAAATTCAAGCTGGAACCATGTTCACAGCAATGTGATTGGTTTGGGTTTCTTCCACGAGACTCATTTCCTTCTTTCCCAGCAGTCTGTCCAGCCGTTTCTTGCGGTCCTATAGTGCTCCAGCATGTGAGGATAGGAGCAATACAGTTACGTTGTTTTCTTTAGCTTGTCAACTTACTTTAAAGAAGATGAGTTATTGCCTTCTTCATCCAGAAGAAGTTGCTGAGGTTTCATCTCCAAGCTGCCTCCGTGCTCATGGCAGGTTTCATGCACCATTTCCCAGGTTTGTGGAGCACGTGGTTGCTCTTCTCCTCCTCTGTAAGACCTGAAGGAGGATGTGGAAGGAGAGGCTCTTTCTGTGCCATTTGTCTACAGTTTATATAGTGTCTCAGCCGGAGCCGATTGCTGTCTTGAGGGCCTCGAAGACCATGCCACACTATTATGGGAGTAGATATTCATGCCAGCCAAAGGGACCCAACACCAACTGGAGCTACTCAGCAGATTTCCCCGGGTCATTGGACTGGACACAAATGGCTAAAAGCTCCTGCATGCCTTCTGTGTACCCCACACCCCTCCTCACCGCACATCCCCCCCCTTCGTGCCATGAGTGTGGTGAGGCACAGTGGTACCCAGGTCTCCCAGGGCAAAGATGTCAATGGCGTTACTTTTTGGAGGTGACAAAGAACCTGAAGACTAAGCCTGAAGTGTGCTGACTGTTTTCAAGGCAGCCACAGCCACCTTAACATCCTGAACCCCACTGCCTGGAGGTCTGTGCTGGAGCCCAGAAAACAGAGCAAGCAGTGGAGTGAAATCTGCCTTATGCATCCCTCCCTGATCATCGAGCCAATTCTTATCAGCCACTGAGCAAAAAAAGAGAGGGATAACAGTGCTAGAGGTGCCACAAGCTGCCTCCCCGTCTGCATAAGTGAATCCTGCCTTTAAATCCAGCCTTGCACCAGCAAGCTTCCCACCGGATGTTGCGAGACACCCCTCCTTAATGAGACTGATGTGTATTTTAATGTGGAAATCTGCTGGTTCTGGCAATTGTACAGACACCAAGACTACAAAAGAGTCACTTCAATGCAATGATCTGCCAGCGAGCCCCATGTCAGAAAGCCACTCTGCCACAGGGACGAAGACATTGCAAATAAACACTTCTGGGGAACTCTCTTTCCTCAAATAACACATTTATAGAGCACACAGATGTTGGTTTAACATTTAACGACTGTAGGAGAAAACAAAGCATGAAGGGCTGCATTTGGTTTGGTACTTTTTTTTTCGTCTTGATCTCATATATTGAGTGTGCAAAACAAAGTATAGGAAATCCATATATGTGTACTTATGTATGTATGTGTGCTGATAGTTACTGGCCCATGGGTGTTGTAACTGAAGGATGGAGGTAGGAGGTGACCAAGCCAGAAGTGTGCTCTGCCTGTCTTACCCACGTTATTTCCAGTCTGCTTCCGTGAAGGGGAAGAAAAACACTCAAATCTTTGTGATAAGGTGCCAAAAGACCTAAGAGGAGACCCCAGCTGCTCCATCTGAGGGACCTGTGAACATTTTGGAGACTCTTTCTCTGTCCCAGGAACCTCTCTGAGCAAGGGAAGTGTTTGGAAGCAAGAGGGAAAGAGCTTATGTTTTAACGAGCCATTTCACAGCAAGATTTATGTAGAGGAAATCTGGCTGCTTAATCCAGACTTCCTCCTGGCATAACCTATTTTTTGCTCGCTGTTGTTCTCCTCACTTCCTTTGTTCCTCAGCTCGGGGGAGCACTCAGCATCCTACACAGCTTTGCCATCCACCATACAAGAGCAGTTCCAGCTGTTGCTGCTGGATATCAGACGGCTTCCCGCTCCTCTCTGCAGCCAGAGCTGGAAGCAGCCTTAAACAGCTTTCCATGACTGCTCTCAGTGAAACCTACAGTTGCACAGTCTTCCCGCAAAGTGTAGGTTGTGCTGTGCAATCATTATTTCTATAGGGGAAGAAGTGAGAACGAATAGAGAACAGTGTTCAGAAACCTGTTGCTGGTCACTCGTGGTCCAAAGGGTCTGCAGGAGAGAAGTCATCAAACTGGGTAGCACAGCTGGGATGCTTGTAGGAGCCCAAGTATTGAAAATGTCGGAAACCACACACTTAGACAACATGGGGTCTGCAGCCGGAGGACAGCCTGCTGGTGGGTTTCTGAGGGCAGCAGATCTCATGCTACATGCATGTTGCACTGAGCAAGGTGTGCACCATGGGATACTTGAGCCTGCAGCACCACAGAAGTGTTGTAGACCTGTTAAAATTACATTGCCTTCATTNTTTTTTTTTTTTTTTTTTTTTTTTTTTTTTTTTCTTTTTAAGCTGGGGTAGAAAAGCACAGCTGGAGGTTATGAGACATGGATTGTGTTCACTGCAGAGCCATGTGGGAGACTGGGCGTGATGAGCATCATGTTTAAAGAAGCATGAGCAAAAAATGTTCTCTTTCCTTACTGCACATATAAATCAGAGTTTTCAATCAGCAAGAAGCCACTCAACACCAGGAGCCACTCTCAGTTTCTGAATAGGGCCGTACCAAATATAGGGAGGTGATGTAGCCCTTTTGCTCCTCAAAGTGCCTCTTGGGATGTCTTGTAGATGATGCAGGTTTTTCAGGGTCAGCACTTGAGGTTTAAGCATGCAAACACTGCCTAAATACTTCTTTAGGCTCATGAACCCATTTTTGAGCTGCTTTTCACATTTTCATCACTCTGTGCAGCATGGGCTGCATTTCGGCGGCTTCTCTTGGAGTAGAGGCATCAGCTCAAGACTAGGAGAAGAATTTGGAAGCGCTCAGCCCGTTTTGCTGATTGCAGTAATTGCCAATTAATTACTTAGTTGCTGACTAATTAGAGGTGCTACTTTTGAAGGAAAAATCCCAGCTCTGGCTGATCATCCTATCTAACCTATAGCATAGCGCACTGAATGCCAGCTGAGCCAGTGTGGATCTACCTTTCCCTTTCCATCATGATCTTCAGGATCTCACTGCCAGGCATCTGCAGCCACCACAAGAATGTGCTGAAACGAGGGAATTTATGAAGGGCTCTGAGTTTTGTATTTTTCCCCTTCATTCTGGCAACTTTTCTTCCTTAATATGGCAAGATATTTGCGAACATGTACAGACAGAGCAAAGGTTGAATTTTTGGGGTTTGTTTTTGGGCTTAGGATGGCTCCTTCTTGGGGTGGGGTGGATGATTGCAAGTCAGAGCCTTGCCTCTCTCCCCACAAGCAGCATCCAGCACCACCCACTAAGCAACAGCTATTTTAAATCCTGTCCTTTCTCTGGCTCCTTCAATGCGTTGCTCCTCGCTCTTCCAGCCACGCTTGCCTCCGTCCTCTGTCCTGATGGCAGCAGCTCCCAAGACCATTTGCGCTCTGTGTCTCTTACTTTTTCCTGAAAACACACAAATTTGGAAAGTTTAACTTGTGCCCTTACTTTATGTGCACTCACATCATACATATTTCCTGGCCTAAGTTTCCCTCCCTCCACTGGGCAAAATCTGTGCCTCTATGTTTCCCATCCCCTGGCTTTCGACTGACTTTCTGCTTAGCATCCCTGCATCCGTGCTTCTCTGAGAGTCTGCTTTAAAAAATAATGCTTAATAATTCGGAGCTAATACCTGAGTGTTTAAGAGGCCAGCTCATATAAAGCATCCCCCCCATGTAACATAAAATTCAGCCTATAAGCTCTGTGCTTTTTTCCCAGTAGGAAATCATTCTAGCAGCAAAATATGCCCCGGAGTCTGGGAGAGGGGGATGAGGAGCCTTCTCTGCCGAGTCGTCACTTAAAAAAAAATCAATTCGTGGTGGTCCTGAGCTATGTTTTTGTTCTGGCACATTAAACAGAATGAAGACATATGTCTGAATTTAAGACATCCTTTTGGTTCCCTGTATACATGAGCCAGCCGAGAAATTTGAACTATTTCAAAGCGCTAGGAAAAGAATTGTAGACACATCCTTTGTTTAGGCATATATTTTTAATTATCCTGCCTTTTAATATTCCTCTCCATTTGAGGATAATCAGAGAAAATAGATCCTGCTGGGCATTGTCATGCTTAATAAAAGTAAGACTGAACATCTGCAAATTTGGCGACAGTGTGGCGCATATGATGCACCAGTGGCTGAGCTGCATTCTTGGGTAATTATAACACCACATGCAGCTGTAGTAGTGTAATTCTCTGTTTACATTAGTTCTAGCACTTACACAAAACTCTGCTGGCTCAGGGTGCTAAGCATTTGCAAACTGGGAGTATTTCTTCCCTCCTGAAGGAAGCTGGATGCTTTGCGCAGCATTTTGCCTTCCCAGAGGTGAGACACTCTGCTGGAGAGAGTTAAGTGGGGCCAGGCAGGAGGCCGCCCTGCCACACAAAGCAAGGCTGGTGTCGCTGGAATTAGTGGTGTCACGCTGGAATTAGATCAGCGAAAGTGAGATGAGGCTCCAGTCTTCTGCCTTTCCTATTGTTGTATTTTTTTGTTTTGTTTTGTTTTAACTACAAAGTCAACACAAACCCCAGATCGTGCTAAAGCACATGCTTAAGCATTGAGTCTGCAAACTGCATTGCTGCCCTGGGGGGAAATACGGTTTTGCCCCCTTGGGAGGAGAGACAGGCAAAGGATAGGATGCTTTCTCCATCACCCCAGAGAAACCTGGGGTGTCCCACCCTTCTGCAAAGCTGGAGGTCAGATGTAACCTCCTCCGAGCCATGGATGCATGTGTGGGATGGGAAGCAGGGAATCTCTTCTCCTTTATGGGCAGCTGCTTCCCTCCAGCCCCCTTCGCCCTCATGCGTGCCGTGTGTGCTCTGTCCTGCCAGGGCAGAGGGAAACGGGAATGGGGGAAACAGGCGAGGGGGAAAAGTGATGGAGGAAAGGCAATGAAATGCAGATTCACACGTTCCTACCCTGGTAGATGTGCAAAGTTCAGTAAATGTGAGCTGCTTCCTGAAGCAAACCTTGCCTTACCAGCAGCATTCCCCACAGCAGCGCTTCTCCAAGACAAGTGCTAGATTCAGACCCCATTTTGGAATGGGTAAAGGATCCTGGGATTTTACAGGTGTATTCTGCCCTTGAACATCCAAAATCTTGCTGCACATCCAGGTCTTTTCAGTCCCAAACTGAGCATCATTTCCACACCTGTATCCTTTGCATTTCTCCCTAAATATTTACAATATTTGCAGTGTATTATAGTATTGTAAA
>VXAV01010692.1:129463-153877 GCA_013399715.1 Alectura lathami | reverse complement strand
AAAAAAAATTACAATATTTTACAACAAGTTTACAATATTTTGAGTCCAAACATCAGTTCACTCAAGAAATTATGGCAGAAATACAAGGCTGAAGATGCTGTAGGTGTGTGGGCATCTCAACCCCAGCCAGAGCTGGGTGGGTGGGCAATGGGAGGGAGCATGTGCAGGATGCAAAGGACCTCTGATGTCTTGGTTTATGCTAAAACACAAGGAAATTGATGAACAGGAGAGCAAAGGTATGGGGGAGTTCCTGGGGAAAGCAGCTTTCTCAAGGTACAGGCTTCAAACTCGCCTGCCAAAGTTTGTTGCCTGTGTTGGTGCTGGGGATGTTTTCAGAACAGGATCAGAGAGCTTTCTTTCCCCTTTTCTCATCTGCTGCAGCATTGGTTTGCTCCATCTACCCAACCTAGCTTTGAACACTTTCAATGATGGGGCAGCCACAACTTCTCTAAGCAACCTTTTCCAGTGTCTCAGTATCCTCATTGTGAACAATTTCTTCCTTACCTCCAATCTAAATCTAAATTCTTTCAGTTTAAAACCATTGTCCTCTGTCCTGTCACTACAGGCCCTGGTAAAAAGTCTCTCTCCATCTTTCTTATAAGTCCCCTTTATATTGAAAGGCCACTCTGAGGTCTCCCCAGAGCCTTCTCTTCTCCAGGCTGAACAGCCCCAGCTCTCACCCTGTCTCCACAGCAGAGGTGCTCCAGCCCTCTGGGCATATTCGTGGACCTGCTTTAGCGGGTCTGTGTCTTTTTTGTGCTGGAGGCCCCAGAGCTGGGACCCAGAGCTGATCTCCCCGTTGTCTTCTAGATCTAGCACCCTACAGCCGTGATAGGAGATCATTTTTATGCAGGTCACAGTTTCACCCCCCAGTTTCTCGAGCTTTTTCTGGACCAAAACCAGGATACTCAAGTGCCAAAAATGTCCAAAACCGGGAGAAAATTAAGATGAGTAAGCAAATTATTGCATCCACCTCACAATTGTGGGCTTCACTGGCCCAAATTAAAAGCTGTTAAATCATTTCTCAGGAAGTTCAGGGTGTCACCTCCCTCACCGTGGTCCTTCTGCAGCTCTGCCAAACTTGTATTTGCTATGCCAGGCATCACCTCTGCCCTCAAAATCTCTGCTTTCCCCAGACGTTAGTGCAATGCAGGCACTTCCAATGCAACGAAGCCTTATGGGCTAACACCAAAACTCTGAACGCTTGAAGTCTTTGAGGCATAACCCACAAATTTAAGCACCACCACTTTTCCATGGCTTTCAAACCCATCGTGCTAGGAAAGAGATGAAGTGATCCCCCATGACAGCACTGCAGAAAGCGAATGGCCTTATTAGAGTGTTCCTTGAGCTGATAGGCAGCGCTTTTCCTTCGCACATGTGCGCTGCAGCTGCCTCGCTGTGCTTTTGAAAGGATGCCACAAGATGCAAAGCCAGATGCTCTAGTTTCAAGAGAGGCCGATAGCGGTGGACTTAGCCCTGCCTTGCTCTTGGCTGCTGCGCGAGAAAGGAAAAGGATCATAAAGGGCTGCCTTACCGCAGCAAGCTGGGAATTTCTTTATGTAGGTTAAAAGGGATATGGCGAGAGAGGGAAATGGTGTTGGAGGTGCTAGGCCAGTTGTTTTGTGTTCTTCAGGCAGTGTGGGTTCTTTGGCTGCTCTGTCCTCCTTGAGGTGTGATGCTGACTGAAACCCAGGGGTTTACCTCATCGCAAGGCTAGGGCGAGGCTGCTCGGAGGCACGGCCGTGGTTTGCAGTTTGCAGGGCCTGCCTAGTGTTCCAGCCTGCAACGTTATGTGCTGATGACAGCAGCAAGCACTAGCAGGGAGCTTGTACCACTCCTGTTCACACAGTCGGCAGATTCTCTGCTCAAGCGTGCTGCCAGAGATGGGTTTTGCCATGACTTTTGGCATGAAAAGATCTGTGATAGGAAGAAGGAGGTCAAGATTTTTGTCTTCTTTAGGTATCACCTATTTTATACAAACTGCACCTGTGTCCTACAGAAGGCAAAAGAATATTGCATCAGTAACCAATCTTTAGAGCATGTCTGAAATGTGCTGTGCCTTTGTGTTCAGAAGACTTTTTTATTAGAATGTAATATGCTTTTGCACTTCTGTTCCAATACAGTATGATTTCCAGCATTTTCATGACTTGCTCTGATGGCTATGTGCTTCAGAGCTGTGATTATTGTACCAGAAGGGACACCAGTAAGCAAAAAAATACAACAGGAATACATCAGAGGGGGCTCACAAGCGAGGCATGCAAAATCATATCTCCCCAAGGGTGCCTGTGATGGGTTTCCAGGTCATTCAGGCAAGCCTATCAACACAAGAAGAATGGGACAAAGAGGAAAGTACAATCTGCAAAGTGACTTGTGCTGAAATCCTTGGATGCAGGAGTCAGCCTGAGCTGTATTCTCATCTTGACCAAGCTGCATGTGAAACCAAGTGCAATCATGCAGGGAGCAACTCTGCATGAAAACGTTGGTCAGGAAAGCTCCTTCCCCTGTGCAGTTGAAACGAACCCAAAGAGCCTGCTTCAGATCCTTGCTGTTTCCCTTGGGAAGGGGACAGCTGTATCCCTCCTTGCACTGTGTGACCACGCTGTGGTATTGCAGTGCCATTCCTTATATTCCATGTACATTACAGCTCCATAGATCAGCTTATACACCCCCACAAACCACTCCTTATTTATTCTTTGTTAAACAAATGCAGTCAGCCCCCCCACATTCCAGAAATGCGCTGGCTTGCAGCTAATTTAAAGCAGCGTATGCTTCGTTATCCCAGCTATTCTTCAGCTCTGATTTCCACAGTCCAAAGGAAATAAAATAGAGTGCCTTGCACATTATTGTCAGAAGCTGATTCTGGCAGGGCTTTTCCTCCTCTGGCTCCGCATTCTTCGGGGTCTTACGAGAATTGCTGGAATTCTCAGATGTTGTTAAACAATCAAAGAGTAAATATTCCCTTACATCCTGATTTTTCTAAAATGGTTGTGGTTGCAGAGAGCAGCTTCTGTAAAGGGGGCTGATCCCAGCAGGCCTGCAACTAGTGGTTACTGAATAGCCACAAATTAAAGGCAGTCAGAAACAAAAACAAAAGCAAAAAAAACAGAAAACGCCTGGACCACAAATGAATGAGATCAACACACACAGAGACACACGAGCTGAAGCGTGGATGAGCTTTGTGCGCACTGATGGCCAAAGGGAAGGATGCGATCGCAAACTTCCAAAACACACCATGCTCTCTTCCTCCTCCAGCCACGCTGGAGCAATGACTTGTGTTTCAGAGGGGCTTCAAATTGTTGTAGAGGTCAGGTGAGGCTGTGGCTGCCCCAGAAGAGGGCAGAGGTGCTCCTTCCAACCCATCGTGGTAGCTTTAGCAGTCTGGCAGCATCGAGCCCTTATCTGACACCTCTGGGAAGCGTGACATTCGTCCCACTGCTTCGCCCAGTGTTGTAATAAATGACGGGCACTAATAAGAAAGGAAGGTCCTTGGCGAAAGTCAAAGAAGTTGCTTAAGGATGGATTTAAAAGCCAAGTAAGAGACAGCGACAGCACCAGCGTGCATGGGAAGGTCGGTGTCCCTGCAGACCCCCTCTGCTCTGGTTTTCCCAATCACAGAAATAAGTACTTGCTTACACAGAGATAAACACCTTTGCTCAGACATCCAGATGCTGGTAGAAAGCCAGTGCTGCCCCACGTGACCAAAATAACGTGGGCTTTAGCTGGGAAATTATTTGGGTTGCAAGCATACTGCTTAACTGTGCAGCTCTGTGCCTTGATGAAAAAATAAGTTTAGACGTCAGATCCTTACTGATGATTTCTTAAAAGCAGCCCCACATGTGGGGATGTTATTGAGGTGTTTATTCAGCCTGGCTTTGTTCAGAGGTATCATCCAGAGATTTAAAACGTGCAGCCAGGGTGACTCTTTATGTATTTGTCCTTGGCAGCATGCAAATACAGATGAAATATACTTATTTTTAAAGGATTTTCATGCAATCTCTTTTCATTTAGTTGTAAACAGGTAAAGGAAACAAACTAACAAAAAGGCTTGTTAAATTTCCTGATTCAAATATCAATCCTAGCCTCAAGGATCAGCATTTTACCTGACCATGAAAATAATACCTGGCTCCTCGTTTATCAAAAAGTGAAAATCTTGAAAGCTACCCACAATTTTTATGGTTCAGTGGAGTTTTCAACATGGTTGCAAGATTTAGTAGTGGTGATTGTAACCACAAAGGTGTGCAGGAGTGTGATGGCTGAGGTTTGCAGCATCTGTCAGAGCAAATGATGTTCAGAAAAAAGAAGTGTTGGGCAAATTGTTTCCTCAAATTTTTCTTTTCCTCGCTTCCTCGTTGTGTAGAAAAATTATTTCCTATTACTTCAAGCTAAGAAGCTAAGACCATTTTCATAATCATCATAACCAGGCTGGGTAACATAGCAACTTTCAGTGTAGTTTATAATTTCACTTTGTAAACAAAACGCTCTCATCCAGGCAGGATGGCTACGCGGAGCGTCCCCTCCTTCAGAAATAAATCTTGTGTTTTGCCCCCCAGCAACAATATAGAGACTGGGGAAAGGAGGAGAGGCCCAGGGGATGGACGTCCCTCTGCCCAGTGAGGTGTTTGCCCAAGCAGCAGGTGACTTCGCTGCTCTTCACATCCTCCCCCTCTTCCTTTTAAGATGTCATTGCCTTCAGGAGGGCCGAGATGAAAGTTTCAATTAAAATCAACCCCCCTAGCTGAATTAAGGCCAGCCTAGGCCGCGAATATGCCGAGGGGACGTGCCTTTCATCTCCCAGCTGCCTTCCCCGCCTGGCTGTTTGTCCCTACCCAGGCTGTAAAGGTTGTTTGTCTTCAGTGCAAGACTTCGGCCTGCGAAACTTTGAAGTCTTCTCCCTGGCTCGGTGTCACCTACTGTTCCTGTCAGCACGGCGAGATAAACCTGATGGGCTCAAGGTGTCCGGTCTAATTCCTTTATTGACACGTAGTCTTGTCTTCAAACACTTGTGTAAATGAGTAAGTGTGGAGATAGTAATGTGTCATTAATGGCCTGCCAGATAAGTGCCCTTGTTGATGTGCTGGCCCTTGCTTCCTAAGGCCCTAACAACCCACGCATCTCACAAATTAGCACCTCTCTGAGATCAAAGACGTGGCTTTTCTTTCTTTCACCTACCAGCAGGGCTTAGCCACCCAGGCCCCCTGGCCTGCTCACGTCTTCCCCAGGTACAGAGGAAGTGATGAAACGGTGTCCCACATCCCAGGAAGGATTTCTGCCATAACCCGTGCATCTTCTGTAAAAGCACAGTAGTCCCCTCTTAAACATCAGCCAGCCTCCTTCATATTTTAACCATGAACGGGAAGATAAGTGCTGTACGTGCTCTTTAGAACGTTGGTCTCTGAAAGTGATGGTGCCACTGCTACACCAAGACAGGCAAACAGCCAAAGGCTTTGATTTCTGTAGTATTCCCAGTTCAACAGATTTAGTCTGATAAACATTATTTAGCTTCAGCTTTTCCTGCCCGAAGTGTCCCACCGCTGCAGCCTCCAGGCCTCCAGGTCTGGGTGCCCATCCATGATTACTTCTCCAAAGGACAGGCTGAGAGAGGAGATGTTTTGTCTGACAGGATGGAGATGACATACAGCAATTTTTTTTCTTTTTCCAGTGCCCACAGAAGCTTATGGTGAAAGCAGTAAAATACTCTCAAGGCTTGTGATTACAAATGTTCTGTGTGCAATTTTAGAAGATACTTGACACCAAACTGCTGTCTATCCTGATTGCAGGGATTCTGCATGGTCTCCACAGATAGGTTTGAAACATGCAACACACACATGCCAAAAGATCAGACTTTTTTCATCAAAAAACAGTTTTAATTTCTGCTTGGACATGTCGTGGAGCACCATGCATCTGCATGAGCAATAGCCGGGGCTAAAAATGACCTCATATACAACACCTTTAGCATATGTGAGAAGTGTGTGGTAGAAGTGAATGTTGGCATGAGCTGGATCACCCATGTTACAGCTCTCAGTGTCTAAAAGTCATGCAGGGTACAGCATGTGTATTATATAAAGGTGTCTTTCATTAAAAACTGTCAGTGTTTAAAACTAAAAAAAAAATGATATTATGATGAAGTTGTAGAGGAAGCGGGTCAGGTATTCAGGGCCCCAACCAGCCATCTCAGCAGGCAACAAGGTCTGGTTTAGGGTCACCAGAGAGGAGCAGATCAAGATTCATGTGAGGCAAGTAGAAGTTGTTGAAAATACAAGTATAGGTAAGGCCCAGAGAGATAAGTCTCTTTTTAAGCAGTATTCATATCACTTAGGAGGTTTTGAACCAGCTGCTGCTGGCTTTTGGCCTAACAGGCTTATAAAAAAAAAAAAAATAAGAAAAGGTCCTTTCATCCCAAAGACACCCTCCCTGTCCTTATGCAATATCTTGGGGGTTAAAGCATCTGTTTAGGATGTGGGAGATGCACACTGAAGTTCCTCCTTGCCTGGAGGGGTTATGACCTAATCTCCAGCATTGGGACAGCATCCAGCCAGCCAGTGGCACAGGAGCTGGAGGGAAGGGAGGAGAGGAGATCTCTCCCACAGTCACCCTGCCCCACATCACAGCTGGGGTAGAATAAAATTCAGGGCTGAGCAGAATAAGATAAAAAATCCTCTATTTAAAATGAAAGGGAAACAGAAGGGAAGTGTTCCTATACAGCATGTATGTCATACTTCCAGAGAGGTTCCTTCCCTTTCCCAAGAAAAGCTAGAAGAAATAAGTAAGAGAAATTATATTCTGATGACATACTTCCATTGTGTTTTGCAGGGAGCACACTTCTGCTGGACTGAGATAAATCCTGAGGGTGCATGTGTTTGCGGCAGTGAAAGCACCGTCCTGGCAGCAGCATCTCTGCAGGCGGCAGGAGACTTCATGGGCTGTGTGGGTAAGGTGCCATATCTAAAAATGACTAAATCCAAAGAAAAGGGGGAATTGGAGTATCCTCTATGGAGTTCCTCTTTTGTGATGTTAAATAACTCCTCCTACCCACAGAAGATCTGCCAGTGATGCTCCCAGAACAAGCCAAGTGGTTGCTGTATTCAGAGGGCAAAGCTTTGTCATCTGAGGTCTGTGCTACCAGCCAATTCTCTGGGTTATGGGAGGGTACGAAAGAAATTATTTAGAAAGCAGATGTTTGTAGCAAATGCCCAGAAAAAAATGAGACTTACAGTTGGTTTGGCTGAGATGGCTTGAGCGTGCCACTGCTTTAACCACAGAGGATACTTTATACATTGCCTTCTCCTGCTCTGGCTGTTACAAGAACTTGTGTCCTTGACATGTGGCAGCATTAGTAGTAAAGTACATGAAGCAATCACCGTTAGTGAAAAATTTATTATTTTAACAGTATTTTAAGTTCCTCCTTCCACAATAATAAGGCCTGGATTTGACCAGCTTTGTCACATGTAAGCACATGTGTGTATGTTGTCATTTGTGCAAGCATGGCAAGGGACTCCCAACATCTGTTGCAGCCAGAAATTGCAGATTTTTAGCTCCCCTTCTTCAGGCGAGAGCTGTTTTTTCATTACTTGAACAGGAGTGGAAAGGTGTCCAGGTGGCCCCTGTGGTGGGGGGATGACCCATGTCCAACATGCCAAACTGCACTTACAGCCAGTCCAGTGGATATCCTGTCTCCCTTACATTCAGAAAGATGGGTAATGGCTGGAAGGCACGGGCCTTCACAGGTGAGGTCCTCCCATGCCCACAGCTCCTGGAGGTCTGCAGTGAGCCGCAGTGTCCTCTGAAACTTCAAACACGATGGTGGGCTCTGGACATACCAGGACCCCTCACACCAAACTGGAATTTGGGGCACAACATGAGCATCTACATGTTGTATCCATAGGAGCACCCACGCAGGTTGAAACTTGGAAGCTAGGGGTGGGATTCAGTTAGCTAAATGTAAGTGTCTGAGGTGCAGTGGGGTACGTGGGACATCTCCAGCTCCTCTTCCTCAGGGTACAGGTCTCCTGCAGGTCCTGCATCGTGTCTGCTTGTCCTCTTTGGCTGCAAGTGAACTGAGTGTTCATAAGGGGCTCCTGGGTTATCTGCTGTCAGGCCGCAGCAAACAGCAAGTGGAAGAGCAGATGTGAGATCTTCCTGCTCAGTCTCCTGCCTCCCCTTTTGAAGTGGGAGATTAATGGCCATATCAGATTGTTGACTTTACAGGGGCTGTAGCTGGGGCTAATGTCATAGTGGGATGCTTCAATAGTGGGGGGACGATGCACGTGTCTGACAAAAGTGGCTAATAAACAAAGATAAATTGAATGTACTTCCAGGTTATTAATGACTTCCCAGCACAGTAATCTCTAGAAACAATAGGGAAATGTTTACTCAGCGGGTTATAGTTTTACTTAGGTTAATGGCTGTTGAATTAACTGGCAGCTCAGGCAATGCATCAGTGCGTGCTTCGCGGCAGCATCCTGCAGGGACGGATCAAATGGTGTGTTTGGGGTTGTGGGAGAAGGAGGGCTCAGCTGTGGCCTGTATCTTCTCCAGTACATGGAGACACTTGGGAAAAATAATTGGAAGTGCTCTCTGCCCAGCACTGCGTGGAAGATGAAGCGCTCTGTTTATCTGCCCCTGTTTGCCTAGTCTTTCTTCTACATCTTCAAAGCACTTGACTGACATTATCCCATTAACATCTGGGTGGGAAAGGTAAGCAACAGACGATGGGGACCGGCCTCGGTGCTGCTGACGTCCACAAACAGTGCTGGGAACAAGCAGAGAGGTGCTTTGCCTTTCCCCGACTTGATGAGGTGGCACAGGAAAAGGGACCAGAAGAGATCTGGGAAGGAATTGTTGACCTTGCCAGTCTCCATGATGGTAAAGAAGGTTTTGCTGTTTCCACTCAACACGCGATTTTTGGTGGCCATGAAAGCTGCATGAGGCCATCCCCAGGTCCTGGCTCCTTCACTAAGACTCTTCCCAGCACTTCGGATGCTCCTTTTGGCTTCGTGTGTTGCCATCCCCTCTGCCCTCCAGGGCAATGCTCCATCCCTATCACCTAGAAGGGGCTCCCCACTGCTGGCTTTCCCCATGTTCCCCACACCCAGAGCAAGTGCCATGCTCCTCAAGTCCTGCTCCTTGTAGGGGGAGGTCTGAAAAGTCAGGACTTTTCCCCATTTTATAAAAAGTGTTTCCTCTTTACTGATGGTTGCACATTGAAAGTTGAGGCAAAGTGTGGTCAGAGCCACTGAGGTTTGTTTTTCTATTGCTTTTCTGAACTGCTCAAACATTGTAATTTCATCATGTGGTTCAGCTGACAGCTGTCTGTCTTTCTCTGCTCTACGGAGAGGATCATCCATAGGTGATGAGTCTTTAAGGAACATTTATTATTATTTTTTTCTTCTTCTTCTTCTGGATTCCTTCCAACCTGAAGTCAATGAGAAAGTGCTCTTGAGAGTGGGATGGGTAGGAGGAGGGGACGAGAACAGTGCGTTTTTAAAAGAGGTAGGATTAGGGAAATATTTGGAGGAAGGGATAGGATGGCAATCCCTGCATCTCACTCTGCCTTGCAAAGCTTTGTGTTCCGCTCTCAATGATTCCCTGTCCGTGGCAAGAAAATGGATGTGAATGACATCTGGTGTCTTACATTAAATTTAAAACTTTGTAATTAGAATTTAAAAAAATCCCTCATGCTTCATTCCCCAATGATTCTTGGTCCTGCAAAGGGCAGGGGGAACGAAACACGTCCGATTTCAGTGCCAGCCCGAGAGCCGTCGGCCCCCCGCTGAGCGGGGCTGCCGCTTGCCCTCCCACCTTCCTGCTGGCCGCCGTGGCAGGGCCACGCAGCGTGAGCGGCTGATTTATGGGCTCGCCGCTGCGCACAAAGGCGGGCAGAGGAAGTCGGAGCTCTGCCGTCGCCACGCTTTCAGGGCTGCTGGGGCTGAGCTGCTGCGCAGATGAGGCCGCGGCACTGGGGATGGTGTTCGCTGTGGGTTTTTGACGAGAAACCTATAAACAAAAAATCAACATGTTGATATGTTGACTCTGTTATCCATCGCCTTTTATTTAGCTTTGTCCCATTGCTGGACTTTCCTCCACCGCCTCTGCATGGTGGAGCTGTGCTTTCCTGCGCCTGAACCACGAAAAGGTTGCAGCCGTCCATGTGAGAAGGATGAGAGCTGAGTGAAATATCCTGCCATTTTCCAGTCCGGGTTTCAGCATTTGCTGTTAATGCCCTGAGCCTCCTTAACTCTCAGCATTTAACACAAGCTTAATACATGTAGCATTGCCCACCTGTACCCAGGGGTTGTTTGACCTGCAAGGTAGCATTAGCTGCCCAGTAGCATACCACTAATCCAAATAAACCTCCTTTATTTTTATTTTACTACTGAAATTTTACCTGCGCAGAGGATACTTATTTATGTGTATTTACTGATTTTTTTTCACCTTTTTGCTGATTTTTTTTTTTTTGTGCATACTTGCATCACTTGCACAGCAAGTGTACGCTCAGCCAGTGTTCCTCCACACTGCATGTGCAAACTCTGGTCCACACAGGAGGGGAGTCCTGTTACCCTGTTAGGTGTCCTGGCAACCTTGTAAATCAACCTTGTTGATTTATTATATTAATCTCGATAAAGAAAGGTTAAATTCTTGTTTCATACCCTTTTTCTTTCAAATAAACATCTTGATGAAAGCATCCATGGCTTATTAGGGAGAAGGTGATGTTACCTTTGTTTAGGTAAGCACACAAATGGAAAGCATTTTAAAAAGCATTTTAATTTTTGTGTGTCTATCCCATGTCATTACCGTGATTATAAATCTTTTTTTTTTTTTTTTTTAAAAGAATTCTCTAAAGCAGGAAGTATATTCCTTTATCTTATGGCTGGGAGAGCCAATGGAAGGTAGCTACCATGATATTAATGTGTGTGTGTATGTGTGTACCGAAAGCATCAATACATGCCTAAATTCAGATTATATATTGATATATTTAGAATAGCATCACACATAGAAACATTTTCTTTTTCACTTAGGAATGAGTGAGAGGGAACAAAAAGAAACCAGCAAGTTCTCTGGCCCAGAAATTGAATGAAAAATTGCTCTTCAAAGTGCCTGACTGTATTGAGACAGGAAATACTGCAACAGGAGTTCTTCTTGCACTGGTTCCTCACAGTGTTGGATACAGTTAAAGGAAAAGTTTGCTTGCGCCTTCCACAGCAAATCAAAATGTTCCAATGAAACAAAACAGCTTTGAAGGGACCACCTACCATAAACATTATTCTGAAACTAAACTCTTAGCACAACCATCCAAAGAGTAAATGATAAACAGATGAGGGCACAAACTGAAATTTCACAGAGTTGTAACTTTAACTTTCTGCATGTGTCGAAGAACTACGCCTCTTAAAAGGGCAGCAGAGCTGTTTGCCATTAAGAGCATCACTTTGTTTATATAAACAACGCCAAGTTCTGACCCACTTGAGCCAGTGCTGGAAGGGGTGCCTGCACTAACCGCAGTATAACTTATTTTTACAGAGCACTGATGTATGCCTACATTATGGCAACCAACTTGAACTGAGTTTTTTCATCTTTAGATATTCTGGCATAATCTAGATGTCTCAATATCCGGAATATCCAGTGTATTTCCAGGTGGAAACAATATATATTACTGACTGCAGCAGCTGTAATGCTAGGTCAGTGGCATTTAAGAGCAATGCACTGGGATTTCTGTTCACTTCCTTGAAGCTGTCCATCACTTTTGGACCTCCATGGTGTCCACCAGCATCCTTCATCCATCCATGCCACCCATTGTGCTGTGTGCCTTGACGTTAGTTTCCAGACAAATGCTCTGATTTTGTCACTATTTTATAAACCTTATGAGTGTGACAACTCATGCAGCATTTCTCATGTATCACCTCGCTTTATTGCCACTGTCTGGTTGGAGTCAAATTTAAGGAGGAACTGGGAGCATGGCTTTGAAAATGTCAACCAAAGTCACTTGAACACACTAGTCACTTCAGTATATCAAGAGCAATGTGCAGAGGATGTTTATGGCTGAGCAAAAAAAAATAGCAAATAGACTTATTTTGCTGGCTGTCAGGTCACTGTAAAAATCTCTGAGTGGTCTGAAAAAAAACTCAACAATTGAAACATGAGGGCAGTGATGTCTCAGACCAAATGAATTACACCCACAAGGCCTATTTGTAATAATAAACAAGCAAATAAAAGGCTCTAATGAACAAACTGTTTGCCTTTCGCAAGCAACTGTGGAGCTGAGAGCTCCTGAGTGCTGGATCCCAGCAGCTTCTGGCAATGACAGGCCTCTTGGTGAATCATCTCTGCCGTTTATAAATATATTCCTAACCAGTGAGCTACCAGCAAATTAAAAAATATGCATAGTTTAATGTAACTGAAAGTCAGAGGAGATGCTTGCCTTCCCCTGCTTCTCTATCCTTGCCTCCTCATCCTGTGGGCCCTTGTGTGAGATGCAGATTCACAAGGAACTGCACAGTCACAGTTTATGTTTCAATGGCAAGCCACACCGATGTCTGCAAGCCATGCTACCTGCTGTAAAAGCAGTAACTGCGCTTCTTGAAGCTTTCTAATTGTTGAGGGATGCCCTGTCTCTCCAAGATATCACTCTATGCCATAGTTTTTCTTTGGCCTACCAGCTGCTGCTAAAAAAAATGGTTAAAAAAATTGCGATGACTGTCCCAGCTCATTGTCTGGATATAGTTGTGTCTGCAGTCCCCCTGCTTGCTTCACCCATCACAGGCCGCTTCACTACGGGGAGCACAGACCTCCCATAACTCCTGCTCATACCTCCAGCCTCGCCTACCAAAGAGCAAGGAAGCAATATGGGTGCTCCGTGTTACTGGCCATGACCAAAGGCCACTGGGCTGGCCTGAAATGGGGTGGTGTTTCCATGTGCTGGGATCCCACAGAGGAGGGTTTGTCACAGCTACCTCTTGCTGCATGGCTCGTGGGCTTCAGCTTGTGCGTCCACGCAGGGTTTAATGAAAGGATTCCCAGCAAAATCTGTTCGTCTGCAGTCTCTCATTTCAACACATCCCTAAGTATACTGTGTGCATCCTGGGGAACTGGTAACCTACCATCAAGACCTGATACTGTGAAATGTGGAGCAGTTCCTGGGAGGCGCAGCTCCCTAGGAGCTCCCAGAAGTCCCTCAGCACTCTGCAGCACCAGGCGCCAAATAAACAGGGAGAGTTATTCCAAGGTCTGCAAAACAAAGCAAGAATACAGCCCAAGCCAGCTCTTACCCTGTGTTATTTGCATCTTGCTATGTTTAGCTCCAGATCACAGTTTTTAGTAAATTGGGCTCGAAAATTATTCAAGCAGGTTAGAATTTGGTTGGCAGCTGGCAAACCTTGGGTAGTTATTTCCTGTTCCTGTTATTTAGCTACTTTTACATTTGTCAGAGTTAATGCAGCAGGCAGACATCTCTTCTCTTTAGGCTGGAAAGTATACAGGGGAGCAGGACAATGGCCCTGCTCTGTGGTAACCAGCTCTGCTGCTTGAAAACCTGGAGATGGGCTTTTGGTGATGGCCAGCACTGGGATGTGGGCTCTCCAACTTCAGTTCATCAATCTAGGTACCAGATCTGCAGGCCCTCTGGCAAATAACCCATTTGAGAGGTAGCCAGAACCTTACTTTCCAAGATTTTGTCCCTGAAAGAATGTGTGCTCACCTACTACTCTGGGCATTAGTCTTGGTCCCACTGTGTATGATGAAATAATTTGCATTTTTTTTTCCAACGTGACAGCAAACACGGTGATACAGGGATGAATTCCTGCAGTGAGGCTGCAGCAGTGGTTGAGCCCTCTGCATGCTGCACTGCTCTAACACTGCAGAACGACTGTTAATAGAGTTACATCATGGCTGAGCATGGGGCATTCAGCTTTCTTTTCAAAATTAGTGAAGTTAAAGGAAGACCAGCAAGCCCACATGCAACAGTTGGCAAAAAAACACTTTAAAATGGGAGCCTCCCGGGGTGTTGGCCACACAGCAGGAGTGCCGTGCTGCTGTGACATGGTGACACTCCAGTCTTGCCTTTTGCAGCTGAAAGCAGCCCTTGGCTAATCATCAAGCCATAGTTAATCTAATCATCATTTCAATTCTGTGCTTCAGTTCAGAGCTTGTGGAGCATCATACTTTCTTTTCACCACTTTCTTTCACCTTACAACTTCACTAAAACAAAAGAAACATTATAAACTTGGGGTCTGAATATTTTTCCTTTTTTTTTTTTTTTAATTTTAATTGTATTGAAAAATCTGATGCAGCAAATTAATAGCCATCAAGTCTTTAAGTAAAAGAACTAAGTCCTACATTAGAAAAATACAGTTTTTAAAGGGACCCCTTCATTATCCTCTGCTGTTAATGCTGCCCTTCAGTGTTAGCTGTATTAAACATGCTTGCTCTCCCAAAGCTGTACTTGTCATCTCACTGTAGCTTCATTACTACTTAATTTGTGAACAATCCAAGGGCAGCGAGACACTTGTCTTTGCTCTCTATCAACTCCCGTGACACCCAGCATAGTTTCCCTTTCAGTGTAAGAACATGACCAAAAAAACATAATTGTCATTGCTATCCCTCCCCATGTGTGAGCAATGGGCAGTGGACATCGCTGGCCAGGAGTCAGGTAATTATAGGGCTGAGCTCCACTGAATAACGCAAAATTGAAACCATTCAGAGCATCGTGGTTTCTGGGATGCTTCTTGCTTGAGTGAAAGCTACTCACACAAGGAAGGCTTGGCTGCTGGGACATGGTTTTGGGTTTAATGTCATCCTAACCTGACCAAACACTGTGTGTGCTCTTCACGAGTACAACAGTGCACACACTTTCTTAGGCCTCCCTTGGGGTGCAGCACTGGGGAAAGACACAAAGAATTTACCTTCTAACCACAGGGAAACACATGCGCTACTTTTCCTTGCAGATTTTATTTTTTTTTCCCCCTAATTTTTCATGCTTTCCTCCAGTTAAGTCATAGCCACAAGTGCAAGAGCAGGTGTTGGTTATCATGGGGTTATTGCAGACAGATTGTCTTTCGGCATTGAGTTGGAGGAAAAGGCAGCTTGGAAATAAGGGCAGGAAAGGACTGTTCTGGACCTTGGGGAATAAAGATTGATGCCCTGGTTGTGGGGAGATGTGAAGGCTACTGTATTCTTCCTGGCACACAGGCAGCTCTGCAGAGTTTTGCTGAGGTACCCTTGAAATCCATCCCCCTCCCACTAGGGCCTTGGAAGAGCTTGGTTTTCCAAGGGCCAAACTGGGCTCTAGGCTCAGCTAATTTGGGGTGTGGGTAGTTTGTCATTCTGTCAAAAGTTGAGCCCTGTCATCCTTCTCTCATTCTGCACCTTGCTTAATGTGCTTTGAGGAATAACAGGTGATGCCAGCATCTGACAGACGTGTCCTGTGATGAGGAGGGACACTCTGTGTGAGGTGTTCATGTGTGTCATCAGCTGAAATGTCCCATGAGTTTTGCTACGCACAAGCCCTCCCACTTCTTGGTGCCATGGCAAACCACATACTGAGCTCTACTGCTTCCGCCAGCCCAGGCTGAGTCATAAAGAAGAATTAAATACAAATAAAGATGGAGGAAGTAAAGGTGATAGAAGGCTGTGCTTTTGCCACCTGAAAAGAAAATAGATTTGGGGCAGAAAACAAGATACTCTTGAGGTGCCTCCAACCACCAGTCCTACAGTACTGCACCATGAGCTGATCTGGAACCCAAAGGAACTGTCATCGGGTTAGAAAAAGTTCATGGGACCATAGAAATGGTCCCGCCTGGATGCGTTCCTGTGCGATCTGACCTAGGTGTTCCTGCTTCGGCAGGGGGATTGGACTAGATGACCCTTCGAGGTCCCTTCCAATCTCTAACATTCTGTGATTCCGTGAAATGGAGTTGAGGAGAGGATAAAGAGCTGAACGTAGCTGTCTAACCTACAATGGTGGGAATAGCCACAGAAATGCTCTAGGCTTAAGGTAAGCAGCATGCAAACATATGAGTTCCTAAATATGCAACACATATGTCTCTTTTTTTGGTCATTTCACTTTAAAACAAAATTTGTTTTGGGTCCCTATTTTGCTAGGCTGTCAATCCTTTAAACACAACAGGGTTGGTTCCTAGTTGGGGGATAACCACAAGCCAATTAGAAGTTAAATTGTTGAGCAGCATGCATCTAATTGAAGTCTCTACTTTCTGCCTGCTATTTTTAGCCTTTGGACCAAGCTGCAGCTCCACGTAGGGTATAATCATGTTTATTTAAGAGCAACATGTACCTCATGTGAGAAAAATAAAATCCAGCAGGCAGAGCTGTTTTTTACCAAATATACATGGGCGGGTGGTACACTTCAGGTCTAGACTGCTCCTTCTCTCTTGTATGCTACCTTGCATCGGACACGGGTCCCTTTTGCTTCAAGACTGTGCCTGCAATAGGTGTGCATACACCTATTTGCTTTAATGCAAAGTGCTTCTTCCCCATTCTTTTATTGTCATCTACTCTCTCCTATTATCAGCATTTCCGAATTCCCTTCTACGTATTTTGGAGCAGTAACAAGTGACTCTGGTTGTCCAGGAGCACGTAGATGGTCTCACCCATTTATAACTTAGAAGCTAAAAAGCTGAAGGAGATGCCAACAGTCAGACCTGAGGGTCCTCCCCTTCCTGACCAGGAGTTTGGGGTTATTTTGGGTAAGCTCTCAGGTGTTTAAGGAATGATTTGAAAGGTGACAGGCAAGAGTTTGTTTATAAGTTTCTAGGTGGCTTCCAGCAAGGGCAGGCATAGGAAATGTTTGTTTGCTGAAGTTTTCAGAATCTGAGCTCTTGAAGGTCATAGGACTGGTGGGGCTGGGATGGGATATCAAGTGGATGTCTTGGAAATTAAGACAATTTTGTTTACACTTGTTATGGTGAGCCAGGTAGGGAGGCTTGGAGAGGAAGCATAAGGAGAAGGGACCCAAATCCCATCAAAAACAGAAGAAGAGAAGGGTCTTTCCACCCACCTGTCAAGTGGACATAGGAGGGCAGAGACAAGTCAGAGGTGCATCACAGGGGCACAGCCACACAACAGCTGATGTTCGGTTGCAAATGGGACCACCAAGTCTGAGACACGGGAGGAGAAGAGCATGAGATGGTGACACAACCACGTTGGACCCATGCTGGGAACCGGAGTCGGGATTAGCAGATTTGTAGCATGAAGCACAGCCTGGACGATGAGGGAGCTTAAGAGCTTTCTGAGTATTTTTTAGCCAGGGGCTGCAAATGGAGCTCTGGCTCTGCCAAAATACCACATCGGTCATCTTAGCTTGAGGAATGATGAGAAGAGAGATAGGGAGGTTGATGCGTACCTTAAAAAGCTCTGGGAATGGGATGAGGCAGCTATTTCTCTAGCCTGCCCGCACCATGACTACTCATCATGACCTCATCGGCTTGTTTCCTTAAAACACCCCAAGGAAGTAAACAAAAATGAGAAACCAGTAAAACCTAGTCGTGTTCTTAGTAATGTCTGATTTTTCTTGTTCATCTCTATTTTAGTTATGTTTGTTGAATAGCACATGTGCATGCCAAGCCCCACACGCTATGCGCCTTCTTTCAGGAATTTTGCATACTTTCCTCTTTCTTGCCACAGAGGGGTTTGCTTTTGTCTCAGTGAAAAAGCCATAAATTTTATTTAAAAAAAAATTCCACATGGACTTCTCCCATCTCAACAGCTCTGCAAAAAACAGTGCCAAACAAAACCCAGCAGCACTCATCTTAAAATACAACGGGGCAACATATGCTCCAGAACTTCGTCCTAAATCGAGAAGCACATGCCCTTGGTCCTTACCTAGTTTCACAACTTTTGATGTTAAATCCTCAGATGGGGTTGATTCAGAAGTTATCAAAATGATGATAACAAGGAGGAAATAGAAGTGAAATACATGCAAACCAAGGTATCAATACTCAATGATATTAAGGTTATAAGCTAAGAAACAAGAATTTGTAGTCAGCGAGTTACCCAAGCCTAAAGAACACATTTAGCTCCAAGACAGGAAGGTGCTGGTGTTTAATTTTTAATGACAGTGAAGGTATTTAACGGTAATAGACTGGGCAGTAGTAAGAAGTTGTGACAACAAAGGAAACTCCAGCTTTGAAAGCATCTTGCTTTACTGTTTACATTATTTAAACAACATTATTTAAATCCACAGGGAATGTTTTCCCACAGCTTAAGACAGACTCAGATCTAAATACAGATCAAGACACCTAAATAGTAAGAGCTTGGCTTCCTAGGCTGTTGCATTTCTGGCACAGTGGAGAATCACCTAGGCACAAAAGCTGAAAAAGGTCATCAGGAACACCACCTTGGGTCCAGCGCCATCGCCAGGGCAGGCTGAAACGCTTACTGAACCTGGTTCCCCTGCTCTAAGGGCAGTGTTTGTGTTGCACAGCCACATTCACCTTGATGCAGTAGATGGGGAACATCATTAGCCTGAAGGACACACACTACCCATAGGACATGCCAACATGCCCTGTGCGACGTCAGAAAATTCCCAACGCAGAACATGGACTTTTCCCAAACACAGAACCAAGGTTTAGTGAAAAACAGGAAAAAAAAAAAAAAACACACAGATGTGAGGGTTGCAGCTAATTCCTGGGGCTGCTCAACAGGCACTAGGCAGCCTTCAAGTGCTCACCACTGGCTTCCTGACATTTCTTGTATGAACTTTAATAACAAAAGGTCAAATAGGAACCTAGAGGGCAGCAAGCAACTCAATATTCAACACATCAGTAAACTTTTAAAAAGCAATGAAATCTGGAAGATCTGCAAGAGGAAAACTAATAGTCTTCTGACCAGCTGCTTGCTGCCAGCTCTGGCGTTTATAAAATGCTCTGTTAGAGAAAACTCCTGTGGCAACAAGCATTATTAATCCGTGTGAGACAAGTAAGTTCACAGAGGAAGAAACAGGAGGTTTTGCTGGAAAATAAGGAACCGGAAAGAATTGTGTGCCATGATGCCACAACTTGTCCCAGGTTGTCCAGAAAAACCTTGATGGGCTTAAAAAGGAACTCAAACGAGATTTAGAGATGAAAGCTGGTGTCCAACAATTGAATGATATTTCTCAAGAGCATGATACCTAGGAATACATGTGAGATTATTTGTAGCTCTGAAAAACCCTCATTTAAGGACGTTTTCAGTGCATGTGACTCGTGTTTCAGTGTTGTGGATGGCAGGAGGGATTTTTTCTCTCCCCACTGATCACTCTGGCTTCCAGGAGTGTAAGAACAGAGCCAGCGTGGTTCCTTTAGGAACCCATCCACCTCTACTTGCCGATGCCTCCATGAACTGACGATACTATCAGCTTCTGAGCTCCGGGGAAAATACAAAACTCCTAAACCAAGAATTTAAACATCATGAGTTTGGGTCACAAGGGCATCCTACTCCTTTTTGTCTAGCAGACATATAGGCTTGATGGGCAATGTCCCTACCTGCCCCAAAAAGGATTTCTCTCCTAATAGGGGCTGGAAGCTCTCCCCAGTCCATGGTGGGAGAAAATAATATTGCTCACAACGGTGCCTTGTCTTGATGAAAAAAGAATTGAATTCTACATCTAGGCACAGTTTTCTGCAAGAAAGGGTGTGGGATACAGCCTCAGGAGCCGTGAGATTAAGCGGTCCCCCTGCACTGGGGTGGAATGAGGTCCTGTCTGAGCACAGTGCCAGGCTCTTCCCTCCCCTCCGAACGCAGCCCATGCGTCCCGGCATGCAAGATGCAAGTCTCCAAATAGGGGAAAGGATCCAGGCTCGTTCGCTATCATGGCCATCGCTCATCCCCAGTGCGGGCTGGGCTGCAGCCAGGAGGAATTGTGTTTCTCAGATGAGCATTTATGGCCAGGCATTCCTCAGGCTGCGGCGGCTGAGCCTCATGAACGTGAGGTGTCTGGGACAGCAGAGCCACAGGGAAAGGTCAGCGTGGGTCAGGCCATCAGGACCACCTAGACCTGGCTCATACACGAATTAAAAAGGGAAGAGCCAGAGCTACGAGTCTGATGGAGGAGATCAGCTCCACGATCCAAGTTATTCTGGAAGTGCAAGGTCCAGGTCCCGCCTGGCAGGACGATCTGACCTTTTACCAAGTTGTCACGTTTAGGTGCCACCTGGACGTCACGAGGCCAGCTGTAAAGCTGCAGAGCTTTATGTAAAGCTATAAGCTGCCAGACAAACCGCTGCACCAGGAGCCCTTCCCTGGGCACAACAAGCACAGGTGGATTTTCCTGTTGTGACGCAGGAGATCAGGATGGAGGGTGCCATGGGTTCAGCGCTTGGCTTGCCAAGGGTCATGCTTCAGTGGCAGAGCTCTTACACAAGCACTTATTCTCAAAATGAGCATCTGGAACAAATGGAAGGAGGTTTAGTTAAAAAATAGAAAATGCAAATACAATAAATAGACCAACATGTGTCCGACACCCACATGCGTGTGGCCCCAGAACACATTCTCAGAGAGCCAACAGCAAGGCCCTGTGTAGCCAGTATTTAAAAAATAAACAAGAAACAACAATTATTTGCTCCCCATGTTATCTAAAGGGGGAAAAGCATTCTCCCCAGGCCCATCCTTTCACCTCTGGGCCATGAAGGGGCTGGGGACAGCCCTGCCATAGCACAGGGGGATGCTGAGCATCCCTGCTGCTCCCAGCCAGCCTTTCCTCAGGCTGCACCCATTTACATGCTGATGCCTAATTACTCACCTCAATCAGCCGCTAATGGGCCCGCTCCCTCCCTGGGCTCTGCCCAGAAGTGCCCTGAAATCTTTGGGTTGTCCTCATCCCCTCCTCAGTTGTTAATTAGGGACACAGGTCAGGCACTGAGGGGGAAAGAGCTACAAAAAACAGTACTTGGTAAACAAAAAACAGCATCAAACATCATTTTGGGTTAGCGGGGATGTAGTACGTTTGTTTGAAGAAACAAGTGAAGAACGAGCAAGTATTCTGTACTACATCGCACCGCCAGCTTGCTCTGTTCAGTGCTGTCTCGTCCCTGGCCAAAGCAGGCAGGCTTCAGTCTCACCTTGATGCCTGAGGGTGGAGTTAGGGACTTCTGCAACCCCTGCTTGCGCTGGGGGTCGGTGAGAAGCTCAGGTCAGTGCACTGGGTTGCCTGGGAGCTGGGTGTGAAAAGCGGTGTTACGTTCGGAGGGAGCTTGCAGAGTGCCCAAGGGAATGTCACTGGGTGCAGCACCGAGGAGTTCGGTGACAGCGTGAAGTCCACACCCACAGCACAGGGAACCCATAGCAAGAAAAGCTGGAAGAGCGATTCAAATTTATATTCAAATCCTTGATGTTGGAGCGCTTATCGCATTTCCTTTCTCTAAAAACCTTTAGAAACTCCCAGGGAAAAGGGTTGAGCTGTCACCATGATGCCAGCCTCTGGCCTCTGTCCTGCTGAACCGTTCTCGCAAAAGGCTCCGGGGTCCTTAGCTAGGTGGGCAGCCAGGAAGGGCTCCACACACAGCCCAGCCCTTGCGGGCTCCGTAAATATGATCACCAGAATGGACCTAAATGGGGCCGAAGTGGGCACTCCTTGAGTTCCTAAAAAGGCTTCACACATTGAGCAAACCCCCCCCCCCACACACACACAGTGCTTCAGCACTAGTCTGCATGTCTGAAGAACGGGGAATGTGTATTAGACTCTCTTCTGATGCTCTGGGAAACAAAGCAGAACGTTTTCTGAGAACAGGGAGGAATTTAGCACCTGACCAGCCCCGATGCGTGTCGCTAGAAAGTGGCCGTGCAGACCAGGGTTTGAGCCGGGAAGATGCAGAAGAGCCCAGGCGGAACCCTGTGAAATGTTTGGTCCAGCGTTTGATTCCGTGGAAGCTCTTACACGTATAGCGCAGATGGCAACAAGCACCTCTGAGCTGCTCCAGCTGTGGGAGTGCTCTGGGGGTGGGACCGTGCTGCAGGGGGATGGTTGGGTCTGCAGAGGGCTGTCGGGCTGCTGCTCCGTCGCCGTGCTCCGGTTTTGTTGTTATCGGGAGTGATACGTAACGTCACAGGGCATCACCGTTAGCTCTTTCAGCTTTGTAACCAGGGCAGGGGACACAGAAGCAATGCTAAACCTCCTCCCCCACAAAACCTGCTAGTTGTACTCTTAGCATGTGATTTTGCTGTTATCTTTTATTTTTCCCCCGTGAATAATTCCATTATTGAGGAGAGGGGTTGGGGGAAGCGTGTCCTGAGGCACCTTTTGCTGCGAATGCCACTGAATTGTGTGTGGTGTTTGTGCCGCCGTGTCTTCTCCTGCAGGATCTGGGCACAACAGCAAATGCTAAGTTAGGGATTGCTGCAGCCCATCTTTTCCAAGTCTGATTAGTGTATGTTCAGCTTCCCATACCCTTTCTGTTTTGAGGCTGCAAGTCTTAATCCAGGCATTTCTGAAGCACGGGGATAGCTGAATGCAGGGGGCTGTGGCGATGCTGCCCGCTCATCCCACCCATCGCTGTCCAGACTGAGACCTGCCCCGCCAGACAGGAGGTACGGGGAGTGCCAAACAGCGCAGCTGTGCTGCAGGAGAGATGCGACATCCCAAAAAACAGATGAAAAGGCAGCCAAGGGCTGTCTAATGCTAGTAAAGAGGGTGTGAAAAACAAGTACTCGGGTGGGAAAGATTTGACATATCGTGACTCCGAACTGAAGAGCTGTGTACCTGGTATTTGATGCCATGAGTACATTTTTTACTGCCTTCAGATGTGTGAAAGCTGCATCAGGCTACCTGGGAAGGGGAGTGCTGTATGTGCAGGGAGAAAAGAAACCTTATCCCTAATGATAATATTTTGTGTTAACTAGAGATGAAACACACCACCTCCAAAACCAGAGCCGAGCATCTCAATGGTCAGCCACGCTCCTGCTCATAGCCAGGTGCTGCCACTGCCCCAGTGCCACTGACTGGTATGGGCATAATTGCAATTAGTAGCAATGTTATGGAACAGAGTTTTCCGCCAAATAGTACCTATTTTTTTAAACCTACTTCAGTGATTTTGTTCTTTTTATTATTTTTAAATCCTCGCATGGCCTTTTAATCCTGACCTCATTTACTGGGGTGTGTCAAGCACCAGCTCAGGCTGCACCACCAGGAAAATGTACCCCCTGGTGCACCAGGAGTGCAGCACCAGGCCACGGCTGCCTCAAACCTGCTCCTGCAGGCTGGGGTTGGGGCTGGGGCAGCTGAAGCTCCGGCCCCAGCTGCTGCGCCTTGACGGGCACCCGTGCTCTGGTGCATTGGGATGGTGCAAGGGGCATCAGGGTTTTGCCCTCTCTTTTGGGTAATTCAGTAACCCCATGCACCCGTGCTGTCCCAGAGGTCCCTAAATGAGAGCTGTAATGCTGCAGGCATTAAGCACTGGTGGTCAGATCATGGTTGAAACACCAAAGGGATGCAGTGCTTCTGAGGCACCCGTGCAAACAAGTGCGCCTGAAGCCTCCCACACCCCATCTTTAGGGATGTGCCACTTTGCCATCTGATTCAGACTTGGGGGAAAAAACAGCAGTGTCATCCTTGGGGATGCACAGGGACAGCTTGGGCATGGGTCTGCTTCCCCAGCACCTCCCTCGGCAGCCACCTCCAACGGAGGATGGCTTTAGGGGCTTGGGAAAATTCCCACTTTCGCCTTTCCCTCCCTCCCAGCCCCCCCAAACGGAAGCACTCATAGCAACGTGCTGCCAAGTGAAGCAAAAAATAGATTTTATTGTGCCCGGGGCAGCGCGACCACACGGCCTGGCTCAGGGCCGGAGCCGCCGAGATCCCGCTCCACGACCCCGTGGCCCCCCCGGAGCCGTTCAGGACTTCGGTTATTCGCTCGCGAAGGGGCGGTCGCATCCGTCGCGCTCGATTTGAAACCCAGTGTGTACAAAGTCACAGTCCCTTGTAGAGCAACAAGGCGGCACCCTGGCAATAGAGCCGCGGCGTCTGTACAGCTAAGTGCCACCTCCAGTATCCACAACACAGTAACGTACTGCAATCAGTCGCTTAAGTGTAGTTCCCTAGAGAAACAACCTTCCGCTCCAGCTGCGGGCGCAGCAGGGGAGCCTCCCGCGAGCGGGGCCGGAGTCCGTCTGTCGGGCCGTCCCGTCCGTCCCGCCCTCCATCCATCCATCCGTCCGTCCGTCCGTCTGTCCGGCGGGGTGTCCGCTCAGTGCGGCTGGCAGGTGTGCAGGCGGGAGGCGTCGGGGGGCCCGTGCTCCCGCTGCAGGCGGCACGCCAGCCCCTCGGCGCAGTGGCACCGCTGGAAGATCTCCAGGCCGTGGGCTCCTTTCCGCCGGTGCCGGGTGCACACCTGCCCCTCGCGCAGCACGGGCTTGCAGATCTTGGACCAGAAGTGGCGGGCGCAGCACAGCCCGGCCGCGCAGTCCGACGAGCGCAGGCAGAAGTCCCCCTCCTCACCT
>VXAV01010692.1:0-128155 GCA_013399715.1 Alectura lathami | reverse complement strand
TATTATAATTTATATATTTTTATATATTTTCCCGGCGCTTTCAGCCAGGATGGAGGGCACCAGCCCTGTCCCCCCCCAAAGTGCCAGGTTTCTGCCTCCACCCATCAGCGTTCACCCACGGCTACTGCCTGTTGCGCTAAGCTACGTCAGCCGCAGCCGTCTGCCTTCGCATCTCAGCTCCTCTGTAGGAATTCCGGATGGAGGTACAAGGCAGCACCCCGGCAGCCATCTGCGGGTACCACGCAAGGCTTTGCCCGCTATCTCTTACTGCATATCCCCGTACGGCAGAGCAAACTAATCCCACTGCACAGCAGGACTCTCCCAAAGCTGACTTCTGCTGAAGAAAGACGTCCACGCACTGCTCAAAAGTAATTATTTTTATTTCAACTCTATAAAGTATACAACAGGCACTCAGCAATTACAGCTGCAGGGAAAATACAGAGCGAAACAAGAGCGGTTAAGATTATGAAAAAAAGTTCTTAAATCTACGTCAAAAGAGTGCAACTGGTCGACGACCATTGGGTGACAGACATTTCTTCTGACAAACAAAAAACTCTTTCATGTAGAATCCATCATAGGAAGAAAACCAGAGAAAAAAGAATGCAAAAAATAAAGGACCAGTGTCAAAACAGCATGAGTCGGACTCAGGACGACGGGCAACTCCAGACGGAATTTCCCTTTTGCCGCTAAAGCCTGGAACTGCCCAAGTCTCGGCGCGACGCCTGCGGGGCTGCAGAGGGAGCGGTGGAAGGCTTTGGGGCGGCCCGGTGCCGCGTCCTGAAGGGGGCATTTGCTTCCATGGGGGGATTTGGTTTCACGCCAGCGACGCGGTTTGGTGGCAAATCGCGCTGGGCCGCTCACCCGTTCTGTGGGCGGGGTGCTTGTAGTGTGGTTGTAAAAGGCAGTGAGCGGGAGCCGGGCGGTACTGTGGGCTGGAGCTGCACGGCACAGCGGAACAGGAATACCTGTGTACAGACTGATAGGATGTCATATATTAATTTGACCCGCACATACATGTATACATTTCACAGAAATGACTCTGTATCTCATTAACAGATACACAGCTCTGGTACATTTAACAGAAATAAGAGAACGACGTCATCATTTCTGTAGTTCATCAATATTATATAATAAAGGCTTATAAATTGTCAGCAGAAAGAACTGTAAAACGCAGCAAGCTAAGAAAGGACAACATTTTGAGGTGTGTTTGTCTTTGTCATGCAGCATAACACCAAATTTGTCGTTTTTTATAGGATGCCATGGATTTAAGGCACTTGCAACAATGCCAGATAGCTAGTCGTGTTCTAAACCTATGGGACGGATGGGTAACAGTACAATCGACGTAAAGTTTAATAATACTGACAGTCATGACATTAATTCAAGTCTACTCTGATCTAAAAACATTACATTACAAATAAGAAAATGAAGTAAGAATGCCATGGAACTCTAAATAAAAAGTTATATGTGTACCACAAAATATCGACACGAAAATACCTATTTACAGAAATATTTGCTCGTGGTCCTGCTGTTAAATAAGAGTTTGCTATGGATAATGCAGCACGGTAAGAAGCTACAGATCATCCGCATCTTACGACACCAGCCTCAATACACTTGCTCTAACTACGGGAGCTGACGTCCCCTGACGTAAATACACCGTCGTCCCATACGTTAAAAAAGGAGACAAAGAAGAAAAGACAGTAAGTGGAAACACAGAGGCCATCAGTTGTTGTGAATATATATATATATATTATGCAACTCAAATATATTACTTATAAATGAAGGCGTCTATAATATACATAGGCTGAGTTTGTCGTGTAAAGGATGCTTAGGGACGGTGACGGAAGAAGTCGCGTGAGGTGTGTGATACCAAAATAAACTTCTCTTCAGTACAGTGCATGCCACACGACGCAGGTCTCGTGTGTGGCCCGAGGAAAAACGGGTAGGAGGAAAGAGCAGAGCTCGTCAGCCCCTTTTAGAACATTCTGCCCGTAACGGTTCGGGTTGCCCCACGGGGCCACGATGCTCCTGGGCACCCCCTGCTCGACAGGCAGCCGAACCGCGGCTGCTCAGCTGCGCACCGGGGCGAGCTCCTCTCTCTGTTCCGCAGGAAGCCAACAGATGCACCAAGCCTCCTCCTCCACGGCAGCCACAGCACCGGCTGGAAGCCCCGGGGGAGGCGGGGAACGAACTCAGCCCTGAGCGCAGCAGTCGCCCGCCTGCTCGCCCGCTCTGCTGACTGGCGAGTTATGTAGCCCTAGTGTTCAGCGTTCGCTCGCAGTGTTTCCAACCCTTCGGATCAATGCAGGAAAGCAAGTACTAGCTCTGTCCAGGTGACACCTGGCAGACGCAGCGACGGTCTCTTCCAAGGCAAACAAATTTTAATGCGGTGCCGCACGGCGAGCGCGCAGCGGGAGTAACCTGACGCTGCTGTGCGGTTGGCGTCGCCTGGCTCTCCTGTGTAACTGCGGGGAAAACTCAGCACGGGGCCTGGGTTTGAAGGGGCCCGTGATGAGCGAGCTCTGTAGTTTGCTGGCAAGCAGCAGACATTGTGGGTGCTGTCAAAGGAACGGGGGAAACGTCCTTCTGCTACGCTCTGCTCAGTAGGTCCCTTTCAGCAGGAAAACAGAAAAGATTTAGCATCAGGTAAGTAATTTTTTACTGTCGAAACATGTATTTTCCGAATACCGGTCAGCAAAAGTTGATCTTTTGACTTCCAGCGAACGTAACACTCCTGAGATGAAATGGGGCAGCGTATGTTAGTCTGGGGGTCTGCTGGAGAGACTGAAAGCTCCCGTTCGTGTTGGTACAAGGGGATAAGCCGTATGTCCCGCGGACAGTGCGCCAGGAGGCATACAGGCCAGGACTCCCTTGTTACGTCTGTGTAAATCAGAAGAGACTTCACCAAAGCAAAGGAGAAGCAGTGGAAGTTAGGGAAGCGTACTCACACCTCCACCCTTTCCCCCAGCTGTTTTTGTACGAGCCCACGCAGAGCTGCCCAGGCCTTGCCTTACACCTGGTCACTGGGGACTCGGTGCGCTGGGGAGCAGGCGGGCTGGTGAATCCTACCCAAACGCGAAATACCAGATTTCCATTGAATTCCACTGACTCTTGTGTGGAGCTCCTTCTGACCTGGTTCAGTGAGACACTGGAATTACAGTGCTAGGGGCAACAGGAGGCACAGAGCCAGCAGGCTGGCCCTCCGTCATGTTTTATACCCCTTTGTAATACACGTGGAAGAGCTGCGGACATGGAGACGTCAACTCATCTGTTCTAAGAGCACGGCAGAGAAACTCTGCCTCTTGCTACATATTTCTGAAACGGTGGCTGACCCAACAGGAACATTCACAGGTGAAGAACGTACATAGCACCTATAAAATACATCACGGGTCCTACATTTTCCCTTTGGGCTCTAGAAAGGTAAAAGTTAAGCTTAGTTGTATGCCTAATAGCTAATCATAGACCGGGTGGCTGCTGTTGCGTTATGCTAGGACCGTTGTTGAAGCACTGCCTTATATGCACAATGGTTTGATGGTTTTCCTTCATGCGGTTATGCATTTGTACCAACGGAAAGGAAAAACGCAAACGTCGTGCTTTGTTCTCCGCTGTGGGAGAGAAGCGACCCATATCTGCCGTAACAGGATCTAGAGCAGTTGTGCTTTTGTTTTACCAGGTTAAAAAAAATTCTCAGAAAGAAAGAGGGAAAGTAACATTCAGTCCTGTCAGAGCACTGCTTGGAAAGGAAAAGGACAAACTGTGCCACTGCTCTGGCGTGAACTCTATGACCAGCTGTGCTCCTCCTCTGTTCCTACACTGGCCGACAGCAGAACGCTGAGTGTGGAGTGTGGGAGAAGCCCAAATCCTGTCCCGCCTGTAGCTACAGCACTTAACAAATTACTGCTGATCCTACTGATAAAGCCAGTACCTCGCAGCTAGCATTAAGTGTGCCTTCCACTACGTATCTTTCAACTTGTGTAATTAGAGCGTAGCAAGATCGCTGCAGTGATAGAAAACGGGTTTCTGTACTGGTGAAAGGCTTTGCGTCAGGACCACCATGTCAACTGCTAGGTCAAGTCTGAACATAAAACATGAAGAGCACTATTGTCATCTAAGCAATAAGTCCTAATGCCACTGTAGTTACTGTAGCAGCATCAATCAAGGCATCATGGTGACCCCGAGCACGAATCCTCCCCAGTTCTTTCGGTTTCGCTGGCAGCCATGTCCCAGGAAGCTGTCTTCAGCAAGGCAGAAGCAGGTAAGAGAAATACATTAAAAATCTATGTCCCATCCTGAGTTGTCGTCAGGGGGCGGTTCGTCACTGTCCTCAGGGAAGCTGTCGAAATTGCTTGTGTCCGTTGGAGATGCAACCTGTGGAAAGGACAGAGTGAGAGGGGGACCGTCACCAGAGCTGGCCCTGGGACCCCTGCAGACCTCTCCATCTCACAGCGGCAATCGTTCTGAAGCATTCAGTGAGGTTTTTTTGGTTCTTTTTACTCTAGTCCCAAGGATGTGGCTATGGAGCCGCTCAGAAAATGCCAACTGCAGCAGGCAAGCAAGTTCTGCCTTCAGCGACTTTTTGCTGAGTCCCAGGAAGACTTCCCACAAAATCCCCACGGGTTTCCCATGGACTCGAAGGACCCAGGCCCTCTGGGGGCTCTGCCTCGAGAGGAACCTTTCTGCCCATTGGGATAAGGTTGGCAGAAAAGACTTGGAAAAGCCCCTGTGTTCCAGGAGCACCTTCCCCCCCCAAAGCCCAGGATTCCCATTTTATGGCTCCAGGATCCTGAGTCTGAGGATGCGGCCTCTGGTGCCTTCGAGTTCCCTGACAAGTATTCCTCAGCCCACAGAGCCTGTCTGAGACACTGATATTCCAAGGATGTTTCTGAATTTCCAGTTATCAAGCCTAAGTTTCAACCACTAAAGAGGTTTACAAAGGCCAAGAACATTTCCTTTTTTTTTTTTTTTTGAAATAAAGTCATTAATTAAAAATAAAGAAAATACAAAAACAGACCAGCAGCTCCCCCAGGCCGAAATAACCAGCGTCACACTGCAGCAGAACATTCAGCTGTGCCCCAGGTAGCCAGCGCAGGCTGGAGAGGACTGCGCTTGCCGTACCCCTGTGTGAGCTCTCCCTCCGGGAGAAGAAACATCTCCACGCAGGCGGGTCAAGCACAAATGTTGGCATCATCACTCTGGTCTCTCACCAGCCTCAGAGCTTGTGACAAGCTATAGCACAGAGATCTGTGTGTCCTTCTCAAAAACAAGAGCTGTGATATGAGGCAGCACATCTTTGGGAGAGTCAGGAGGCAGGAGAAGCTTTTCAGGGCAACTTCCATCACAGATTTAAGCTGTGGTATCAAGGCTCAGCTGCTCCCTGAAGCAATGTCCTCGCAGCAGGATGTGAACTGACATATTTCCCCAAATCCTGTGGAATGAGAGCTAAGGAGTAGCTTCTGATTGCCTCACTGAGAGTTACAGAGGTGTGAAAGCCCAGTTTCTGAAAAAACAGCCAGCTAGCCTCTATGGCTAGCCCTTCTGCGTTCTTCCAGCTAAGGACGGGAGGTGCGCCGATCGAAGGGAAGTCTGATTTCATCCCCCAGAGCGCCCTGGCTTTGGTCACTTTGCAGATATGGCCCTTCCTGAGAGCTGGGACTTCTGCCAAAGCAGCTGAGCCGGTTGTGGAAAACAAGGCTGAGCGGGACTGAGAGCTTCAGCGCCTCTTGGAGAGGATGCCAGGAAATAACAGCGACCCAGCGGGCTGGTGCTCACAGGACCCTTTCCTGATACCACGTCGTACCTAGCTGAAAGGGCCAAGGAAGTGCGACTCCGTGCAAAAAAGGCTGGAGAACGGCCTTACTCTGGGCAGTGCCAAAGGAGCACAGACGGGCTGGAGCACTGTCACGGAGCCTTTCAGTGCTGCAAATGCTCTTGCTAAACTAAAAATCCACAAAAAAAACAACAAAAAAGAAAATCAGGAAAACATATCTGGGCATTTTCATCTTCACTGACATCCTGCACAGAGCACAGGTAAATCGGGACGTAAGGCAGAAAGCTTGATTTGTCTGCCTTGAAATGTGGTGAACAAGGTAGAAGGTCCTGGAAAGTTAATAGCATTACAAATCAGCCTAGTGATTTACAAAACCTTTACAGGCTGTCTGGGGATCCTGCTTTAGGCAAAGCCCTGACTTCTCCTGCTGACTGCCAGGGACTTCTGCAGCCCGTAGGGCAAAAGAGGGACACAAGCCCCCGTGCTCTCTCGCAGCTGTTAGGAAACCTTTGGGATGGCAGATTCAGCCCTGGAGGCATGCCTGCTGCTGCTGCAGGAGGTACAGGACCACGGGTGCCCTGAGCAAAGGGGTGCAATTAAACGCGATTGCTAATGTCATTCTCTCGCTGATCCATCGGGAGAGGCACGGAGAGAAAGGGATTAAGCTGAAACAAGGAGGGGAGGCTGCCGAACAGAAGGGGCCAAGGTAATTTCTATCAGCTAATCCTGTTTGGTTTCCCTCTGCAGCAGGCTTTGTGGGTAAAGAGCTCACAAAGACATCAAAGGAAGAGCTTTGCAGCAAAGGAAAATGAGTGGAGCTGTCCCTCAGAGGCTGCCCCCAGTTAAACATAAACCAGTCGGTAACAGCGCTTTTCATGTAGGACACGGACGCAGGAAAAAAGGGCGAAAAGCACAAAAGAAGAGACAGAAGGAAAGGTTAATGCAAAAGAAAGGGAGATGGCACACAAATCCTACTTGCCTATCAAAAAAAAAAAAGAATAAAGGAGAAAGAAAGAGCACGCATCTGAGAAGAGGGGTGAAAGTAGCAGCTCTCTGCTGGAATGTGAGAAGTGGATGAAGGAACTAGCGCAGCAGGTGAAAAAGAGAACGGCGTGTAGCAGGGAGCGATTCTGCCCGGGCAGCCACGAGCATTTCATCGCAGTCATCGCAGGCCCCCGCAAAGCCTTCTGCTGGAGGAGACTGCCAGGAGACAAAGTGCAGGTGGAAATGTCCCTGAAGTGACTTCTGAAATAGGGTTTTGCTTTATTTTGCTCTCTGAAGAGCGCGTGCAGATGGAATAAAGCGCGTGCTGTTACCACTTAACTGCAGTGTAGCAGTGCCCGAAGCTCACGAAATCCGCATTACAGAGACACAGTGGTTGGGAAAGAGGAGAGCAGCAGTAACACTTACACTTGGTATTATGGGAGGTGTCAGCGTCCCTTTCCGTAACCCTTCCCAGTTAAAGCCTTCAAACCATCTAGAAGGGAGAGAATAAGAAAGCGGGTTGGGAAGTTAGACGTGTGGCCAAAATATCCCATAGTGCACGTCAAACTGCTTGAACAGTGGGCTCAAACTCCTGCAGCCATGCTCCTCGAATTCTCTAATTAGCCTCCACCACTTTTCCCTCATGCCTATATACATTTTCTTGGCTGAAACTGGAGCGTGTCACAACCCTGTGTTGACACCGTGGCACGCGCAAGTACCAGCGCTGGGAAGGAAACTGCTGCTCACTGCAGGTGTCCCGGCAGCTGCTTTCCTTCCTACATGGCCAGTCCCTCCCATAGGAGACCCCAGATGTCTTTGTGTGGCACTGGACGCTAAGGATGTCCTCCTCCACCCAGGCACCTCAGCTTTGCTTGGGCAGCTCGGGCAGAAGGGTGAGCCCTGAGCTGAGCCTTGAGCCCATCCCGAAACACCCACCCAACGCAATTCTGCTGCTCTGGGGAGGGGAGCAGAGAAGGACGAGCACGGATGGATGAGGTACCCCACTCTGTGGTGGGCCCTAGCTTGTTTTTTCTTCTCAAGCAGTGTGAAAGCTCTTCAACAATTTCTGTGGCAAAACAGAGCTTACAAAACGTCACTACAGAACTCTCTCCCATCAGACCAAAGGGTTTGATGAGGTACCACTACGGGTGGAGAGAAAGTCTGTTGTGGGGAAATAAAGGAGCATCTTGGAGAACGATCCTGCAAACCAAAGCCAAGCAGGCAGTGGCCGAGTCTGATTGCTTCCAAACACTCTGCTGCACTCGAGTAACAGAAGTGCAATGTGTTTGGGTCGTAGGCAAGGCTGGAGTCCATACCAAAACACGGGGGAAAAAAAACAGACACAAATTCAATTAGAGTTTGAAGCACAATAGAAGGGAAGGGCCAAAGGAGCTTCAGAAAGGCGGGTTTGGCAGAAGATGGAGGCGTTTGAAGTGCGTGTTTGTGTGGGCTACAATGACAGCCGGCCGGGCAGCCACTTACTTGTGCTTTTGGATATCCTTCACTCCATTTTTCAAGTTCCCTAGTCTTTCTGATGGATTGTCCCTATAAAATGAGTAGCAAACAAGGTTACTTCTGAACGGCTCATTTCTTTACAAGTCAGAGAAAGGCGATCACATTTCATGCATTTACCTGCATAGTTTTTTAATTAAGTTAGCAGCATTTTTGGCAATCTTCTTTGGAAATTCAATCATGTCAATTCCCCTTAATATGATGTTATACGTCTTCATGGGGTCTGGGCCTGAGAAAGGGGGACTTCGGGGAGGAAAGAAAAAAAAGATTAAGAGTATTACAAGCTTGTCTTTAGGGCAGCACTGAAGATTGACTAAAGAAATAAGAAAAGGGAGATGACAGCTAGCAATGCTCTTAACCATTTCTCAGCCAAGGAGCTCTGATACAGTGTGGCAGTGCAAGGAAACCAAAACTGTCAGCATGAGCAGTAATAGGTATGTTCAACTTTTGGGTCAAAACTAAGGAAGGGAAGGGGTGGATACAGGGTCTCAGGCTCTCATGGTGTCGACTCTACATCCTCATTTTCAGCTGGGCACCTCCCTGGCTGAATTACAAACCCTTTCCCACCATGCTCAGCTCATTCTCAGTTTACAGGAGCGCAGAGACAAAAGTGAGGGTGGAGTTTCGGTGCCATTTCACAGCATTTCCTAAAAAGCCTGCCCATGTGTTGCCTTTGAGAGATCTGCACGGAAAGCGATTTAAAATGCAAAACTCATCGCGAGGCTCAGCAGCACAGTGCCCAGGCTTCGCCGTGCCACCGCAGCACACGCCTGCTCCGCATCTTTCCCGTCGTCTAATCAGGGTGACAACAGCAGAAATGTTTGGATCTCTTTTCAGCAGCCGATGCCCATACCTGCCAGTCAGGAGCTCATACATTAAGATTCCCAGTGACCAGTAGTCTGCTGAAATGTCGTGACCTTTGTTCAGGATGATCTCGGGGGCTACGTACTCTGGAGTTCCACAGAAAGTCCATGTTTTCTTTCCAAATCCTATTTTCTTTGCGAAGCCAAAATCAACCTGCGAAAGGAGGAGAAGAGCATCAGGCCAGAGCAAGAGAGGGAATTCCAGCCATGCGCTCGGTTTCTCTTGAAGTGAAGCAAAGCAGAAAGAAGATCTCCTTGTGGGAATATTACTGCAACCAAAACACCGTGGGCTGTTCAAGAAGACAACTGCGGTGACCTTTTTGCTGCTTCACCCCTCACAATGCAAAAAGAAGATTCTCGTGAGGGAAGAAGAACAAATGCCAACACTGAGCATTTCCTGGAGGTTTAACGTCACATCATCGCAGCTTGGGCTGGCTGGGTTTTGAAGTCCCTGCGCAGGGAACCGTTTAGGCTAAATGCTGTTCACAGCATCCCACGAAAAGTTCAGGTTTCTCTTCTAACACAAAGAGTGATGCAGCAAAACCAACTGATCGGGAAGCGTTGCCGTGTGCTGGCGGGCTCACAAACCTCAGCGTACGCCCTGCACAGCGTGCCGCAGGCAGTCACAGAAAGCGAGATGTTGCAGGCAACCAGAGCCGTCCTCCGGGGCCAGGCTGAGCTCAGGTTAATAGGTTCAGGGTTTCTACGGCTCTGCCCTCCCCTGCCGTGGCGCTGGGCTTGCCCAGAGCTGTGGTCTGCAGCACACTCTGCTGTCCCTTGAGGGCTGTGAAATGCTCCCACACCATCCCGCCCTGCTCAGGGACAGCTCATCAGCAGGGCCATCCTAAAAATAGATAAAAGCCAGGAATGGGGGTGGTTTGTTTGTTCTTGTAAAATCCGACACTGCAGGCACTCACCAGTTTGGCATAACCTCGGTGATCCAGAATGAGGTTTTCTGGCTTGAGGTCCCTATAAATTATTCCTTTGGAATGCAAATAGGCAAAAGCTTCGACTACGCACGCCGTGTAAAACCTGGTTGTTGAATCCTCAAACGAACCTCTGCGTAAAACAAGGAAGGGAAAGGTGGTGACGGGGTTTGTACGGATGGGAGCGAGCTGCTACTACACGCTGTCAGCACTGTCGTAGCGGTGAGGTAATGGCTTGATCCCTGCAAGGAGCGAGCTGTCCTGCCTGCAGTCACCCTGTGTTTATACTGCCTGCTGTGGGAAGTGACTGCTGAACTGACTTCTGCACATCCGTTTACAAGCATTTCCAGTTTTGAAGTTAGCATCTTTGCCTTCAGATCACTTTTATATCAAACGTATAAGGTTAAAAAGTTTTATTTTTTATTTTATAGTTGCTTCTTGTAAAGATAAAATTTATCTGCTACATGAAGGGTGATCTCTTTATAATAATCTTTGACTTTGAGGTAATAAGAAGAGTTTGAGCAGTGGAGATCAAGAACTCCTATAATAATGTTCCTAACACAGACCAAAGGAAAAATGCAGTTGCTGGGACTGAAGCGTTAATCCTAAGTTCAGCATCAGGTGCACATTCCGCTGCGTGCCTTCAGCTGCTGGCGGGAGCTCGGCAGCAGATCTGAGCTAGGTGGCAGCAGAACCACAACTCAGAGCAGGGACGATTCAAGGGGGAATTACCAGGCTCTGACCAAGAGGAAGAACACAGTCGAGCACCTGCTAACTGCTGCTTGGCTCATTTTAATGCTCTGGTGCAGCAGGGTGTTAGGAGGGGTTATAGAAATTCATACTGGAGAATTAATTAGAAAGAATTTGATCTTTGCTTGCTGATCAATCTTTACGACGCATTTCTTTTGCTCTTTCTCTTTTCTGGGATTTTAGAGGGGCCAGCAGAAAGCGGCTGGGGCTAAGCCCACGCTTACATAAAGCCTTGTACATGCTGGAGACAACCTGCATCAGCCCTAAGGAGCGCTCAGCTGTAACTGGACTCCCTTTGGTCAGCTGCATAGGAACAAAAATATCATTTCCCCATCTTCGAGGGGTCTTCAGCGAAACACGGCATGCTAAGACCCAGGTTTTGCCCGTGAAAGATCTGGACACTTGGTTATCTGAAGGCATATCAAAAAATATTCCACTTTTTATGAAAACAGCTTCGCAAAACTCACCTGTCCCTGAGAATTGTCCAGAGCTCTCCGCCTAGACAGGCCTCCATCAGCATGTACAGGTACTTGCTGTCCTTGAACGTCCTGTAGAGCCTATGGAGAAAAAGAAAATCACACAAAAATCACAGTAAAGGTCAAAGTGGGCCTTGTTCTAGCTTGTCACAGACCAGCGGGAACACACACCCAGGAAGCACCACGCGACGGAGGGGGATGCAGTAAAAGCCCAGCTCTGTGTTGGATGGGATGCACTGAACAAATGCAACAACACAACGCCGGAAATAGCCACAGGGAATTCTGTCAGCTGCTTTATTTAACTGCAGGATCAAACTGCTTTTTCCCCCAGAAGCTCTGAGGTTAGCAGCAGTATCTCAAACACCTGCAGGAGGTGTGCTTTGGCAGGGAAGGGAAACCCGGCAGGCAGCCTGAGACCAAGTAACAGCATTCGTGTTACAAGGAACAGCAGTCCGCCTGCGCGTCGGATCAGGTGAGTGCTTCTGCCTCGTCCTTCCGTGTATGGGCATCGTGTCAGGGTGCCTGCAGAAACAAGCTGGATCTGGATGCTGGAAAGGCTTCTTTGCAGCTGCACTGCTTAGAAATTGATTTTAAAAACCTGAATTCTGCAGTAAAATGGTTTTCTGAGGGACATTTGGATGTTCTGTTATGGTGTAACTGCTCCCTTCAGGGGAATTTCCAGGAATAAAAAATTAGAGAGCTGACATGATGTGAAATAAAGGAAAGCAGGTGGTTTTGCAGACTCGGTGACTCTTCCAAGTTAGTGACAAGTCCAGTTACTCACATGTTTGTGGGTCTATGTGATAGACCAAAGGTCTAGAAAAAATCCCAGCAACGGAGCTGTGATGCAACGCAGGACGTTGCCAATTGTCCTGCTGAAGCGAGGACAGGGCCTGGGACTGCTGCCTGCATCAATCCTATTTTTCTTGCTTTCACGTGCATTAGAGATCACAGGACACAAACAGATCTCTGAACATGCTCAGTGCTTGTCTACCTGTGAAATATTCTGTAGCCGAAATGTGCTGCTTGTGGCCACAACAAAATTCAATGGAAAAAAACAAAGCTGTGTTTCAGAGCTTCCCTTACTGAAATATTACCTGCGCTGACATCCAAAACCTCAGGTATGTGTCTCAGAAATGCTGGAACAAACTATCTGGCCTGGCCCAAAAAAGGCTATGAATAAATTTAGGGCAGAAACTAGGAGACAGCGCCAAATCCCTGTGGAGCTGCAGAAGGAGAAGCGATGGGGGAAAGCAGGCACGGAGTCTGCGAAACCAGTGAAGACTTTCTGGTTTCCAGCCTCTGCGCTAAGAACGGGTTGGGCTTGATGGTTCAGAAGGTCCCATCCCCGCAAGGATTTCCGAAGACTGACGTGTATTTATTTTATTAGCTGTGAGTATCAGCGGCTCCATCAGCAGATGTCTGCTGGCTCAGGCTTTTATTTAGGAGTGGGTGTTCTGGAAATGGTGTCAAGATGTCCCTCCGGCCGGCTGGCCCTGCACCTCACCTCCTTTACTCCAACATCCTGAGCCAGCTCAGCCGTCAGAAAACAGATCCACATGCCGAAACAGCCTGCAAGGTATCTTTGGCTCTAGCCTAGGTAACGGGGCATGTTTGTGAACCGAGCGTTACAGTGTGAAGGGAACCGCAGCCGGGCACGGTGTCAGCGTGCAGCTGTCACCAATGAATCACCTGCAGGTGAAGCCTGGGCTCCTGGGGAATCCCAGGGCTCAGCAGGCTTCTGGCCAGCGCTCGCAGTGGTTCTGCATGTGAAGGAAATACCCCCTTAGCAGCTGATGGGTGGCCGGCCTGGCCACGCACTTGCCCTTGCATTTTGTCACAGGGGTTTGGTTTCCCTCCTGGGTTAGCGAGCCTCTCTGCAGCACTTTTTGGGAGAGGGGTTATCTCCTCCTGCAGGAGCCAAGGTTTCAGCTGTCTCTTTGTGGGTGGGACGAAGCACCCTTGGCTTCAACAAGAAGTGTCCCTGTTAGATAGCTCCAGCCTGGGGAGATGCATTACTCTGGAAGAGGTCCTGGCCACCCAGCGCTCTGATCCTGACCTAAATCAAAAGAACTGTCTCTGCTTTTGGCAAATTTACTCATGGTGAGTCAATGGATGCCGAACTGGAGCTCATACACGCAACAGAGGAGCGCTGGGCACCCTGCCTTCCAGCTTCCTTTTGTCAGATGGAAAATTCAGAAGAGAGAGGAAAATTCGCACTGACTGTGGGCAGCGCTGAGTCGCGGCGTGTGTGCCTACACAGAGCATCCCGTGCTGGCATCAGCAAACTGCCCGTGCTCTGGGCTGGTGACGGGTTTGCTCCAGGAACCACAAAGCCAGTGAGGCGCAGGGCCCAAGCAACCAGTTCAGGCACAAGTTTGGCTTGGGTTTGGTAAGAAGTCCCCCATTCCTTAACAGCAAAATAATTTTGTATTTGCTTGGAGAAGACCTAATTCCTTGCGCCTGTCAGCAGTGACTTGCAGGGCAGCTGTGGCTGATGTGGATTTTTAACGATACCTGGACTATCCCTATGGGCTTTACCTCACGATGAAGTCGGAGTGGGCGCTCTGCATGATCTGCTTCTCCGAGCGGATGTGCTCCTGCTGTCTCGTGTCCACTATGTGGCGCTTCTTCAGTATCTTCATCGCAAATGTTTTCGACTCCTCGCTTTTCAGCTGGACCTTGGGGAGAGCAGGCAAATGCACTGGTTAGAAGCAGGCACGAAGCTGAGGCAGGCTGACACCGCCCTACCTTCAGAAAAGGTTAAAGCCAGATTTCCTGCATGGAAAGCACCATGTGCTGAACAAAAGCTTGGCTGGAGAGCCCGAGCGCTCCTGCCACGTGTTTTCAGCAGCTGTGCACAGTTCACCTCCTCCACAGTACAACGTTTCACCCATGGAGACCCTTTTTGTCCCAATATATGTTCTCCTCTTACCTCCCCAGCCATCAGCTTCACTGAGCTTCGCCCAGATTTCTAAACCCACGGCTACACCAGGTACTGCTGACTGCTGCTAGGATATGCTGTTAAATCAGAGAGCCGTTTCCAAAACCCACTGTTGAAGGGAAAACCCAACCACCAGCATCATGCTCGAGTCAGAAGTCGCTGCTAGCTAACGTACAGCCTTCATAAAGCCTCCGATAAGCAGTAACACATGCAGTGCCTCTGGCAGGGAAATGCAGTCCGTGGATGTTTCCAGGGGATGAGCGGAGCTGGCTTTTCAATGGCACCGCTCTGTCACGTCTTTACTTTTAACCTTAAGCCTCAGCCACCTATTTTTAGCCCGATTTCCTGAGACGAGGCTAAGGGAACTGTTTGCTTGCTCACCAGTGTTACCCTGGTAACTTCTGAGCCCTGAGCCATTCCCCGCTCTGAGCAGCAGGTAGGAATCCCCCCAGGAATTACAGCTGAGCTGTACCCTTTCCATCTTGGCCATCCCCTGTTGTCAGTGAATCACAGAACATTCTGAGTTGGAAGGGGCCCACAAGGATGACCGAGTCCAACTTCTATTTTGGTTTTCTTGTAGGAATTTGGGCTCAGCCAGCAGACAACATCTTGACAATCACCGAGCCCCATCAGGAATTCAGCCTGCCTTTTGTGTTTGGAGACAACATCCATGTAATTGCATTTTATTTAATATAACACCTATCCTTCACACCTTTTTGAAAACCAAAATACGAGAAAAGGCACCTTCAAAACTTTTCCCAGGCTGTCCTTGCAACCATACCCTTGAACAGTTTCTTCCTGATTCGCTTGGTAATGGTTCAGGTCACGGGGGAAATGCAAGGAGGATGGTGGATTTCACGTCTGTTCATGCAGTTTCAGCGGCTTCATCTGCAGTGGCCCAAAGGCAGACACTACAGCTCACGTCACCACAAACAGCTTGCCGCTGCCTGCTGGAAACGAAGCTGCAGAACGTCCTGACATGTAACTTGTATGATGTGCCTCAGGACCACTGAATTTAATGAAGTCGGGACAATCTGAGGGCAGAGTGAACTTCTGATGACTCTCAGCTGTCTCAAAACACCTGTGGGCATCTCACTTCTGCCGCTGGTTTGCTATTGCCTTCAGGGAAGCACCCTGCTGTTCCAGGGTCTGATTTGTGGGTTTGTGTGCTCTGCTCTTGGTACAGTATTGGTGTGCTCAAGTATGTGTGTTACTATGGACAGATGGACGCATGCGTGTACTTATCTGTCTGTTTTAAAACCACTCGGGGATTCCATCCTCAGGTCCGTGGCCGCTCGCTTCCCCGCAGCCACAAGCATTTTCAATACCAGCTCTTCTGCATTTCACACTGAGACTCGTAATTATCATCTTTGCATGAAGCCTGCGATCGCCATTTCGTCTTCATGGAGACAGGGCACAAAGAGCCGAGCAACCCACATAAAATAAAGAACAACATTCTTCCTCGTCTCCGAGGTTATCTGCTGAGCCCTCCAGTTCTTCATCGAACTGGCGCTGCACACTGCGCTGCTGTGTGCTTTGACCTCAGCTCAAAGCAGAACGAAATTCCGCACTTACTGCAGACTGAAAGTGGTGAAAATGTTTTTGGTTTGGGGTTAGGGCTTCTTTTCATTATTTCTTTTTCCATTTTGACTAAGCGGCATGCGGACTTCAGCTCAACTCCTTGAGCGAAGTTATCTGACATCAGCCTGAAGCAAACGAGGCTGTTTCAGGGGAGTGGGAGATCACTGACGTGACGCAGGGAAAGGAGCAATAACGAAGGTAAGGAAAAACCTGGACTGACCAGAATTTACCAAAACTTGCAAAAAGCATTTAGGTTTAGTGTGCTGAGGAACACACTTCCAAAGAAGTCATCCCTCTGGCTTCTGATGGCAACCCAGATCGCTGGATGTCCCGCCAGACTCCCCCACCCGGTGGTGCCTCAGATCAGTGAGTTCCAAAGTTATAGAAGAAGGGGTACTACGAATAACTGCCTGTTTGCCCATTTCTGATACATCACTGTAATAGCATGGACTCTGACTGCTTGTCCAGTTCTTGTGTCTTTCATTAGAAGAGGTTTTGTTTTGTAATCATTGTTTTCTCAGGGATGCCTGGGCTCTGAGGAAAGAGCCTTGTCCCTACTTGTACACCTCCAGAAGTACAGGAAAAGAAATTACTGTAAGGAAGCAAAGGCAGCGTTTTTATGCAGCATTTGAGAACATTATCACTGCCACGAGTGTTCAAATATAGAACAAACAGGCAGCTGCAATTAGCTAATGCAAGACCCTGACCTTATGCCACAGGAGAATTTAGATAAATTTTCCATTGCCACTCGTAATGTGCCTCGTAATGCAGAGGATTTACAAGAGTTTGAGAGCACGGGGGGATTAATGTGCATGAAATGTGCTGATGCGCTGGAACATACTGCTCAGGCACAGCCTCTGAGGCTTCAATTTTGGATCACCTTCCTCCCGATGCTCTTCTCTGAGCGGGTTGTCCACCTGGACCATGAACCCTGCAGACTTCTTAGTCATGCCTGAGTCCTCCCCTTGGTCTGCAGTTTCTGCCAAACATGTAACTGTGACGACTGGTTTTTACGTTGTGAAGGTGCTGATCTCCAGGTCATCTTTGCTATTCCTATAAGCAGTAATGTTTACTACTAAGCTCATGATAGTTTGTTTATAGGAAAACAAAACAAAACAAAACAAAAACAAAAACCACGCCTAGCCCCAATCTCATTTTTAAAGTAGAAAAACCAGTCCAGGGGTTGCCTGGACTGACAAGACCTGGACACCTCAACAGGCCTAATGGTGGGACGCTGAGAATGGGCTGCTGAGACACCCCGGGAGGTGGGTTTGCCAGGCAGGAAGCTCAGCCTTCCGAACAAACCCGCCACAGAAATCTCCTAAACACCTCAGAGAAGAGGAGAAGCATGCAGTTTTCCAAGGCAGGCAGCTTGCAAAGGAGCCATCCTCGCTACTGTGCTCAGGAGATCAGCTCGGACAGGATTTGAAGCAACATCTCAGATTTCAAGGGCCCCAGGACTATTGATTTGGTGCAGACCCGCCGGAGCCTTGGGTTGAATCATTTTTCTCAGAGAGGATTGACACAGGGTAACCTCTTTTTGCAAGTAAAAAGAATTTCTGGTCCCTTTCCTCCTTCTTTTTTCGTTCCTCTCCTTGCTTTGTCCTTACACAGTCATTGCCCTTTACCACCAGGGCAGGAATCTCCCAGATTACCTCTCTGCGAGATGCAGTGCACGGATGGCAGAGCAATGGAACTGCCCACGTTCACTGATAATGGTGAAGTTCCCTGTTTTACTGAAAGGCTCTCTTGCAGGGAAAAAAAACTACAAATTAAATTTATCGCACTGAGTACAGCATTGTACCTCCTTCTGCTTTCACCATGCTTTCCATGGTGAGTCCATCTCATCACCACGCTCTGGCACATGGTCCTTGTCCTCTCGCCTGCACAGACTATATTGCTGAAGGCAAAGTAGGCTGAACAGCAAACCTGCACCCTTTTTTGCTCAAAAATCCCCCAAACAGTGAATCCTGGTACACCTATACTCCCAGGTCTCTCTCCTGGTGAATCTGTGTGAGCTCTTGCCCTGTTAGAAATGAAACTCTGGAGGAAGACCCAGACCTCAGAAGCAAGGAAATCGCACAGCTCTGGGGTGGACAGGAGTTGAAGAAGGCAGCTTTCTTCTGTGCCAGCCCCACAGCCTCCCTCTCCCCACGGGACTCAGGCTGTCCACACCGAGCCATGGCCCCTCCTTGCTGTGACTCAGCATGACGCCCATGCCCAGGCCAGCAGGCATTCTGTGGCAGCCTGAGTCATCCTGACGAAGCCACCCAGGCAGGGGTCACCATCTGAAAATACGCTCAACAAAAGTCCTTGAAGAGGACACGGGGACGAGGCAAGGAAAAGGGCTTCATTCTGCTGCTGAGAGCTTCAACTCAGAGGACTGGATCTAACTTCTCAGCATGGAGAAATGCTGCTGCTTGGGGAAAGAAACTTACAAACTCCATTACGAAGGGGGTGCAGATGTGCTGGTACTGAGTTCAGCAGCAGGGGAATGCTACAAGGCCTTCACCTCGGCAGCTCGTATCCTGCTGAGGACTCAGGACTTGCTGGGCTACAAAGAGCATCTCATCCTTCCAGCCCCCACCAGCACCCTCCCACGAACAGACGAGCACCAGGAACAGGTTTCCATCTGCAAAGCAAGAGGTACCTAAATCCATCGAGAATTAAAGTTGAGGTTAAAGTAAAGAAAAATTTTTTTCTTTTCAAAGAGAAGAGTGATCACTGTAATGAGAAGCTTCATAATAGCTGGAACAAAACGATAGCTACGGAACTGGAAATTTCCACTGATAAATGTCTGAATTCTGCATCTGTCACTCGACTGGAAGACAATTACAGGGTATTTTTTCCTTGCCATCCAATTAATTCACTCATGTTTTCGTTTAAAAAAGCCTAGAGGCTATAATAAATTTGATTGCACTTCATCATCTGGGGCTACATTTTTCTTAAACCGTAAATAAAAATGAAAAATGCCATACTGTCCATTGATAAAAGGGTCTCACACAGTCCCGGTAAAATGTGCCAGAAACCAAGGCTCAGTTTCTCGGCATATGTCTTTATTAATTTCCACATTACAAAGGACTTTTGCTTTAGTGGCCACCGTCAAGCCGAAAGGATGTGCCAGGGAGGACTTCAGAGGCATCTGTCCAGTAAATAGCACCATTAAACGCCGACATAATGGCTTGGATAATGAAATAAGAAGGATATTATTAGCTTTGCACATACCCAAAGCAAGCCAGAGAGAACTATGAGTGCTTTTGAGAAGAGCAAGGGAATTCAACTTGATTTTTACAAATTGCAACGATGGTTTGAAATAAAAGGGGCACAGTTCAGGGACACAATTCAGCCACGGCACAGGCATTGTGCTGCAGTTCTCCTGGCCTTGGGGAGGTCCAGGTTAGACCAACGTGCCCACTTTGGGGCATGGGTAAAAGAGGGGTAAATGGCTGCGAAGGGAGAAAATAGAATGGTCACTGGCCTGGAAGGCAGGAATTACAGGTAAAGCTCAAAAGAACATTGAATTTTTTTCTAAGAAAGAGTATTTTGGCTTCACGCAATAATAGTCTTCCAATACATGCAAACCCTACTGCAAGAGAAGGGAATGAGCTGCCCCGAGTCCACCTGAGCCAAGGGCACCAAACTTAAGCTAAAAGGAAATGAAAGAACAAAGACGAGAGCAATCAAGCTCGGCAGAGATGATTTACGGAGGCTGAGCACACCCGACCTACACCTCTGTGCCCTGCAACGCGGTGCTCTGCAGGACACAAACCTGAGACGAGGAAGCCGTTCAGTACTGTCACGGTACCGAGGTGCCCACAGCTCAGCACAGATGTTCACGGTGCTGAAAGGCCCAGCAGCAAAAAATAGCGGGTGCCTCTGTCAGCCTGTGCTATCAAAAGCAAGGAGCCCAGAAGTCTTATTTCCCTTCTGCCGTGCTGAGGACGGTGCCCAGGAAACTCAGGAGGGTGCCCCAGGAACGTGGCACTGAAGCTGCCCGATGCTGTGGCAAAGCCCAGCTGGGGAAAAGGAAGCAAACAACATCCATAAGGACAAGGCACGTTGCAGAGGCATCAGACAGCCAGTAAAAAGCTGAGCCAACCGTGTGCAACAGCAGTGCAAAGCTGCTGGAAATTTTTCTTGACAACCAGAAAATAAAACGACCTAGAAGAGGTCCCATGAAGACATGTGCTGACCAGGACTGGCCACCACAGGTGACTGCAGGGATAAGCTTTCTGGTAGGGAAACAAAACCAAGACAAAAAGATATTTCCACGTGTAATCCCCACAGAACTGGGAACTGCTTAAATACCAGGCTTCTCTGCTGCACTTTGCATTAGTTCATTTCTAGCCTTAAACCAGGAAACATGTGATTTATCTCCTGATCACCAAAACACCCTTCCCAAAGGAAAATGCTTCTACTCCTGCCCCCTCCTCCTGCACGGGGCAGGATCACGGTGCAGGGAACAGCTGTCACCACCCCGCAGCAGCAACTTCAGTGTCACCAATGAAGTGACAACAGGAGATTAACAGGGGAAGTGGTTTAAGCTGATGAGAGAGCAGGAGGCTCTTTGTCCGATTCACTGGTGTTCTTACACTTTGCCCAGAAAAATGACCCAACCAGCATTCCCCTGCCTAAGAGGGCAGGGCCAAGAGGTGTTAAACTCTGCCTTAAAATCTCCTGCAAGGTGGTGGAAATGTTTCTCCCATTTTCTCCTCTTACAAGCTGTGTAGGTGGCTTGAGTTCTGGAAGTCGCCTAAGATTTAAGTATTTCCACGACAAGCTTGTGCACCTTCCCAGGAACACCTTGAGGCGTTCAAAGCTTGACAGCATGCCTCCAAAAACCCCCAAGAAATGAAAGCAAACCTAGCAAACTCCTTCCCGAGCTTCAGAACGAGCCCCGGAGCGGTCGGCCCCCCGCTGAAGGTTAACGGGGGCTGAGAAGCCAGTGGTGTTACTAACTTAGGAACCGCATCTCCCGAGCTTTATGATGTGGAAGGGCCTTCAAAAGGGAGGCTCAGCACAACCCGAATTAAACTCCTGCTCTGAAGTGGCCTTGGCAGCAGATGGCTATAGAAGGAGTGGGGAAAGGCCGCGAGCTCTGGTGGCTGTTTTCCCAAACAACAGTTGTTAATATTAAATCAATAAACAGATGACGAAGCAAAGCAAAAGCCCAGGAAGGGATCAAAGTTCTCATCGATGTCCTCTCCTCTGCACGGTATTACATAAACCCAAACAGAAATAAATCACATGGAACAGTGAGTTGCAATTTTAACATAAAATTTACCCATGACGTCACAAATAATTCCCCAAACACTTATTTTGCCAGTCTTCCAGATCCCAGCACTAAGGGGATAATGTAAAAAGGTGCTCTGGGCTCCCCCACGGTTGCGAAGCGAGGATTTCCCGTAAGTTTTGAGATGGCAGCAGTAACTGCTCACTGGTCTGCCCCTAGCTCACGGGGGATCCTTACACACTGCACTGGTGTTTGGTGTCAGAAAGTCCTCCCTGGTCAGCACGCTGGTGCAGGCTAAGCCCCCTCTTTCTAAGGCAAGTTTTTGTATTCACATGAAAGTACAAGCGGGCACACGACGGCTGCCCTGCCAGCCTCCTTCCGCTCAGGCTTCGCTTCAATCAAGACGACACAGCTCTAACTCCAAGCGGAGGGAAAAGCAAGCTCACTGTTTGCCTTTGCAGGAGTTCTGGTGTAATACCGAAGCACAACGAAAAGACTCGTAACACAGCACTGGCGGCAGCACATCACACAAAGTTCGGAGAAGAAAAGGTTACCTACCAGCTCAACTCGTCCAAACCCTCCGACTCCAAGGGTGTCAATGATGTTGAAATCAGACAGTTTCAGGTTGGCGAAGAAGGCAGCTTCGGCTTCATATCTGGATTTTTTGATGCGAAAAAATGGAAATTTCTTAGAGGCGCAAACATGAGTACTGCACAATATTGTACCCGCATGGCATGAGTGTGGAACAGCGTTTACCTGCTTCATTTCCATCTTAGCTCTTAGAGTTTGCTTTTATTCACTCTCATCGTGTCACTGGTCCCAATTACAGCGTAACTCCGATTGGCACGGCTTTCGAAGTGAGCAAAGCAAACGTACCTACTGCATGCCTGCGGTGCACATGTCTGTACTGTAATTCAGCTCCAGCCACCCAACGAACACTACATTTTGAAATTTTCTATTGTCTTCTGGCGAAAAGAGGGTGGTTATTTTTGTCGTTAAGTATTTTTGGAAGATAAAGTCTCTCATACGAGTCTCTCTTATCCACAGGCTGGCAGTAGTTTCTATAAATGTTTATTGAAAGTGGCAAGATCATTAAGGTCCCTGGAGAGAAATCACAGCCAGGTTTTATGAAATCAGATCCAATAAGCTGAGGGCTGGTGTGCAAATGCCTGAAATGAATGACTTCAGTCACACACTGACATTCCTATAGGATATCTTCGCTTCTTTTCCTTCCATAAACCCAACTTGCAGCAGAAATCCCAGCCCAGGAGGTCCCAAAAACCAGATGCTCTCTCTCTCTTTAGCCCATGTGCAACTGGCTCGTACCACAAGTTCACAAAGCCCTTAACTAGGGAAGCATGCAAATCCAACACATGCAAGCCTGCCAAAATAAGCTTCCCATGACTGTCCTCATGAATATGATTCCTCTGAAATAGCTCCCTGTCAAGGTTTGCGGTATTTTTAGAAAGGCCTGGAAGGGAAATGGATGATCGGGATCCACCCACTCCATAAATTTTGACATTCAGCTGCCAGAAGTCCCTGGGCATGTACAACCTTTGGCCGGTGGTGACACAGACTTGTATGGGAAAAGAGCACTGACAGGGTCGTGGAGAGAGGCATGGAGGGTGGAAGGGGCTGGCAAGCACGCAGGTTTCGGTATTTAACTTCAGCCATAATATCTTGCAATTAACAGACCACAGCCTGCTGTTTCACCCAAAGGTAAAATGCCGCAGTGCTAGCCACGGGCTGCCCTCCTGCGTAACGTATCTTATCTGCAACGCCTGTCTCCGATCTGATTCGCTAATGGGGCGGCATCGGCTTACTGGCTTACTCCCTTCCACACAACTTCTTTATTCTGGTTATTCTATTCTTTATTTAGCTGTGGCTGCCCCATCCCTGGCTGTGTTCAAGGCCAGGCTGGATGGGTTCCTGGGCAGTTTGATCTAGCGAGCTAGTGGCTGGCAGCCCTGTCCACGGCAGGGGGGTTGGAACTAGATGATCTCTGAGGTCCCTTCCAACCCCAGCCACTCGATGATTCTATGATTCTATTTACAACTGAAATGACATCGGGGGAGAACGTGGGGAAAAAAAATTGCGGTGAAAGAGGAAAATGAAGAGAGGTTTCACAAAAGGTGAGAGGTCACACAGAAAAACAATGCAGTAAAGCACAACTTTATCTTGGGGCTACTGTGAAAAAAACAGATAGGCTCTGCTTTATTATTTATACTGTCACCAGATCCCCTCAGTGACCTTGCTCCTGTGACCACAGCAGCCTGACTGCATCCGATTTTGGAAAGCAATCAGCTCCGAGCCTGCTTCGAACTTGGGATAACCTTGTGTGCCACAGCTGCTCATTGATCACCTCGCAGGGGTCACGAGGTGCACGCGTATCAGGCCCGGGGCTGGGAGAAGCGCTGGGAAGTGACAGACACGTGGGTACGCTCCCTTCTACATCACAAAAGACACCTCATTTTTGGGGTGTCAAGTGTGATGAGGCTGGGTCTAATTTTCATGGTAAATGTACAGACAGTGTATGAGTTATCCTTTGCTTTCCTGACCAGATAAATACCTCTAATGATTTGTAATTGCTAGAGAGATGGAATCCCTGCATGGAAAATTTCCTGTCAGCAGCGAAACAGCTGAGGCAAAGCTTCTTGTCAAAAATGCCCTGCGTTAAATTTGCAAGATCCTCCGTTCTCGGCGGAAGGAGGCAGCAAAGGAGATGCCAGAGGAAGGCATCCCTTGTGTGCTCAGGGAGGCAGGGAATCACTGCTCAGTGCTGAGCAAGGAGAGGATGGGACGTGCCACGCAGCAGGATGGTGGAAGGGCTGGGGTCTCCAAACATGGGAAAGAAGGAGGAAAATGATCCTGAGTAATGGCAAAGTCCCACAAAAATGATGCACAGGTCACATCATGTGACGTGAGGGGACAAAAGCAGGTAACACGTGCCCCTGTACTGGCAAGGCAAGCAGGACTCTAGTTGCAGCCCCTGAGGTCCCACCAGTCCCCCTAGAAATGCCCAGGCAGTGAAGCCTACCAAACGGATTGGAAGCAGTTTCCCAGGCATCTTAGCAACAAAATTCAAAAAATACATAGTGAAACAAAAACGTGTGTAAAATCAAGCATGCAAGCCCTTCGCATGCTTACTAACAGCAGTCACAGCTGAATTCTGTTTTATTCCCAGCTACAGATCTCAACGTCCCCCTTCAAACCAAACTCCTGCAGAGTAACAAACAGGAGTTACGCACTTCAGCCCTGCAAAGCTGAGGAGTAAGTCTCCTCAGTCACTTAAATGAACGCGTCCCAGTGTGAGTATTCTCAAGTCATCTCATAAATGAGAAATCAGGGCATAATCCCCACCCGAAAATTTAGAATATGAATTCAACTTTCATCTTTCACCATTGTTAATCTGAGCACATCATTCCCTGAACAAAACCTCCCAGGGCTTTGTAGCTTGTCCTCTATAAAATTCTGGGGAAGAATATATGGCACGTCTTAATTTTAATCTCCAAAGCAAAGGGGAGCCTTCTGAAACATCGGGAGAACAGCGCAAAGAAATACAGAAATAGCTTAAAAACCCCGGTGCGTCTACAGGAGCACGTTCAGATCTGCCAGGCGCAGATGCCGCGGGGGATGCTTGGCATATTCCCTGGGAATAGAACAGAGATGGGATGGATGGCAGAGAAGGTCTGACCACTGCGCAAGCTGATGTGGAAACAACCCAGCATTTGTGGGACAACACCTGTATCAGGTCAGGACATATTCGCTCTGGGTGCCGCTCTGCAGGTGCCACGGTCTCCTCCCACCTGGCACTCAGCAGCCTAACGAGTCAGGCAGTGGTGTTCTAAACACACAGCCACAGACGGGTGCTCTGAAATTTGCCATGGAGAAAAATGGTTCATTTGATCTCCGGAGGAGTTGGTGATGTGGGCAGGGCTTTGTAACCCACCCTAGGAACCAGCCTGGTGTCTTCCTGTGGAAGAGCTGGGGCGTGTGACCACTATTCCTCTCTCTCCAAGTAAAATGAGTACCCTTAAGGAGGCACTAATGAAAAGGCCTTGGTGTTGTGTCATCTTCAGCATGGGCAGGCATCACGGGAGAGAAAGCAGCGTTCTCAGGGGTCGTGAGCGGACGCCGCCTGTCCTGTTACTTTGGAGAAGCAGCGCTGGGGCCGCAGCGAAGCGTTTGGGCAGCGCCTGTTATGCAGAGCAGGAGAGGAAAAAGTGGCTTTCTGCACTGCTGGGAATTTCCACCCAGACAAATAAGTGATTGCTTCACAGGACAGTGATTACCCTGAAACACATTTCAAGCTTTTCTTCCCAAAACTATAAACAGAAAAAAAATCTGAATAATCTTAACTAGGCAGCTAGAAAGAATAAATGAGAAAATGACAGGAGCAAAGGTTTGTAACCACCCAACTGCTCAGCTTTACTAAACCAGCTCACCGTCACATGAGCTGAATGTGTTGGGAAACATTAGACATCTGTTACCAAACAGTCATCTCGATACAAAACTTGGCTTCTTTCCACCTGCCTGCTGCCAACTAGATGTAAATTGTAACCAAATGGGAACCAACCATCAGCTTCCTGCTAAGAGCAAACGTAACAATTTTGGTTGGATAAAAACCAGAAGTGTGGAGCCTTCCTCAGTGAGAGGCACTGCTCATTTAACAGCTATTTTGCTGGCTTTACACTCAGTTTTGTTGCCTGGCCTGGTCACTGCAGTGCCCATCGCAGAGGCAATGCTCCTCTGCAAACAGAAATATCTAATCTCTGCACAAAGACTGGATTAACCTGAGCTGCAAGAGCTGGATGGTGATGGCCAGATCCAGCCTGCAAGAAAGCACGAAAGCACGTGTCCAGTGAGGCCTAGAGCTCGTTTTTGTCTTAACCCCTGAACATGCACATCGTACCCTGGCCAAATAATCAGCCTGGTACCACTTGTGGCAGCCAGCTGCAGTCTGGCCAGCCGGTACCCTGAAGTCATGGGAAACGCTGGGGATGGATCAATGCTATTTAGGGGGATGCAGTTCCACACGTCAATGAAGAGTGGATGAAGACATGGATCAGATTCACGTGGCGGGGACGCTTCGTGCCTGCCAGCAATGCGAGGGAGGGCAGGTGTGGCAGATGGTGCTGTGGCTCCCATGCCGTCCCTAGGCAGCCCTCTGCCGTGACTGCTCCAAACAGCTCAGGTACTTCTGAGTCATTTGGAGAAGAGGAGGTCTGTGAATGGTCGTATGGGTGAAAGCGCAACACAAAGCACCTCGTGCTGTTCCCAGGAGATCCTTACCTTCAGCTACGCCCCGCCTGTGTGGGGCTCAGAGGGTTAACCACAGACAGAAGCATGGCACAGCGACTCTGTATTTTACACAACCAGCAAGATCCAGAGCCTGGAAATGCCTGAAAGCAAATTCTGGAGAGGCATTGAGAGCAAATCTGTGTTTCTTTAGGGTGCTGCCACTCCTCCTCTCAGAGGTCCCACCCCTGTGCGAAACTCTTCTGCTCCTGAGTCTGATCAAGACACAGCTCCGCTGGAGGCAGCGTGTCCTTAGGGTAGGGAGATGCCCCTTGACAATCCATTACAGCAAAACAAACCCCAAAAACGAGGGTATGAGCCCAAGACCCTGTTGGGAAGACTGCAGTCTGGCTCTCTAAGGGTCTGATCCCACAAGGTGCAGAGCAGGCTTACACTGGCCATGAGGTAGATGCTCACCCCAAAACTGCAGTCATGCAACTGCAGCAGAGAATAAATACTTCCTGAGCACCGTCCCTCTGTGTGGGAAATGCCTGCATTCTGTGCTTCTTCCTCTGGCACCAGCTGTCTGTCCCTCTCTCACACACAAACGCACCTTTTTGCTTTCAAATGTCCCTTTCAGATACACGCTGTGATCAGTAGCAACAAAAATAGCACGGAAAAGACCAGCTTTTTGCCTGCTTTACTGTCAACCATGCAACAATACAGAAAAGCTGAATTCAGTTCAGGCTCCATCATACGACTGCAATTTATTAGCTCGTTCGCAAACACAGAATCACAGGACCGTACTAGGGCATCTCCAGGGACGGTGAGGGCAGGAGCACGCTGATCACAGACACCAAGCTGTTGGATAAAAGCACCAGCACCAGACGACTGCCAGAGGGCAGCAGCATTGCCCTCCCACTCGTATTAGCCAGGGGCACTACATGCTGTTGCCCTGAACCCAAAAGGGGTTTTGTGCCCTTTCACAGGGCTGAGGCAGGTTAGTACGTCCATAAATAGCTCCTGCGTGGTGTTTGCTAACCTAATTTAACCCCTTCCTGGGAGCGATGGATGTCAGCCACAGATCCTGACTTGTGAGGGTGAGGATTTCCTTGCAGACGGGGATTTGCTGCCCTCCATCGAGGAGCAGAGAGGGAAACACACTGATGCCTCCCTGGTGGAGGGCAGCAGATCCTCATTGGCAAGTCATCTGTAGGTAGCTAGCTATGAGAAAAAAGGATGACAGTAGCGACACAGCTTCTCCTTAGTTCAGGTCTCCTTCTTCCAGACCATCTGTCTGAGGTCAGCAGTGCAGTGGCTTTAATTCCTGATTTAGCTGCTACCACTTCCTTCTATGTCTTCCAGCTTTGACTGAAAATCCAAATCAGAGAGATTTCATTTGGATTTTTAAAAGCAACGTGCTGGGGGCGACTATGCAATTGGAAGCTGCAGCTGCATGGACAATTGCATGGAAAAGAAAGGTGCTCTTTCTTTTCGAGTCGGTGCTGTCAGGGCTGTGAGGTTCTCTTTGACCTACCAGCACTCGAACTTACAGCGTACTTGCCTTTAGTGACTTTCAAATCAGGAGAAATAGCATACCTCCTGGTTTAGATTTTCTTACAGAAAGTGAACATTTGAGTTGCAGCTAACACAGACATTAAAGCTATGGCATCTCTAACTTCCTCTGGAAGGGGAAGGAGATCTGAAATTAAAAACATAAAGTTAAAAAACTAACAGAGAAATGATCCTCCCCCTATTTAAAAGTGCATTCCTTTTGGTTAGAACTGGGCGAGGTGAACGCGGTGTTGCGCTGTTACATCAAGCTGTGATGTACATTTGAGTTGTTTCAACAGTTGAGCAAATAAGAGATCTGTTCGACTTAGGGGGCTTTGGGACCTTCTGTCCCACGGAGACCAACTTCCCTGAGAAATGTAATGAGTGCACTCAAATACAGTCAAACAGTTCACAAAGACTTTCTCATCACCCAGACTCTGAAGATGCACCTGTGCATGCGTATGGATCTACGCTCACAACCAGCTTGATCAGAAGGACCCACACCTCCCTCCGACCCAAGCAGATGCAACAATCCTGTGTGAATGTGGGGGCATTCTGACTGCCCGCATCCTGCTATTACCACACAATGCTATTTGCTCATGTGCCAGAGAGAAGGGAAAAATTTCTTGGATGAACCAAACACGATTTTTTCCCTTCCTGTTTTGACGAAACTGTTTGCATTAGCAGGGTTTCTGTGTCGTTGATTTTCAAGATTTTTTTTCTGTTAAACAGAAAAACAACAAGGTTGACTGGATCACTCTTCCTGTGAAATACCTGCAAAAAAAATTTTGGCAAATAGACAAATTGCCAATTAGGCAAATTTCCATGGCAAATAGATATCTGACTGCGGTATGAAAGCCTGAGCTGAAGAGGCTGCATACTAACTGGAGATGGCCCACGGAGCCCGGGTGGGTGCTGCATCAGCCTGGGCCCAGTTCAGTGGCTAGTGCCACCGACACACCACTGGTGTGTGCCCTTTATTCTCGAGGTCCACGTGGCTCTCCTTTTCTCTCTGCTGAAGCAGCCTGATACTTCCCACGAGACTCAGTGTCCTGCTCTTCAAAATAGCATTTCACTTCTGTAATATGCCTGATGTCAAGAACATCCTGGAACAGTTCAAACAAGACACACGACAGCACAGACTTACAAAACCAAGACTTTACTCCATTTTAATTAAAAGGGGCGGAGGGAGGATGTGGAGTATTCCTTCCTCTGGTGTTGTTTCCTGCTCTGTATAGTATTAAAAGACATTGTGCAAGGAGGGCTTTCTTTTTTCCTTTTCTTCTTCTTCCTTCTTTTAATAAGCTGTGCTCATTACAAGTGTGGGTTAGGATCAAATTGCAGAGAAACGTTTATTGTGCTCCAGGACACACATGGTGCAAAGAGAAAGCTCTTCTGTTGGGCCAGTGAGAATCAACTGGGAGCTCCATGCTCTTCAGTTGGCTTTTTTTAATCTCTGCTATTCCAGCACCCCGCACTATTACGCCTTAATGGCCTTCTTGGCACATTTCTCATATGCTAACACCAGTGTGAATAAGGAGCCTTGTGGAATAAAGCATTAGATTTATGTTGTTGGGCTGCAGCACAGCCTCCAACATCCCACTGCAGGCTGGCACGGCTTCAGTCAACTGCAGTTCAGCGAGGAACTGCCGGGGAATTCTTGCCTCTAACATATTAATTCCTGTTTTTCTCTTCCTAAATCACGGGGCAGTCCTGAGGTCAAATTCAGACTGAAATCCCCAAACCCACCAGCTAAACCGGCTACACCTTGGGTGTAATGAGTGACGCCAAATTATATCGTATTACAGTAACACAAAGGCAGTGAAAAATGAACCTCCCACGGCTGGTCGCACGCTCGCCAGTCCCTGCTGATAACTGCCCTTCCAGAATTCAGGAGAAAAGACAGTGTTGTGGCAAGGAAGCAAACAAACCCCTAACTTCCCTCTGACCTCCTCACTGGTTCTGAGTTCAGCTGTTTGGATCTGCAGACAGAAGACAGCACCGAGGGTTTTTCTTTTCACCCTCCTTATTTACTTTTGAGGAGACACCTACAGNTTTTTTTTTTTTTTTTTTTTTTTTTTTTTCAGTTGGAGAACACCAAGGAACATCCATGCTTGGAAGCACCCAGGAAAAAAACATTTCACACTAAAGCTCCAACTGACCTCTTTATGGTCAACGAACCCCAACCAGCAGCCTTGGTCCAAGCGTGCCATGGTGCATGACAGCAAAGCTCCAAAGTTACTTGAAGGCAATGTGTCAGAGTCACCGTGGAAGAGCCACAGCCACCTGACAGCATCAGAAAGCACTTCCTAGGAAAGTGAGATGTGATCTCAGGAAAATTCAGTCTAATTACAGCTTCACGTTGCTCAAATCACAGTTAATTCTGCTTGTTGCTCTTCTACTTTACAAAATCTCACGATCTAATTAATGTATTGCAAACTGCTAATTAGTTCCCACGAACCCCAAATCTGCTCATCTAACCACGCAAACACTTAATGGCCCTCTTGCCTCCACCCTTAATGTAGGACTGTGTTGCTTGCATAAGTAAATGCTCACCATGGCGACAGCAACGCTCATTAAACAGACTTGATTGCTGTATTCTTTCCCGAGACTTTTTAAAAATGTGGCGAGCAAACTGCTGCACTGCTGATGTTAGACATACCTACTTGTGCTGTTTATTGCACGTTTGATGAAGACCGGTGGGTTTCAAACAACAGCGAGCTCCATGTTTTTGCCCAGCGACCTGCATGACCTCGCCTCCTGTTTCTAAATGGCCCTGATTCTCCAGGAGAAAATCGCTTGCTAGATAGTTTCCAGCTTGAGGGCTGCTCCAAAGTAGAGGTCTACCTCGAGTGAACTTGTGTCCCATCCCCAAGAGCTGCCCAGAGCCATTCCTGCAGTGTTTCCTGGAGCTTCTTCCAAATTCTCAAGCAGACCCACATGCATCAGGACCTGGAGTTGTTGCTGGAGATGACCAAAGATGAGCTGTTGACTGCACTGGGCTCACCAGACAAAACCTCCACAAGCTTGACTGCAAAACCATCATTTGGCAAACGTCAGAACTCCCCAGTCATGCTGGCACTGCTGAAGTTGTTGCTTCCGGCATGTTTCATCCTAATTTACTTTGAAAACAGGTGACATATAAGGAGAAGGCGGAGAGGAAGGGAGTGTTACATAAGATCCTACTGAAAAAGCGGGAGCAGGCAGGAAGCAGATTTTTCCTTACAAAGCAAGTACGTGTGCACACAAAGCGAGGTTCTCCCTCCGCTTGTTTATTCTGGCAGGCAGATGAAACTGTGGGAAGAGATCAGTGAAACTGGGTCCCACATAACCAGCCCTGTCCCCAGACTATCCTCTGTTAAACCCGCTTTTAATTTTACTTAACTGCTAAGATTCGGCATCCTTGTTGTGAGTATCACTTTCAAAAGGAAAATCAATGTCTTGGGCCCTGTGGGATATAGAGGCAGGCACTGGGGTCGTTCAGGGCAGGTCACTTGGATGCTCTGGGATTTGCTTTGTGCCCACGGAATCTGGCAAACACCCTGCAACATCACAAGGAGTGTTCTCGGAGCCCTCTCCTCCTCCAAGGCAGTACGGGGCACGGAAATGGGACTGTGCTTGCTGCCACTTCAATCAATCTCCACACCACCTGCAAGAGGCCTGCTCCTCCCGAGGGACACAGATACCTGCTCTCTTCAGAAGGTTGCACAGGGGCGTCCTACTAGTGGGTGACCGCAGCAGGACACGCTGCCACGTGCTCACTGTCACCGCTCCCAAGGGGTCGACCTGTCCACAGCCACCTGGAGAGCCATCTGGATGGTCACAGGAAGAGGAGAATCTCCAGATGCTTTGGGGCAGGCGATGCTCTGGTTGCACCCAAGGGACACAGAAGTCAAAGACAGGAGGGGAGAGGAGGAAGAAAATGCTCAGTGCTACCACTGAGGAACTTCCCCATAAGAGGAACCGTGATGTTCTGAGATTTAACATGACTGAAAGTCTGAAAAGAGGTTTAAAACAAGAAAAAAAAAAAAGCACTTACAAATTTTAACAGGGCAATTCACTGAGTAGCTAAAAGTTGATTAGTAGAGTTAGATCTTAGCAGCAGCACATAAGTAGCTGGAAGCATCTAGCAAACGTACATCAAGCATGGACTGTGGATAGGTCAGACGGAAGCTGGTGGGGCCGAACAGCAGGACAAGATGGCACATTAAAAGCAAGGCATCCTTCAAACATGAAGCGGCTTCAAACAAATCAAAACAGAGAAAAGAAAATAAAAGAAAACAAAGAATCAAACCCTGTCCGGTTAAAAGGAAAAACACCATAAGGCAGGCCAAAAAAAATGCACAAAGTTAGGACTTCAAAAGGCTTAAAAACAAATCATAAATCCTTCTCAATCACAGCAACAGCAAGGAGCCCGACCGTGGGCTGTAGGGTCTCCAGAGGCTCATGCTCTCGAAAGAGCACCCTGAGAGGAACAAAGCCATGTGAGGGACTGCTCGGTGCGCTCTTACCCCTGGGCTCAGCAGGAAGATCTTGAGGAGCTCCTGCTGCCCCATCCTCCTTCCCAGGGGAACCACCAGAGCAACCAGCACCAGCTGAGGCGCCAGGAGGAGACCCAAGCCCCCTGAAGGAGCACGAACAGGCCCTGGTGCTTGCACCCAGCGCTTCTGGATGAACTCAAGGTGAACTGTGAGCTGTGGTTTGTCACCAGCTCTGCTCGCCGAAGGATGGAAGTGGCTTTTTGACGGGATCCAGAGTGCTGCACACCACCGAGCCCAACATCTGTCCTAACAGAATGAGTTGACACATGGAGAAAGCTCGCTGCTCTGGGGAAGAGCCAACTCGCTGCACCAGTCCGCTGGAGTTCTTTGATGGAGTCAACATGCACATGGGCAGGAGAGGTCTGGTCGACGGAGTGGGCCTGGATTTCCAAAAGGCATTCCAAAAGGTTTGCAAGGCTGTTAGAGAAATTAAGCTGCCCTGAGATGAGAGGAAGGGTCTTTGCACTGATTAAAGAAAGGTTAAAAATAGGAAACAGCAGATAGTAATAAATGGCTGGTTTTCCTAATGGCTGGAGGCCAGCAGTGCTCTAACCTCTCCTGCTCAACATCTTTATAGATGGTCTGTAACAGGGAGGAAAAAGTAAAATGGCAACATTGGTCAAGGAACACTAAACCTAGCAAAGAAGGGCACAAGGTGAAAAAATACAGAAAGACTGAAAGATACCGTGGGACACAGTAATAAACTTGAAATTCAGAAGAAACGCAGTGATGAACATCAGGAGAAAATCCCTACTCCTGCACATGTAGCAATGGGCTGATTTGGCCACCTTTATTCCCTCTTCCATCTTAAAAACTAAAGAGAAAGATTGGAAAAAGTACCAAGAAATGTAACAGGTCTGGACTGATTTCCGTTGCACAAATTACTGCATTAGGGGCTTCCTCCTGGGAAGCAGGCAGCTCAGGAAATGAGAAAGGTCTAGAACTTGTGTGTGACGTGGCACGCAGCTAAGCAGATTCAGGGGAAAAAATCACTAAGGGTTGCTAAATACACAGAAAGCAGCCATATGCAGGAAGTCCCCGAGTCCAAAATCACTGGGGAATGGCGGATCACGGAACCATTAAGGCCGGAAAAGACCTCTAAAATCATCTGGTCCAACCATCAGCCCACCACCACCACGCCCTCCAGACCATGTCCCTGAGTGCCACATCCACATATTTTTTGAAAACCTCCAGGGAGGAGACTCCACCACCTCCCTGGGCAGCCTGTTCCAGCCTGACCACTCTCTCAGAGAGGATTTTCCTAATATCCAACGTGGATTTCTCCTGGTGCAGCTTGAGGCTGTTACCTCTCATCCTGTCACTGTTACCTGGGAGAAGAGGCCGACCCCCAGCTCGCCACAACCTCCCTTCAGAGAGTTGTAGAGAGCAATGAGCATCTCTTTGGCTCTTTTTTTTTTTTTTTTTTTTTCCCCTGGATGTCTGCTGTTGGGTACAGTCAGAGACAGGCTGCAGGGTAAACATCATCTTTTGTCTGACCCGGTGAGGCCATCTGTATACTGGCACTTCCAGTCTGTATATACACGGACAGGAAGCAATGGGGAAACTCAAAGCCCCTCTTGCAGTGTATAAAAGCAGTGAACAAAATGGAGAGCTGTGTTCCACTGTGTCTGGCGCCTGATCTGGATGTCTGGTTTTGTTCTACAAGGGGACAGATGAGCTGTTCAATCTTACGACTTGTCTTGACTCGATAAAAGGAAGTTTTTATCAGAAGTATTGAACATATGGTGGCTCAGATGAAGAAAAAAGCATAGTTTTCACTTATTCACTGAATTCACCACTGAAGAAAACTGCCAAGTGCTTTGTCAACATTGCAATATTATCATGTGCTAATTAGAGAAAAGAAAAAAAGAAAAAGAAACCAAACAAACCACCCAAACCCCCAAGCTGCTGCAGATGAGTCTTTGGCTGGAAAAGCAATGCAAGTCGTCTCATTTGGCAATGTCGGGAAGCTGCAGGGATCAAAACTCCTCAGCTCACAGCAGTTCAACAACTCACTTGCCATTCTGGTAACGGAGGAAAGCATTTCCTAACACACCTCCCAAGTGCTCAGCTCATTTTGGAGAGGGGCTCAGGAATGCCAGGAGCGGAACATGACTTGCACCGCTGAGCGCTCCCCGGAACACACCTCCAAGCCACAGTCACACGCTGCAGTGCTGAAATGGCACTGGCCGCACACGGTCTGCTTGGTTCAGTGCCCCAGAGCTGGAGAATTCAGTTCAGCAGAAGCACCGTGCAATGGGCAATGGGTGCACCAGCACAGATGGGCAGGAGACCTAGAGAGGACCAAGGGGATCCGCTGACAAATGCTGATGATAACAGATAAGGAATCAAAAGCAACGAGTTTCCCGGAAGCTACTTAACCTCCCTTTGCGGGCTCGCACCCGTTTTCCAGCCGGGCCAACTTCTGAGAGGCACTTTCCTGTGCTTCCACTGGAGGGCAGGAACACCCCGTGTTTCAAGGACCCTTACAGACCTGTATGCTCAAAAATCTCCAGCAAGTCCTTGCCTTCAGGAGACTTCCTTGTACGCTTACAGACTAATTTGTTTCCTATCCTATGTTTATGAGTAGCTTCATTTTTTTTTAAATATCATTATTTCCAAAAAACATTACAATATTCCCAGTTTACCCTAATGCCTCACAGAGCACAGTGAGCCCCAGTGCTCCTCTGCCTGCATTACCTGCAGCACTCCAAACGCTTCCCAAATGCCCTTCCTGTATGTAACAAACACATAGGAAGCAGACAGGTAAGTGCTTCCCCAGAAGGCAGCACAAACAATCTGAAAGGTTTGCAGAGCTGATCTGGGGAGCTGTGGCTTGTAACGTCTGTATCTAAATTAGTGACCACTATAATCCAGAGCAGAATTAGTGTACATCGGAAAAAAACTGATGAGCTCTCTTCCACAAAGGGAAAAGGGACACATCAGAATTGTTGAAAGGGTCATGGATAAGGCTGATCCCCTTGACAGAGTGCATTTGGTTTCCAAAAGGCATCTCAGAAGGTTGCCCAGCCAAGGCAATTAAAGGCGCTAAGCTGCCAGGAGATGCAAGGGAAGGCCTCACGGAGAAATAACTGCTTCAGGGAGCGGAGGTCAGGCAGCTGTCAGCCTGTGGGCGCTGTGCTGGAGCCTGTGCTGTCTGATGGATTTCAAATTCATCTGGATTAACGTTCACCAGTGGAGTGATGAGCTTTGCTGTTGACATTAAGCTATTGAGAGTAGCAGAAAAAACAGTGTGAACCACGAACGGATGCAGAAAGACCTGAGGAGATTCAGTGAATTGCCAATAAACTGCCAGATAAACAAAACAGAGATGAACTTCTGTACACAGTAAAAATAACCCAAACTCTGCATGTGCTGAGACGAGCTCTGAGATGGTCGTCCAATCCCAGTGGTCTGGTGGTCAGGGATGGTCCAAAAGACAAACTGACTGTCGAGGGTCACTGGTAAGGAGCAGAGAACAGCGTGCCTTCACACACACTTACAGCACCTGGCACCGCCATGTCCTCCTGCTTCACCCTGGTACAGATACAGCGCTACTGAGAAACAGCCAGGCTGTTAAAGGGAAGGATTTCTGCATGAATAGCGACTAAGTCAGGACTGCAGGGACTGGAAATGGCCTGCAATGTGGCATTTTCAGGGTCTACTTAATATTTGGAAGTAGCTAACTGCTAGTATCTCAGCATTAATATCTGAGCAATATCTGAGCAGGGTCTCCTGCAAGGAACTCTTCTCCAAATTAAAGTTCCTAAGTTTTACGAACGAATTCTTCCACAACTGAACACAGAAATGTCAATGTTTTCTTGCTGTCTGCTACAGTGACCCTGTGTTAGCACCTACACCAGGAAGAATTTCTCCCGCTCCGTTTTTCTCTGGGAGAGAGCGGGATGCTGCCAGCTCCAGCTCTGACTTCTGGTTCATTCGCTTCATCTCTCCGCTCCGTCTCCCTGTTTGTAAAATGAAGCCACGCTCGGAGACTCACTTCAGAAGAGACCACCTGTGGGACGCTGGGATCCGCTCAAAAGCCCATTTTGCTCCCTGTGTGCTGGAGAACAGCCACGAGGATGCGCACAGAGAGGCAGGGCAAGCCTGTAGTGCCAGCTCCTAGAGTACTCGATGGTTTCACAGGAGCTACTGCAGATGTGCGACATGACAAAGCAGAGTTTGACCCAAGGTGATCCTTGTAGTCGCCATCCTCAGGAAAAGTTCCAGAACAAGGGCTTCAGGAGCGGGAAACATAGCTTGGCATCCCTCTGGCCCAAATAAGAAGAGGACTGTGCCACCATTTGTATCACTGTAACAAATCCAAGCTTTTTTCATTAAACTCTTCAGGATCTTTGTGGCACAGGGATGCTTCTTCCAACAGAAACCTAAGCAGTCTCAAACAAATGATCCTCTCTATTCCACGGCACGATCCAAAGCCCAGATCAAAGTACGGATTCGTGTGCATTGCGGATCCTCCTCCGACATCACTCGCTGGCCACTCCATGCACAAAAACTTTCTGAGGCTGCATCCATTTCCGCTCTCACAGAGAAGCATGCACTGTTCTTAATGAGTAGGTTTTTCTCCTGTCTCTTTCAGCATCTTTAATAAACAACAAAGTTCTAACTGCTACTCACTAAAAAGATGGAAAGACCCAACAACACTTATTTCTTACTGTAATGAAAATAATACTTAGCCAAAAAGTAAAAATACTGTCTCCTGGGGGAGAATTATCCAGCCAAACACTTGGTTTCTGATAAAGGCTCTCTTCCTGCATTTCCCCTCTGCTAATGGCTATGCTGCCACTTGAAACTCCCAAAAGAGGCTTAATGCCTTCTTCTTTTCCTGGAATTAGCAGTGGTGGTTTTGAATTAGCATCCCTTGCCACGACACAGAATTGATAATGAATTAGAAAAGGGCTGAACTCAGCTACATGCCAAAGAAGCACAATTGTGAAATTTTACTGTAAAGCACTTCAGCGTCGAACGTCGCCAACTCCTGATTAATGACAGGCAGCCCAGGGAAGGTCAGAGCCATTCCTAAGTGATGCAAGGGAATTAGGAATGTCTGCGTCCAGCAGGACAAAAATTAAAAAAAAAAAAAAAAAAGTTTTTAAGTAGATAGCAGCGTTTAATCTTATTACGGTATAAAAATACACACACACACACACACATATATTTTGCTGCTAGGGTGGGTTTCAGTCCCTTCTAGCCAAGATCTGCCAGAGCCATCTTCACAGCAGTCGTGGTGTGGGGCTCCAAACTGGCAAAAGCTCTCCTCTGGGTTTGCAGAGAGCAGAATAAGCCTACTGAGCCAAAAAGCTGTGACAAAGGCATTTCTGCCCTTGTTCCCAGCCTGAGAGGGAGGTGCTGGTGCTGAGTGAGTGGCTGCAGAGGTGTGCTGCCCTGCGATGGGCAGCTGCACTGACATAAGTTGCCCTCTGCCTTCGCTCTGTATTTTCCTCCCCTGCTATCTGTTTCCCATGTAGCTGCTCTGATACTCTGCCCTCCTCCCTTATCTCTCTCGATTTCTCTCCCTGCTGTGCAGCAGGCCCTCCTGTTTTTCCATTAAGCTGCAGCGCAGACTGTCCTCCCCAAAAGCAGAGCGATGTCAGCTAGAGATGCTCCTTTGTGATACCAGACACTCAGGACCCAAAAATACTGCCTTTCTAACACCAGGTCTATGCAGCACTCATTTTTACAGGCTGCAAGTCCCATGGTGGGAACTTCAAGGACAGCAGGAGAGATGCCTCTCCCCAGTTTCGGGAAGGAGCAAGGAATCCCTGGGCTCCAGCGTCCCACGCTCGGACATGCGTAGGAGCCAGCAGGAAGGCACCGGAGGGATCGCGTTTCCCCACGCACCAAAAGGCTGAGAGCCCAGGAGCTCAAACATCAGGCAGCACACAGTAGCTGACATTTCTGAATTCAAGTCAGAGGCGGGAGGTCGTGGCAGCTCTCCTTCCCCGGCTCTTCCTGCGGGGGCTGCACAGCGATCCTGTGCTCACTGCGGGGGCTGACCTCCCAGAGGCTGCCTGCCATCCGAACCGGGGGGCCAGGCCTCGCTCATTTCAGGAATTCTCACGACAGCGGGACTAAATCTGACGCCTGGGTGCTCAAAGCCTACGCGGCAGTCAGCCTCTTGGCGTGACCATCTGTTCTGTGCTACTTCCAGCGCTACGATGCTACAAGCAGCACAGCGCTAGGTCAGGTTTACCAGTCCCACCAGCTCAAAGTCTTCTGCATGCAGCAGTGGAGCCCCAAGAATATCCTGCCCCTCAGCTACCCTTCCCAAGCTTCTCAAGCCCTAAAAGCTCACCACAAGTCAAAAGATCCCTCTGGTCCCGTCAGACTCATCTGTTATCCTGGAGGTTTTGAGAAGGGTCAACCTCAACTCCACAGCCAAACATCTGCAAACATCGACCCCCCAAACTACCTCTCCAGCAGAAGGAAAGGGAAGCTAGTTGCTATTTTCTTTGTTTCAGTTGGAACAATTGAGAGATGCTTTGAGGGACATTTCAGAGGGCACAACTAACCCTAAATCAGCGATACCAACCCAAGCCAACTTCAAGGAGGGCAGAAGGAGAAGGCAAGGGATCTGTCACGAGCAGGGCTATCTCAGTGCACTTGCCACAGCAGCCTGCAGAGAAACGCAGGTTCTGGAGACAGCCTACAACAGCTGATGGTCTCCAGCAGGTCTGCCTGACTTCCACATGAAGCATGTCTACAAAAAAAAGGATGGTGATGATAACGCTAGACATCCCAGAGGGTGCCCTGGCTCCCGCTGACAATGTGAGCAATATCTCCTTGCCTGCTGACAGCCATTTCTAGACACTGAGCAACACAGTTGCAAGCACCCACCTCAACGCTTACCAGCCTTAAAACAAACGATGACACAGTTCAGGAACTGCTCCTGAGTTCTGTTGGTGTCAGCCCTCCCAAGCCCATTGTTTTGAAAACTTTTCTGTGTATGTCTCTGTGTCTGTATTCTGCAGGCATGAAAAGTTTGGCAAAGCCACTGTTTCTTAAATTCAGACCCGTTGCAAGATGTTTTTTTTTTTTTTTTTTTTCTTTTTTCTTTTTTCTTTTTTTAATCATAGCATTACACACATTTGAATACAATTCAAAGTGCCCCATCCCTGGCTGTGTTCAAGGCCAGGCTGGATGGGTTCCTGGGCAGTTTGATCCAGTGAGCTGGTGGCTGGCAGCCCTGTCCACAGCAGGGGGGCTGGAACTAGATGGTCTCTCAGGTCCCTTCCAACCCCAGCCATTCTATGATGCTGTGATTTTCACATCCTTCCAAGTCAGTGTGAAATGCATTTCCTAAGGAATTCATATGCCTGCTGTGCTGCTGCAAGGAATGTCCTTAGGAGGTTTTCCTAATTATTTCCTACTAATTACTTCAGCTAACTATCTCAGCTAATCTATATTGCTCACCTTGATTCACCTGTGGATGCTGAAGAGGCGGGTGCTAAATGAAATACAGCAATATGTGAACTAGAATGTGTGCAAAATGCATGGGATTGGACATGTACGCGGCATGTTTCCAGCTCACGGGCTGTACATAATTACATCAAGCGGGGAGGTTTTTGGCTGTTTGTTTTAATGGTGGAGCACTTTGCACTAAAATAGCTGTAAAAACAGGCAATAAACACTGTTACCTCCTCACCAGAAAATGCACACCTAACTTCTAAGTTTTCAACATGGATTTTCAAAGCAAAAAAGCATAAAACCACACTAGCAAAATATTTCGGGAAGAAGGATCTTCTCCCCATGCTGCTTCCGTGAGGAAACTCGAACACCATCAACCTCCCTGCGTTTAACTTGCCTGGATTTTCCCTCCCAAGTTTGTTTGGCTCTGTGCTTGTTTGTGCCTGCTCTGTAAGGCTGCCAATTCAGCACAGAGAAGGAGCTATGGTGTTGAAGACCGCTCTTCATTTCTTTATTCTCTGCTGTTGCACCAGCCCGGGTTCCCATAGAAACTGAGAGTAAAGAGTGAAAGCGTAACATACAAATGAACAGGTCTAAGCTGGCAGCGTTCTGTTTTATAACGTGAATAAATATGAAAAACAGGTGCTGGGTATGAGTGCTGCTGCAGCAGAAAAGCTAGCTAACCCTCAGCCCATCAGTAAGTAGAGGGAAAATAAATTTTAAAGACTGGAGTTGATGAGTGCTGGCTATTAACAGGCTGATGGCAGCTTTCTGGAATCGAACCGCGCTCCAGATGAGACTGCTGTGGCCCTGAAGCTCACTCACAGCGTTCACTTTCAGAACAAGTAAAATACCCGCATGCCCCAAATCATCCCTGATTCTCATATATTGACACTGGAGCTTTGCCTTGCAGGAGTGGGGCAACAAGTACTCGTTTCATAGATGTTTATGAGCCCGTCAGCTGGATTTCATCATTTTCAATGAATACTGGTGTATAGAGCGAAGTTCTTCTGGGACAAACTGCTGCTGCTTGTGCGTGGTGGTTTCATTATCTGCTGCATGAGCTTGTCCTGCAAACAGGGTCGGGCAGCTCAGAAATGGTGTGCAACCAAAGCGAACCCCAGCTCACCCTCTCTGTTGGGTGATCCCAGAGCACAAGCACACCCAGCAGGCTCCCTGACACCGAGCCCAGCAGGGACCTCCTGGCTCGCAAGCTGTGTAAGCTGAGCCCCCAGCCCTGCTGGATCCACACAGCAGCAGCCCCGTGGCCTGGGCAGGGCGCAGCTGCAGCCATCTGCCCGGCTGCATTTGCACTTAACTGCAATATTAATGACCTTGGCAGCGGGGCCTGGAGAACTGGCTCCAGCTCCTGGTCCCAAAGCATTGTAAGAAAGGTTTTCTGAACACAGAACATTGCAGATGCTTTCTTCATGCTTTTGAAGAAGTGACTGCATTCTGGATGCATTCCAGGATTTTTGTATGAACTGAGCTAGCTTCAAAAATGTAGATAAAGGGGCTTACTAAAGATGCAGCAATCCAACTGCCCCCGTGCACTGCCAATATAACAGTAGGATTCTCCACGTCTTAAACAAGATCTCTGGATGTGAAAGAAGGATAAGATTATAAACTAATTCAAGCTTTTCTTAAACTCAGTGCTAAAACATTATTTAAAATCTGTGAATGAGTAATGAGCATAGGCGTTTCCCTAAACATGCTTTCAGGCAAAAAGCATTTGCACCTGTATGCAAAGATCCCATTCCCTCTAGGAATGCCTCTGCCTTGTTCCTGAGCACCTCATCTTGCTGTCTCCTGCAGGGTGATGCAGATCCATCTGCTGAAAGCAGCAGCAGCAGTCACCACTCCCTAGTAGAAATGTTCAACTTCTGAGAACTTCATCCACTAAAAACTTGTGGGAAATCAGGAAAACTTTAAAATAGCTCAGGTGAGTAAGATTTCTTTTCTCTTATATTTTTTTCCCAACCCAAGATGTGACATCCAACAATCATTATGTTGAAAGGGGAATTCATTATTCATAGCTCCTGTTGACTTCTTGAGTGCTATAGCCCCTGGCACACCTAGAGCTCAGCTTTTTCATGTGAGTCTCCTGTTAAATGGCACAGGAGATGCTGCACGTCAAACAAACATTTGAAATTTTTTCCCCACCCATGTTCAAAGCAATATTGCAAAATGCTTGAGGCCATTCAAAGAGACTCACTATGAAAGCGCCCTTCACTCGGGGGACTCTGCCTCCATACATGCCCTCACCCAAAAGCGTCACCAACCTTTACGCAACATGTTAGGAAAGTGAAGGCGCAGGCTGCTTGCTTCCAGCCTTCATACCTGCTGTTTCCCTCCTGAAAAGTCTGAGTGTATTCTCTGTTTCCAGCCAGTAGATGCTGGCTGTTCTGGACAACAAGGCAATGCTAAAAACCTGCCTGCTTTCAACAAAAAAACGCACAGAGAAACAAAGCAGAATGCTCCTATTTTTCCTTCTGCATTTATGAAGTTCACCTGAAGTAAATTTTTGGTTTCTGGAGCTGTATTTCAGTTGATTGGAAGAAAAGCGTTTGGTGATATTTAATTCTAGAGGGGACTTTGTGAGGTGCTGAGCGCAGTCCAGGACCAGGGAAGGCTGCTCCTGGTGCTCAGCCTTGGAGGACCTTACCCTTACCAGAGGGTGCTACAAGACATGTGGACGCAATTCCTTTTTTACATGCCAGCTTCACCACTCAGCAAGGGTGCCTTTGAGACAGCAGGACTTTCTTTCCAGGGACGTGAACGCTGGAGCTTTATTTTCTTGTTCCAACATTGTCTTCTGCAAGCAGGAGCTAATGCCTTCACTAAGCACATGCTCAATGCTTAACAAACATTTTCATGTGCAAACCTGACCCAGATACAAAATATAAGGATTCAGTTTCTGCATGCTTTATTTGTAAGCAGTCGGGTCGGTAATGGCATCATAAAACATCTTTGAAATCTTGAGAAGATAAACTAAGCCCTTCATTTCCCTAAGTGTGTGAAATCAGAAAGCAAGCTAGGAAGCTGGGCAAATTTAAAGAGCTGGCTCATTTGTCAGAGCATCCAAGTAGTTAGCTTTTCTGCAAAGCCAGCATCTGTCGGGACCGACTGGCAACCTTCCTGCATGTTACAGGAGCAGCAGCCAACTGCCAGCCTACTTCTTACTACCGGCTCCTAAAAGAATCGCAATAAATGAGAATATGTTTTGCCATCAAAGATGAATAACACCATTTTGGCACAGCAGCTCTCTCTAAATGAAGTAGGGAACCGCTCTTCATTAAAATCTCAGGGTGTGAGAAACACACCTTTGTTAGAAAGCATCTTCCCCCAAGCGTGAGGGATTAGGTGACGCACCGAGTGCAGCAAATCTCCTGATTTCATTTGAGACCGGGGTCGGAACGAGGATCTGAAATGCACCTGCAGTTGTGCGGGGTGTGGGCGAAGGGACGGCAAAGACATTTGCAGGAGGCAATCAGCAGCCAGGCGAATCTCCTGCCTCGCTCGGGAGCCGCGGCTGCCATCCCACAAATGCTCTCGGAGCGCAATTTGTCGAGATGGTATCATGCTAATCCCTTGTTTCGCTATCAACAAATTACAGTGTTTGATGTGTTCAGCAGAGTGACCTGAAAATCACACCTGAAAATGAAGCAGCAAAGCCTATGAGATATTAAATGCAGAGTGCAAAATGGTACGCCAGGCAGAGAGAGCTAGAAACGCACAACTCCCCTTTACTGAAATGAATCTCAATGCGGCTGTGAGCGATGTCCTTTTAATCTACATAAGAAATTTAATTACAGTAGCCCTATTATAAACCTCCAGGTACTTTTGCGTCAATGTCCAAAATAATGGGGAAGATCAGACTTTTATCTTCTCTGTAAGGGCTGACAGAGACTCAGCTCTCTCACACTCCGAGCTTCACTTTAGCTATATTTTTGATGTTTATTTGCTAGGAAAGATAGCTGTGGGAGCAGTTAAATCATGAGAAGAGGTTTTCCGCTTTTTCTGTTTATTTTTATTTTGAAGGAGATAATTTCAAGACTTAGAGCTATCTCTGGAAATTAATTTGAGCCTTTGGGAAAACCTCTTATGTACAGTGTACAGGGAAGAAGTGAAGGAAAAGAAGAAGAAAAGGTTTGCTCTGGTGTCTCCGCTGCTGGGCGACGGAGGTGTCATCAGCAACTTTGGAGTTAAGCCTGCACTGAGTTTTTCACTTACAGCAGGATTAAATTTCTTCCATTTCACAGTTCAGTGATTAAATTTCACCTCTGAGTGGGACACAATTACTGTTCAGGGGCCAACTGGATTTGTTATGCGCTTTTTGGGTACCACGCTTACTACCTTCTCAGGGAAAACAATATTCACTCATCTTCAACATATGGACTTCCACCCTCTGCCCTTTCCCCTCTCCCTGCTGTTTAAACAACTGCCTACACCAAAACTCCAAAACTTCATCGCATCTCAGTCTGGAAGATTTCTTGGGTAAACAGGAGGAACCTTCTTTGTTCTTCACCAGCTCTGCCAAGACAAGTCAGCAGAGGTGAGGGGTGCTCCCCTCCCTGTAGCCCACATCTCTTCCTCCCAAACCGCCCCTGGCCTAGCCCCACATGTCTTTCTTTCCTTACCAGCTTTGGCACCTAAAAAAAGTGAGGTCTGACCCAGCTCCTGGTGGGGCTCGTAAGGTACAGCCAAGCACCACTGCTTAGCAGGTGCTGGAAAAGCCATGAGTAACTCCACCATGTTCCCATCAGTTCCAAAAACCAGTCGTCTCTACATGCAGGAGCATCACTGAGTTTTGTTTACAATGTACATGCTTACAAAGCCATGCAGGCAATCCTTGGGACAGCCCAAAAATGTACTGAGCATTCCATGGAAACCGCAGAAACGTCTTCATGTTACTGTTGCCTCTCAATTCCTCACAGGTGCCAAAGGACGCCAAAGTTTCTGCCTAAAGCTGCTACACAAATGCTGGGATTAGCAATGTATGCTCAGCACTTCCAGGATAAAGTAGTTAGACAGAAGCCAACACAATGGTTCACGTTTCAGCCCGTGGACCTTCTTTTCCATCCAGATCCAGCAGGTACAACTCGAGCTGCCGAGCACACAGATGTACTGGCAGCAGCATTCGTCTGTTTCCTCTGGAATGAGACCATAATCCTCAGAAAGCTCTCTGCTGCATTTTTATTTCATCATCTCTGAGCTAGGATGGGCTCTGATTTTATAAAACAAATGCAATGAAGTATTTTAATAGCAGCCTGCTCCAAAAGCACTTTTTTTTTTTTTTTTTTTTTTTTTTTTTTGCTAGCGCTTCAGTCTGCCATCTGACACAGCCCATTATCATATCCAAAGGTCAAGTTAGCGAGAGAGAGGCACACAGATTATTACCTAAATAAAAATGCCCAGTTTCTAAAAGCTAATCTAATCTATCCCTTGAGAGCAACACAGTGCACTGCACAGTGCATTTTCTCAAGAGGAAAGCAGTCTCAAAGTCTACCCAGCGCGGGGCTCTGCCTGAGCAGCACAGGGCTGCAAGCAGATGGCCCCTCACCAACCGAGGAGACAGGACCAATTCAGCAGTCTCCACTGCCTTCATCTAGGGACGTCATCTTGGGTGTTATCTTGATGTGCTCTTACCTTTAAACATAATTTCTGAGAACTTATTTTCTAAGCAAACAACTATTTGTGACAGCAATTGGGAAAATCTCATAGCCAGCCTTGGACAGAAGCTACCATTGGCTTCAGGATGCAACTGCAAATTATTTCATGCCAAACTCTGGTATAAGCTAAATTCTCCAGAAAGAAAACAGCTCTCAAATAGCAGAAACCAAACAAGTTACATTCTCAGCTTTTTTCCCCTTTTCTCACTGACGCTGGGGGGCAGTGGATTATTTCAGCAAAAGTTTTCCAAAGCTATGGCCCAACAGAAAGTCGGGTCTTAATTGAGTCGTTCTCTCTAATTGGTAGCTCCCGCTTTGGAACTCCTCATTGAAAATTTCACTTTTGGCAGGGGGTTTAATCCTTCTTGGCTTATCTTTCTAGGAAAGGAAAATGTCAGGAAAGGAAAAGAGCACTGTTCCGACACGCGGAGCTGTGCATCGCTCACACCAGACCCAGGGGCTGGCCGTGCTGTCCAACCACCACGTTCCGAGGTGCCTGCAGACCCAGCCCCGGCATGCAGAGCTTTCCCACCTTACCAGAACAGGGGCTGGCACACAGGCAAGCTGGGTTCTGCCACGGCATGTTTTTGGGGTCTGAGTACCATTAGGGCCTCCCTGCAGGGGTTGGCCATTACCCCTTAAAGTCCCAGATGAGGAGCTTGCTTCTGAAGCAACTCCAAGGACAGGATGCTCCACAGAAAGGTTTCTCCTTTCCACACGGTGGGAAGCCCTGAACAGCAGATGGCACCTGAGCACCAGCTACCAGGCCCTGCGAGAGGCAGGACAGGCTGCACCAGCCAGGCACGCAAGCCCTCACTGAGCCAAGAAGTTCTCCTGAACTGGCATGGCAGGAAATGCGAGTGCTGAATGGACCATACGTATTACCATTTTGGAAGACGGGGCACCACGCCACCTTGTCTGCTCAAAGTGTAAAGCCTTACCTGTATCCTTCTCATAAGAATAAGTCAGTTTTGACTTTAAAGCCAGGATAGAAGGGGAAAAAAATCTAGAAAGTATGCCTGTAAGGTTTAAGAATATTAACAACAACACTGCACATTAAGCTGCTAGAATGCTTTGTTATGAATGAATGCAGTGGAAGACAAAGGGTGAAGCGACAAAAGGGATGAGCGGCCAGTAGAACAGAGGTTTGGATGGAGCTCTGTTACACGCAGAGCAAGTAAAGATGACGGGCATTTGGGGCCGAGCTGCTAGGAAAAGAAAAGGCGTTGTATACCTACACAAAGGTCTCTGTGCCCACAAGCCCCACGAATAGGAGACAGATTTGGCTGTGAGTATCAAATGCCTACCCTCGGGGCTGTAATGCAACCAGAATGAGAGCGAGCAAAAAGCGCAATCAAAATAGCCCCTGACTGCAGAGAGCCTGCAGCAATGGCAGGAAGGCACCAGTGTCTGGACTTCAATAGGGTATTAATTTCAAGCCCCGCTGCCACAGGAAATCACCATCAGCAGATAATTCTGGCTGTGACAGGAGAAACGGAGCACGGGGATCCTGGCCACCAGCAGGGACACGCTCTGCTTGGCCGGGCCAGGCCCAGGCACCTGCCAGCAGTCCACCTCGCAGTGACAAGGGACAGCCTGTGGTTGTCCCCATCGCTGTGCCTTGCTTTCCTAGACAAAGATGCCTTCTCCAGGGAAGGTCAAAGCCCTCACAGAGCACAATTGGCTTCGAGGTCAGCCTGGCAGGGACCTGAAACCTCTGCCTGGCAGCCTCGCAGACACCTCCTGCACTGGGGCCATCAGCTCTGCGCCTGCAGAGCTCTAGTCATCTTCTAACACAGATACCAACAATAAAATAAAACACAGAGCCACCGATTTGGTACCCATTTCTGCAATGACCACCTGCCCACGGCCCAAGTCCTGCTTCACGTACACAAACCCTTTGCTGGATGTAGTCTAAAGTTGTGCTTTTGCAGAGCAGTAGCCTACAGATTAATAAGAATTTATTATAAGAATGTCTGCCCTTTGCATGGACCACCTCGACCCACCTGATGCGCGGGGAGATAAGGGTATGCAGAAAACCCCGCCCCATCCTGTCACCTGCCATGCAAGCACTGACAATGAGATGCTAGCTCCAAAGCAGGATGTTCTTCTATGTGATTGGAGTACCTGACTGTGCTTTATGTGCTGTTTTCTTCCGTTTTGCAGACTTCTCACAAAAGATAAGCCCTTGAAGGACAATTAGCTGAAGCTGATTAACAGCAGCTTGAAAAGTAATCCAGGTTAAAATTTCTGCCAAGAAGACTCTTCTCCCAGAGGAGCTTTATCTTTTGAGATACAGAAACAATAACTCAAGCAATAAAACTTTCTGAAGCAGCTTATAATACACCCCACTCCATTCTCAGAGTAACTCCGTCATTTTTTCCTCTTCTATTCATCATCTGGCAGGCATGCACTTGCTTCCAAGGAGCCTAGCAAACATGAATATGGTATCCGACTGAAAAAAGCCGTATCTTTTGAAAGCGCATCTATTTTGTAATGTTTTTTAAGGCAAGCAGCACCGATCCCTTCTGCTTTTTTGAAGACAAAATGTCAATATATGAAGGTGAATACTGTCATTGTCACCTACAGTCTCAAGTCACAGCATTCGAGCACTGGCCTCTGACTTTTAAGATGGCCAAAAAGTTGCTATCGAAATTAACCAATTCTTCCTTTTGGGAAACTGCTCCTCCACCACCAGCAGCCCTTTGCTTTGCCCTTCCACTTGGATGAAATAGTTGGCATACAGATTACAGAAGACCCAAACTGCTGGTTAGGTCCCAAACCAGCTCTCCTACAGATATGTTGCAAAGTGCCCAGGAGACCCTGAATGCTTTTCCCCAGAAGTCACAAAACCAGCCTGAACAGCTCTCCAGTACAATCTGCACGCACAAACATTGCCTGGGATAGTCCGTTGCTGCGCGAGCCCCTGTTAATAACACAGCTCAGAACTGCAAAGGTGACAAGACAGATGATGAAATGGGAGATGGCAAGTTCTATTTGAAAATTTTGCCTGGTGCTAATGGATTGTGGTGTAACCTTATAAAAGCTTCTGTGATAACATCATCATCTTATTACTGAAAAAAAAAATCCCCAGTTTCACTGCCAGTGTTTTCTTCCTTTATGTTCAGATGGAAACCAAAATAGCCCAAACCGTGACACTAAAAATAAAATCTAGAAGAATAAAAGCACATGTCTGGGATACTCGGGACCATCTCTCCGAATCAGCTTAGGTGAATTTTCCAGCCCTCTGTAAAATGCTTCTTAGAGGCTGCTACTGGCATTCAGATGGCAGTATGGCATGTATAATGACGTGCATGATATTTGCCTACAAGATCTAACAGCTGCTTAGCCATTCCCATAACACACTGTCCATCTGACTTTGTGTTCTTGCCCCAGTTATCCGTTTTGTGAGATGGTAAAGGAGGCTAGTAACCTCCTGCCAGTTTAACTACGAGAAGATTTTTAGGAAACTTCAGCATTTGAAAAAGAAATCTTAGATGTCTGATTAGGGGCAGGGAAATATTACCCTACACAAAAAAGTAGCCCTAGCGTGCCTCCTGATACCATAAAACAAGTTAAAACACAATTAAAATGTATTTCAGGTATCACAGCTAATAATGAAAGGAAAATCGATCTTAATTTGCAGGTACTTTGCAAACTTAGTAAGTCTTGTCCAAGAAACTCAGTTTCTTGGGATGCACTTTTACTTTCTGGAACAAGCCAACAGACGTATCTCTAACTGAATGCCCATGTAGGCAGCCTCCTTTTCTCCCCACCGAAATCCCAAATACCATTGTTACGCGCTATTTTGAGCCTCCCTGCTTTGATGGGAAGTTTCTATGTACAACTGAAGAGCATCTTAAATGTAGACTGCTGCAGACCACTGGTGAAGACACACTTTCTGAGCATTTGACTTAGAGAAAACACCCAACCCCTTCTTTAATACAGTGAAACAACACAAATCAAAAAGGTAACATAATTTTTTATGTTGCAACTTCAGTTTTCTTTTAAACCCCCTTTGCTTTTGAAGCTGTTGGCTTACGTTCACCATCACTTCCATCAGAACGTGTTCTTCTTAATAAACTTTTTGTTGGTTTAGACTAAAGTATGGCTGACAAAATCTTTGTATTAAAAACAAATTGTATATCAAGGATGAATCATGAGGGCTTTTTCGGAAATACTTTAAAACCACAACACACCACAGCTCTCTTCTGAAACAAATGAATATCTATAGCTAGAAACTGGGACAAACATATCGCCTCATCTCCAAATAGCTGCAGCATTCATTCCAACCTGACAAACTCCATTTCCCGTTCTTTGACTCGGAACAAGTTTTGACACTGGGAAAATGCTTCAGAGAGATCGGAGCTCTCTAAAGAAAAACCGTATTTAACAATAATTTCCTTCATTACTCGATCTTTTCAGGAGCTGTAATTTCTCACCTCGAAATATTTGTATCATATAATATATCAATAGTTTGTGATTTTTTTTTTAAAGGTCTGAGACCTCCCTGGACTCACCCCGCTGGGCACCGAACTGAGGACACCATCTCCACCTGGCCCTCCCATACTCACGGTGAGCACCAGGGAGATGGGGTCAGCACGTAATTCTCTGCTTTTTAAGCTGTTTTACACTATTGTGTTGAGAAAATGCAGGGTTTTTTGAAATTACAAGGCTCACTATCAATAAAACCACTGTGGGAAGAAAACCGAGGTTAAGATTTTACACTGAGCACAACAAGCTGACACTTACTTTGCTTTTGCTTCTGCATCTTCATAGGCTTTATTGGAAACGTCATCTAGGCCACCAATCAGGTGTTTGAAGGAGCTGTGAAAATAAAGGTGCACTTCGTAAGAGCCAAGTAAGGCAACGGTGGCTTTTCAGCAGGAGCCAAAGGATGTCCCTTTATGTCCCCGGATAACAGCCAAGAAGATCCAAACTTATTAATCCAGCATTTCTGGGGCTTGAGCCCAATCCCCGACTCAAACAAAAGGGCCCAGTGACCATTTCATCAAATAACAAGCATCGCTCCAGAGGAAAAATAATTAAAACTGTGACTGTTCTGGCTGTGTTAGTGATCACGTAATACTGTAGGATAAAGAGCCATGCGTGGACGGATTAAAAACCTGCTGGTAGTGAAACACAGCAGTAAAGAAACAAAATATTCCCACCCAGGTGATGCATTTGGCCTTAGCAGAGGGCATCTCCAGGAAAACATCCTACGCTGTCGCTTTCCCTTTGCCTTTGGGTGTGATGGAACTGTTGGGATGAGGCTTTGCTGAACCATCTCCAACACGCCGCAAGTCCCTAAGTGGGACCTTAAGTGTCCTGCTGCAGCAGGGGGTGTCTGACCTCAAGCGCCTTGGTGCACGCAGAGGATATGACTTCCAGAAGAATGAAATGAGGTTCATTATCGTAACAGCAGCTGGAAAAAGCTGCATTTCACCCATTATTGAGCTAAACACAGGGTCACCGTCGGGAGATCTGTTTCTGCTGCTTGCATTTCAGGTTGCTTGCTGTAACAGGGCTTTCCACCATGGCCTTTGCAGAGTTACAGTCATCACCGCTAGGGAAGTATCCTCTGCCCACACAAATTCCCTCATTTTTCCACTTTAATTTCTAATATTAATTATACAATCTAGGGAATTGTTTATGCAGCACAAGGAAAGCCACGGGAACTCTTTTACAGAGAGGAGAAGGCAAGGATCCCTCTGCTCTTCCATGGAAATTGCACTGGGATGTTTCAGCAAGGCAGGGGCTCAGCAGGCTGTAAGCTTTGTTATCTGAGTTTGTTAATAACCAGGGGATCTTTTCAGTGCAAAACTCCTTACTCAGCAGTGAAAACATGAAAAATTTGCCTCCATGGTTTGACACAGCAAAGGTTTGTCTGTCCAGAGATGAATACGTGCCGTGGGATGAAGCCAAACCCTTGCGAGATGGCCGTGAAAGCAAAGCAAATTGCATGTATTGATGCACCACGAACAGATCTGCAGGCAATTGGGCAAGACAGTGCAATTCCATAATCCTCCTGGCACGCTACAAGACCTGACCTAAGGCTTAAAGTGCAATTTAAAATAGCAGGGCTTGGGTTGCTTTCATGTGGTTTGGAAAATGTGGTGGGGTTAGACATTCCTTTTTCTTGGCAACATGAATAAACCTTTGCATAGCGAAACATGACGTGGGCAAAGAAGAAAAAGTCACAGAAAGGAGTAACAACAGTCTGCCTATTATCCTCCGGTTTTTATTTGATTATAAAATAGAGCCAGCTCTAGGACTGGGCAGGATTCTGAAGTTCGCTGGAGTCACTCTATGATTGCGAGTCACCTTGGTCATAGCTTCCCCCAGGCTTCAATCAGAGAACTGCTCAGATTCTCTCCACACAGCCCTCTCTTTTCATTTTTTCCATTCTCTCCTCATAACCAATTTTCTCCACGGATAAATCTCACCCCAACAGGGAAAAACAGTAAAGCAGCAGAAACGAAAATTGCCAATGAAAGCATTCAGCTCAGCTTGTATAGGGTCAGTCATGCTAGGATAACACTGATTTTATTTTATTTTTTTTCTGATTTCCATTGCCAAGAGGGCTGATACAGAAACCTTTCTTGGCACTGTAGAGCTGTCCCATCACAAACCAAAAGAAGGCTTTCAAATAAGGACAAAAATATAAAAGCCAAGCTGAAGATACGTGAAGTATTTAAAATGCTTCCTTAAAAACTCTATCCCTAAGTAAGAACGTGCAACAATAAGCAGGAGAATAGCATTTAGCGCTCAGTATCTGCAAATGCCAGGCAGCTCTGCAGCACTGCCAGCCTCTGTCAGGAGCAGCTGTGCCCTGACTCTCAGAGCCTCAGCTTGTCACTAACACTTGCGCTGGGTAATTTTGTGCTGCCAGCACCCACAGCATTTACACCTGGTAAACACCAGCGCTCCGGGAAGATGTTGTTACCGACATAAATAAATTATATGGAGGAAAAAAATCACGTATAAATAAAAGATGAATCTGCATCATCAGCTTCGGTGTAAATATTCTTAAGCTTCAGAAGAACAAGAACTCTTCTAAACACTTTCCTAGGTTCAGTAGGTAGATGTTAAAAAGAAAAAGAAGTTTAAAAAGCTGCACAAACTCTTCTCCCAGGGTGCCAATAATGATCAAAATTTCACGAATGCGTTTGGAAAGTTTTCCTTCTGTTTTAGCTCCATGCAAAGCAGCCACGAGCGAAGGCTGGATGTGTGTGCTTACTCCAATCCATTTACAAAACAGATGCTCCCGGTTCTCCCGCTGGCGCCTAGGCAGCTTTTAGCAGAAGATACAAAATTTCTACAAAATTCCTTATACAAAATTTCCAAGAGGACCAGTGTATCACACTGTACTGCAACTATTAACCTCTCCCCAGCCGGTCCCTCCTACCCCTACAACGAATCCAAGAACCCCTCCAGGCAGCCTGATGTTAGAGTGGGAGGTGTTCTGAGCAGCTGGAACTAGGAGATCTTCAAGGTCTCTTCCAACCCAAACCATTCTATGACCCATGCAGGACACCTCCTCGTGTCCCAGCCTACTGGACCCCATGGCAAGGAATCCCATGACCTTCCTCACTTTCTCTCCAGCTGTGTTTCATGCACGGTTGCTCCTCTACCACATTTCTGTTATCTCTGTGCAAATTTAGCACCTTGACTCCCGTCACACAGCACGCCTTTCTGTTTGCAGGGCAAGACGAAGATTCCCTCTGCTCAGGAAGCCCCCACTTGCCTTCTTGGCTCCTTGCACAATGCCTGGTTTTGCAGAACTTCCCATACTGGCTGCAAAATCTCCCTTCTTTGTACAGTCACAGCCTGGATTTCTTCACAGGTTCCAGTGCTTGGCTGGAGCCAGGTTTTCTCCTTTTTCTTTGCAGCTGCTGTAACTGCCTGCTGTTTTTGTTCACTCTCCAGCATGAGGAGCTCACTGCTCTATGCCTTTTCTCCCTCTGCCAGCTCCTGTTTTCCCTCTCTTCATGATCATTAACTCTGAAGAGTCACGGCCTGTACAGAGACCTCTGTCTCCCACTGATGTCTGCCTGGTATCTGGAATGCTTCAGTTCTACTTCTCCATGTCCTCAAAACCAACCCGACCTCCAGAATCACACTCATTTTTCCTCCCCTATGAACTCTACCATGGGATATATTGTCCACACACAGCTTCCAGCTCAAGGGTTACATTAATAACGTAATGTCGATGTGAAATACTTCATTGATACCTAGCTGAAAATAAAAAAAAACAACAAATTAGAAGTTCAACTTTGGCCCTGTATCTTCACTGCTGGCTCCTAAAGGCCCAGCCCGCAGGTTGGTCACGGGCAGTGCATACTCAGCATAACCTGTCGTTAAGCCTTAGCAAAGTCCGCTGCCACCTCTGCTACAGCGTGGCTGGAATTTCAGAAATGATTCTAAGCAAACTATTTCATCTTTTTTTAAGCTTAAGCAACCTCCAATCTCAAATACAATTCTCCCAGAGCCTGCTGGCGGGCTGGCTCATGCCCATGAGGAAAGATTCCTGCATTATTACCCTCAAAATCCTCCAGCAACCAAACCTGCCCTGCAAATGCTCCTAACATTGCCAAATCCAGAGACCAAGCTTCCATCTCTTGGGAACAACGTGGTGCAACAGCGAGGTGCAGCTCCTCAGATTTAACTGTTAGCACGGTGGGAACAGGAGTGTTACTGCAGTTAGGCTCACAGGATTTGTTTGACCATTACCAAAGGATACAAGGCCATTGCCTGTTCCTGGAAAACACCAAACTGATTCTGCTGCAATGTTTCATTTCGCATTGATACATTGAGCATGCCAGTGCCGCTTCAATAGTTACATCTGATTAAGCAAAGAGCTTGTTCGGTAACAGAAGATATTAAAAAGCTGTAGTGACAAGCATCACTCCCGGTTCTGTGCAGACCAGCTTCTGCCTGCAATCAGGAAAGCCGACTCCAGTTTCCTTTGCTACTTTGCAGTAACTCAGCACAAGCCTCCATGCTGACCACCACGAGGAACCCAAGGTTTTAATATTCCAGGTGCACAGAAGTGCAATTTTCCTCATTAGCAGGACAGTGTCTGCACAGTTTTCCAAATTTACACTTCTTACATTTTCTCTGTATTAAAGCTAGCTTCTCCAGTCATCCACACACCCATAAACAACAGTCGAGGGGAAGAGCTATGACAAGAAAGGCAGAACTGGTCAGGAGAGAGGACAGCCTTCCCTGCACTATAAATAGCACTCCTTTTCTTGCTCTATAAATAGGGCCCTTACAAATAGTGTCACTCTGCTACTAATTGCCGAGCGTTACTAGAATCTCTGGTGTAGATTGACTACAGCCTCACCAGTTAAATTTAACTTGTACTTCCTTCTGTTTCAAGGTCATTACACACTGAATCAAAGGGACACTACATGAGCAAAGAAACAGCCTGCAAAATAATCAGGAAGGACTAAATCTGGAATAGATTGGGTTTTATTTATTTTTAAAATGCTTATGGTGTAAAACCAGAACTTCCCTCAGGGAAGAGTTCAGAAAAAATGTAGAAATGACTCTCTGCTTTGTACTTCTCCGAATTACTGTTTGCTACAATATCTCATTTTGTCAATTCTTCTCTCTGCCCACAGAAGGACAAGGGATAATATGTGTTTTATCTGCCAGGCTACCTCCCTTCTATATGTGAAAGACGGCCACTCAGCTGACAGCCCTGAAGTTCACCACCTGCTTCCAACAGCTAGACCATAATATTTTTTTATTTAATTTGAACCAGCATATCAGGACACCTAGGGTTTTTTCCGTATTCTTCTTCAGGTCCGTCATTACAGAGCATTAGATTTTCAGGAGCAAAGGTCTGGAGAAATGTCAAGAGACAATTGAACCCAGACCTCCTGTGTTACGCAGGATGGAGTGCATGTAGGCCACCCCCACCAGAGGACTCCAGAAGCCTTTCCTGTTATCTCATCAGACAGCAAGGATGCCTCAGAGGTCGCTCCGAACCCAGCAGCCAACCTTTGACTGGCTTGCATCAATTCTGTATGCCTGGGGAAGGCTTCAAGAAGACATCCAGCATTTGTATTTGCCTCAATTTACCCATACACCTCTCTGAGGCTCCCTGGAGCCAGCTGTAGTTCCTACATATTTAATACATCCAATGGATTTTTTTTTCCGTTTGAACACTTGTAAACTTCTTGTTTTCCTACATGAGCCACCCCGTGTGAAGAGCCATTGCCTCTCGGTTTTCACTTCCCTCCTGCAGGTATCTTTGGGTTCTCACAGTGGGGGAGGCAGTGAAAAATCAATCCCCTTCATCCCACCCACTTTTCTCGTGATTTCACAGATCTCTACTGCATTTTATTTCATCACCACTTTCCCAGAGTAGTCTCAACCAACAGAAGCCATTCCCTCCTTCAGTCATCTTCTTTACCCTTCTCCAAACAATTTTTGGGTCTAACTTTTCAGTTTGGAGGCAACCAGAACAACATACAGTGCGTGAGGTGCAGGCAAAACCACAGATTTTACTTTTAAAACAATTCCTAATAATTCCTAGCATTAGATTTGTTTTTTTTTTTTTTTTTTTTTTTTTAAATCACATTTTAATCAGTCATAGGAAGGTGTCAACTTCGCAGCACTGTGTTCTGCAGCGCGGGCACTTCTCGTCTAGATTAAAAAACCCTGATTCCTCGAAGTGTAAGATAGGCCAGTCATTATTTTGCTCTTCTGATCATCTTCTTTGAGCTGCAGAGCTTCAAAGCAGGGCTAAGTCCTTTGGACACGGGCTCTCCAGCCCCACGTGGAAGAGAATAACAACATGCTGCTCTAACATTTGCCAGAAGATTTCTTTCTTTCGTGACATTTTGCTGATGCAAACTCAATCTGTGTTCCACCATAACGCCCAGATCTGTTTCCACAGTAATTCTCTCTCCCCATTTATCTCCATCTTGTCTTTCTGCACTTCTTAATTTTCTGCATTTGTCATCTCTGGCTTTTGTCTCATTGATTTCAGGGGATGTTCTCTCTACTTCATCAAGGACACACACAATACACTGTGAATGTTTATGTCTCAAACTTACATGACAACTCTAGAGAAAGTGATCAAAGGCTCTAGTTAAAACCTGTAAAGGGTGTGAACTGGAGATGCACCCCACCACAAGACAGGAGAACGATGTACTTACTCTCTGTCTATGACCAGACAAGTTACCGCTTCGGCCGCAATGACGTTGGCAGTTCTGACATCCTCCCTGAAAGAAAAATACATTTCTTCAGCAAGCGGTATTGTTTTCCTTATAATTGTTCTATTACCGAACGCATTTCATTCTTAAAGCTCTGCACGAATAAAACTGTGGGTTTCACAGCTTTTTCCCTCTGTTGGTTCAGACGGGTGTTCATCACCTGTACAGGAGGCAGGCATGTGAGAGCTACACAACATTCATGAGCAGGAAGGCAGAAGCAGGTTCCCCTCGTCAGCAGGGCGCCTAGCCACGTACTGGGCCATTTCGTGCCCCACGGCCTAAATGCCACGGCATTTTCTGTGCTGGATAACCAAGCCGCAGGATTCAGAGGCACTGCTTTATTCGAAGCCAATCCAAATCTTTGCACCTTCTCCAAGTGAATGGATTACAGGCAAAATAGATCCACCTCTTTGAAACACATCGAATTCATTGAGACTGGAAAACCACTGCTCATCTCCACTGAAGGCGAAAATGAGATTTAAAAACACTGGTGGAGATAGCAGCTCCCCTCTTCAGAGGCTGGAGTGTGGGGGAAAGGAGTGCAGTGCATGTGCGCTCGTACAGGAACAGGCACTCTCCCTTTAATTGAATTTACTTTAATTACTTTCAAGCTGCCTTCAGTTTTCTACCTTTAAACTACCTTTAAAGCACAGCAAGCAGAAATACAATTGAAACAAACACTAATGCGCAATCCTACACCCAAATGATTTGAGCTGACTTCCAATGAAATTAAGTGTACATTAGTGCTGATTTACCCAGGCCTTGGAACAAAATGGTGGCAATTTAAAACAAGTGGACGGCATTATAAAAATACTTCTATTAACTCCTAAAACGTCGGTAAACATAGAAAAGGTAAAGAACTGCAATATTTAATATTCGACCAAGTTGCTGTAGCCAGCTTTGCTCATGCATTAATACATCATTAAACAAGCATATGAGGCTCTTGGCTGTCCTTAACTCCCGTTGCAGCCCAACGCACCCGTCCGGCTGTCCCGGATGCCTCTCTGCCCCAAGGAGGTTACCATTCCATATTTTCAGATGACCGACAAGTAAAATACAGCTGTTTATGGCTTCAGTTCAAATGTTTCAAGTAAACTTTAACATTAAATGTTAAAATACGCAAACAACTGTAGGGCTGCCACCGCACGGTACTTAATGCACGGGTTTAATCAGCACGAAGTAGCGTGGAAGGAAGGGCGTTTGACTTAGCACAAACACACGAACCACAGGGATGTAAAGGATTTTATAATGCAGAAAGTCACGCAAATTCTGAGGCTTCCTTATGTTCTTCACAAGCAGAAATAACCGATAAGTCAGGGAAAAGATAAGGCTTTTTATGAGTTATAGAGTGCTTCATGCACACAGCGTTAAGAAATGAGCATCTCTGAAAGCCCTCTAGCGCTGCAGACTCAAGGCTTAGCTGCCACCAAAGCCATCCCACGCACAGTTTGCTCGCCCCAAACAGCCCTAGAAGCCCGACTGCACAGCGCTGCTCGAGGGAACGCAGAAGCTGCACACGTGGGGAGAAGCATTCATCCACAGGGGATGCCCCGAGGCGCTCCCTCTGTGCAGAACTGGCTACAAACCCCGCTCTGCCTCCAGCGAGGACCCTCATCCTGCCGATAAAGGCATTTGGCTCCTGCAGCACATCAAGCCCAGCCAAAGGACTGCCAGCCAGCTCTGATTTTTGGCGGTCCGGCAGCACTAACGGTGTGGCTGTGCTTCACTGCCGCGGTGCAGGAACGCCCCGATCACCTGCTCCGGAGAAAATCGGTTTCACGAGCCCGAGGCAGGTCAGCAAAGTGCTGGGTCCTGGGATTTCCTGCGTTGCTGAGCAGCCTTCTGTTTCCCCAGTCTGAATTGATTTTAAGTGGTTTTATAAACCTGGCGAGCTCTCTTTATTATGAGTGCTTACCCATTGTGCAGGATTAAAAATCTAATCATGCTTCTAGAAACAGCAGCATAAAACAGAAGGAAAAAGTCAACGTGTTTTCAGCTCTACCTATTAATCTCTTACATGCACCAGCTGAGAAACACAAGACAGAGTTTTAGCACTGCCTATTCGTACTGTACCCTCCGAAATCACAAACACTCCTAGAGGCACGCAACTCACCTACGAGTTAACCTCAATCACCTTGCAGCACGGCAAACGGTCAGCACATGTTTTAAAGGCTACGTTGCAAAAGCTGCAGCACAGGGCGCGAAGGGCAACAAACAGCCACGGGAATCGAGTGGCATTAGATGCAACAAGCAATTATCTGAAAGCACGGCTTGCCAGCACTGACTCGGATACTTTCTCAGCTTCATCACAGGAGTACGCCTCACTGCTCCCGGAGAAACGGCACTCTACATCGGAGCATTCGCTCTCACTGTCCGAATAACCCATGGCTCGCGCCTGCCTTCACCATCTCCTCCCAGAAAACGCCTGCTGTCTCGCGGCCAGTTCCTTTGGTCTGTCCTCCGGGTGAGCTCTGCTGTCTTACAGCCCCTCCAGCCTCAAACTTCTGCACTTGGCAGAAGGTCACAGCTGCTCGGGGGGTTCCTGGCCGCAGCGGGGGGAATCCAAGCGGCGGAACTCGGAGCGGGCAGCAGGATTCCCCGCACCAGCCCGCTCCACCAGCTCTCGTTAACCCCACGGTGGACTCGGGGTAACTGAGCAGTTGATTACAAGGGAAAACCCAGGAGAGATGTTTTAAAGTCTGTGGGATGGCAAATCCCCCTCCTCATGGGCTAGGGCTTGCTTTTCAGAAGATGACCACGTTTGGGTTCTTCTCCTCAGAATACCCAGTGAAGGTAGTTTCTACCTCCAGTGAGCATGTGAGGGTATGATCAGAAAACACCCAACAAAACAAAAAGAGCAGATAGAGATGCTGGTGCCTGACCGTACTACTCTTAAATTCAAGTTGTTAGCCAATTTTTTCCATAATTTTTTTTCCTCTCACTTCAAACACGATTTGTCCTAAATACCTTAAATCAAGCTTATTAAAAATACTGTAACAAGGTCAAACGCGCAGAGCTGGGAAGCGGCAAAATGCATTTAGCAGCCTGAGTATCAGCAAACTGGGGATCTGCAAATAGCTTCCCTGCAGCCAAGGTTTAAAAACCACCAGGGAAGACCTAATTTCTTCTTTCCATCTTTTCTTCCCAAACCCTCTCTAAGCCCATCTAAACCACCTGAAGACTCACTGCCAGCAGTCCCACAGGACCTGAGCTTTCTACCGCAGCCTGTTCCCAGGCGGCAGCGGCTCCTGCGAGGCAGCCACTGAGGGCCACGCGCTGAGCCACCTGCCCTTGGTGGCCGCTCAAGGCCCTGCGGTCACCGTGCCAAAGAGCAATGACCTGTCGTTGGCATTCTAACGCTGGCTGCTCACATTATGCCAAGTTCTAACTCAACCCCCCCCCCTCAAAGGTACTGTTACAAATACTGCACTGGACCGCCACTGTTCCCATGTCTGCGTTGCCACCCAGCCCGTCTCACTATCCTACACGTGATTACTACATGAAAATGAGAAAAATTAGTTTATTTTATGAACACTTCGCTCTACAGGCAGACAGAATTGGAGGAGACGTGGCTGCTGTTGCTGGCATTGCAATCTGACATAGCGAAGCTGCTGAGCGTCCCAGTACCAGAACACCTTTGCCCACAACAACGCAGCCACATGCAGCCCCAAACAGTATTAGTCAGAGCAGAGGCACTGCCCATGTGAAACACCTTCCCTTCCAGCCTGACTGATTACCCTGGGAGGAAAAGCTTGTAGGCATCCTCTTATTATCACCACCCACCTTAAACTGCAGCTACACCCTGCCGCCTCTGCAATGCACCTTGCACGAGGTGGTTCAACAGCTGCAAATAATTCAAGCCAGTCCCTGGGAGGCTCATCACCACCCCTCTGTCCCCGACCCCAGCCAGTAAGGGAGCTGTGTGGTGCCAGGGCTCTGAGAGCTGTTGGGACCTTGGCTTGCTGAGCTTCTTCAGCCCCAAGGAATCCACTTCGGCCCTTGGAAAAAAAAATGGGAACATGCAGAGGGCAGGAGGTATTAACAACACAGCGACCTTCTGCAGCACTTTTAAAAGTTGTTTGAGTTTGACCCCGCTAGCCACCTTCACATTTATATACACTATTTAAAGCTGCCAGCAATCCAGCAGACCAAGAGGGGATTTTGTCAGGTGAAAACTATTCCAAGAAGAGAAGGGTATGTGCGCCTCGTGATCTGAAAGCAGAGGAAAAAGTTCTTGCTGCCACTTGGTGACCAAGAAGCTGGCATAAATCTAGCAGTACCTGCTGCTCTGACGGTCAGCAACGGACCCTCCCCTTGCTGAGGGCACGGTCAGGCTCTTCTGCAGCGCCATCTTTGCTGCACCAACACAAGGGTCACCAGTGACATGGGTCACAGCGCTAGCCACGAGCTACCGCATTCAGTATATGCTCACCACATTTACTCTAAAACTGGCTGACTACTCAGGGACGACCTCTGCCACGACCAACCCAGCGCACGTGCGCTTTCCCTGAGCAGCAAGTTACTATTTTGCCATCACAGCTGCATTAAAATCAAATCAGTGTGATCTGAGAGCTGAACTAATGAGTTGTATCTATTACACATTAACTAGATGAACCACGCGCTTGCGTAGTGCCACTTTAAAACACGTGAGAGCCTCCCAAGATCACAACTAAACCCCAGAAGCAGCGAAGGCATACAACAGCGTTTGTGAGCGCATTTTCTACGCGGGGTAACCAATGAACGAGGAGCCGGAACGAGGCGCGCTGGGTTAGGCAGCCAGCAATCAGCCCCAGCGTAACAACGCTGGCAGCTGGCTTCTCGTCAAGAATTCACGGTGCCGCGTCCGCTTGGCTGTGCTTCCCACGGAGCCCGAGCTTCCATTTGAGAGCTGCTTGGTTCTGGTGCAGGGAGAGGCTTGGCCCAAACTTTGGCAGGCTGCAGTGGGTACCAGCAGCGTGCAGAAAAGTAGCAGAGGCTCCATCAGTCCGTGCTGTGCTCCACACTCAGCCAGGCTAAATCCTGAGAAGCTACATCCCAGTCGCTACATCCCGTGCTGACAGGGCCATATTTCAGCCTGAGCACTCAGCTTCTTGCTCGGTGTTAATTTACAACGGTGATAGCACAGAAGGGAAAATCATGGGCAAAGTTTACCACCAGTAAAGACATGAAGCTGTTCATTTCCCCCAGTCTTATTTCCTCACTTCTGCGCAGAGTGGTAGAGCACATTCTACGATTTGCTCATCACTGCAGCTCTGTGATCAACTTCAGCTGCTCTGAGACAAACCAAACATTTTGCAGGCGTTTTTGCCTTGTGATTTCCCCATTTAAGCAACCACTAATTGCGAAACCTGCCAAGCTGCAGGAAGGCTGCATGTCCAGGATTAAATAGCACACTGCCACTGCCTAGGATGTTCACTTCGAAAAGTGTTGCTAACAAAAGTATGAACGCACCATCAATACACTTACTAAAAAACAAAAAGACAAGGACATGCAAAGAAAAAAACCCCAAACCCAGTTACGTAATGTCTGGCGAGCAGCATATCTCCGTCTTAGAAAATAAAGTGAAAAATCTGAAAAATCGATTTGCTGCAGCCTGAAAAGAAACGGAGAACTTTGAACAAGCCCAACGAGATTTCACGCTCCACCTCCAGCCCGCCTACAGGAGCAAGGGGAAATTTGTTTCAAGGCAGTTTTTACAGTTTCCTTTCAGCAACAACAACAAAGGAATAGATCACAACTTAAAACAAACATAACCTCTAAGCTGCTGAGACTGGAGGCTGTCCCACCTGATTTCAAACCACAGCTTCTCCCCAGTGTGTGTAGGAACCCTTACTGTAACAACAGCGGTGCCATAAATTAATTTACACTCTAGTTTTCATAGTCACTTAAAGTGACAGAAATTGGACCACAGCCTTCCATTACCTTATCATTCTTCTTCACACCAGAGTTCTGTATGGCGTATCATGGTTCATGGTTTTTCACATCCTACAGTCTTCCAGACGCTTCCACAAAGTGTCCTGGGTGCTTTGGAATACTCCAGATTAGATCACACCGGGGTTTTGTACGACTTTACAAATGACGGTAATCAAACAGGATTAGTTGTGAGACCTCTGCTAAATGAACTCCACCAGATTCTGCTCCAGCATGATGCTTTCATATGACCCGATCCATACTCGTTTTACAGTTCTTTCCCTAACCTCCAACTCCTGCTGTTTAATTTCTGCATCTGCATGTGTTGCCACGCAAACCCTTGTCCTCAATCCAGACAGATAACATCTGCTGTGGTTCCCTTGTCCTAGGAAATGGTTCTGCACAGACGTGTTGCATCTTTCTTCAAGCCCCTGTAACAACTTCTGAAGGAGAGGATCATTAAAATAACGTATAATATTGCCATTTCCCAGCTTGTAGCTGCCTGAACCACTCCAGCTTCTGCTGGGTCTGTAAATGTTGTTCCTTTGTTTTTCCCAATTACGACAGCACCCATAAGAGTCACATGTGTGGCTTCAGAGATGAACGACCTGAACTCGAGGCTGGCGGTAATGAGGTCCCCTACGTCCAAACACACCTTATTTTTAAAGCTCTCATTACTTTTAGCTGTAATAACGCCCCTCCGCGTTCGTCTCGGCCTACAGTCACAGCCTGGCCAGCGGTGACAACCTCCTCATGCCTACAGCAGCTTAGTAAAAAAAAAGCATGATTCCAAGTGACACAAACAGCCCAAAATCTCAGTTACTAGGCCTGATCCCACTTCAGTCACACGACTGTTTCATGAAGAAAACAGAAGCTGGCTGTTCTCTGTAAACACACAATATTTAGCAAAACAGTGGCTCACGAGTGCTAGAAGTGCACCATGCTGATAAATGACTTTTTTTTAATAACATTAAATTAAGTTCTACAACAGATACTTCTAAGAGTTATAAATAGTGGCTGTGAGCAGCTCTTCTCTGTCACTGTGAGAACCCTCCCAAGGAACTGAGCTGATGCGAAGAGAAACAAATTAGTTTCTGGCCCCGGTGGGGCTGCCACTTATGTGACCCACAGGAAATTATGTTGCTGGGAGTATGATAGAAGTGTTAAGAGAGCAATTAGCGTTGTCACCTATCATGTTCCCAGGAGGAAAGTGATGGATGCTCATCCCTGGCCTCCTGTCCTGGATGCCGTCCTGGTGATGAATCTTGCCGTTGCTCTACTGTGCAAGGAAAGCGGCCGCAGCCGGAGCTCCTTCCCTCCCCAGCCCGACATGGAGGCTGTGCCCTGCTGTGCCTTTTTTCTGACATTTTCCACCAAAACAGCTGGAGGAAATCTGACAAGTTGCACAGAAGCAATGTGACAGTCTAGGTATGTAGTCGCAGCGACGGCCTCGTGCCTTCACAGCACGTCGTTACAGCAGCTTGTACAACGTGGTGCTGGGCAAACTCCTGTTCTGGATGAACATGCACCGCCCCGACAGGATGGACTGCATTGCTCCAGGGGCTAGTTTTGTGCGACATGCACTGATGAACACCTGAATACCAGGGTGGAAGATCCAGCAGCCAGTGCCAGGGAACACAATAAAAACCTTGGCAATTACCTTATGTCCTGCAGCAATCGTTTAAAAGCATTGTACTCCTTCAATAAACTATTTTCTCCTTTTTCATTAATTAGTTCAAGTACTTAAAAGCAAATTGTGATGAATCCTAGTAGCATGTTTGAATACTAGGCCATTTAGCGTGGGAAACAGCAGAGCTACATGCACCAGTAAGCATGAGCAGGTGCAAATTCATGGTCCTCTCCCTCGCACACCCAGCCTGCAAAGGCACTGCACAGCAGGACCGCAGCTCCTCAGCCTTTGGCTCATAGACGGTTCCTAGCAGGTTGGACTCCAACCATTTCTTCATTCACTGAACACTAGCCTGCATTTTACCTCAATATGTATGAAGAAAATCTCATCTCTCCAGAGCCGGAAAGGGATAAAGTTCAAGCAAGATCAGAATTTGAGCATGAAACCTGCTAAGATCAACCCACTAGTTATCCACAGCAGATTGCTGGGGGTTTGCTTACGGTTTGTTGTCCCATCAAGGTGCTTAAATCCCACCGTTTCACTAACAGCAGCCACAGAACAAGAAAAAGAAGCCTTTCTTCTAGTATTCAGTAACAGAAAGATTACGCACCCAGGCCTTCTTCCCCACAACCATTATTAGCTCAAATGCCAGCGCAGCACCGCTGAGCAGAGCAGGCTTTTAAATAGGCTCCAACTTGTACTTCATGGCTGTGCTTCTCCTAATCCCTAAAACTTGACAAAATTACTATGACAAGGATTACTCTGTCCTCTCTTGCTACATTGAAGCCAATTTCCTCATCTGTAGCTGCAAAATGCAGACTGCGCACTAGAAGACCAAGATATTTGGAGGGTTTGCGGGTGGAACCCACTTGCAACTTAACTGAGGTCTGCAGCCAAATTGTGCAGACTCTGAAATTCTGACGGATTCCTGACATACCAAAGTTTCAGAGTAAAAAAAAAAAAAAAAATTATTGTCATGTTAGAATGTTAAAATTTCACATGAGTATTTCCAGCAAGGTTGTCTATTAAGCTTCTGGAGGCAAAATAAAGGCCCCCCTAGGTTAACATTTAACAAACTTTCTGATTCCAATACATTTTTTTGAAAAATATCCACCTCAATTTTTTTTTTGAGAAGCAGCCATAAAGCAACACAATACCGATTTGTGCTCGCAGCCAAGAAGTTAAGCTTGAACTGCTCGGTAATAGCTTTTATTCATCCTTTTTCATACACGTGTTTGCAGGTGACAGTGTGTTCGAACAGGGGGCTGGAGTCCTTGTGAGCCCCTGGGCCACAATCGGAATCGAGCAGCAGTGGCTGAGCCCCACCATTGATGGTACCACACTTAGGGAGACTCACAAACAACAGCTAACAGAACGCAGATGAGCAAAACTTCCTTCGGCCTTTCTAACAACTACCTCTGGGCTGCTGCATTAGACAGCAGTCTGCCACAATGCAGAAGCCAAAGTGCAATCTCTCCAAAAGCAGGCGGCACCAGGGAACGTGGCACACAAGATTGGGAAGCACACCCGTGACCCTGCAAGAAGTGCCACCGGCTATCCTCCCACCAGCTGTTCACCCAGGTGTTACCACTTGAAAGCGCAGCACATCCATTACCAGGGCACAGGAGCACGCAGCCAGGCGGAGATATTTTGAAAAAGCCCCCTCTTTATTAATTTTAATCAGCTTTTCTTATTGCTTCGGGGAAACAGAGGGATTATCGACAGCATCAGGGCACACGGAATACTGGAAAGTGGAGTACTTGTAGGCTATTATGTGAGGGAGGCCCTGCCCTGCCTGTTAGCAGAAAACTCACACAGAGCCTCTGCTTTCTGCTGTCCCCTGGGGAATCCATCTGGCTGGGAAGGGAAATCCAATAAAGGCAGAACAGCAGAATGCAGTCAGGAGATACTCCACAGATACTCAGCTGAAACTTGTACTTGTCTCCTTGTACGCTCTTTTCAGGGTGAAGAGGAAAAAAGAGATAGGGATCTCCTTTATCAGGTGCTACCAAGTCGAGTGGGGAGCCTGATCTGGGTTAAAATATTGTAATTGAGCCAACCTCATTGTATTTACCGAGCACACTGCGGTGCGTGCCAACGTGGAGCACATCGTTCGTTCAGCCTCCTTCTGACAGCCCACGCAGACTCAAAACCCCATCTAGAGAGCTCAGGACAGCACACGGCAAAGCTTCGTTTCCAGCTCGGGTCTACCTGCAGCCACAGCTTTGGGATGAAGTTGCAGTCGCTCGGTTTTTGCAGAGGACTTCCCATGGAGACATCGGGTCTTTGGTGACGGTGGCTCCTGCATGGTTGGTTCATCCCCTCCCAAGCCTTCTCCTTTCCTGTTCACTGCAAGGTAGTGAGTACCTACTCATTTGCCACATCTATGAGTGACTCAAACCAATTATTCCTGTAATTTGCCCTGAATCAGTCACCAGCAGGTAACTAAGAACTGTCCCTAGGTGAAACTTCTCACAAGCACGAGATGACCTGATGACCAATGGTTTATGTGCAAGAAAAGCTGTCCTTCAGGAGCACCGCACACACTGCACTGCAATTCCAAACAGCCAGTGGGCATGGGAGTGTCTTCAAGGCGTATTAAGGCATCAAATTTTAGTTGGAACAGTATAAGCCATCTACACATCTGCATGTGCGTATTACTGCTGCTTTTCCAATTCTTTTTACATTTCACATTTAATAAAATGCTCTTTTGAAAAGGAAATATAGGAAATAAAAAGCAGCAAGCCACTAAATTTCGCTGAGATTACTTGCAGAAAAGTAATTTGCAGAACAGCAGCAGCAGAATTAGGCACACAGAGCCACGTGAGATGGGGTCTGACCCATTTTCTTCATGAAGCACTCCAGAGCTGCACTTTAGCATATGATTTAATAAGTCACCGGAGATAAATACAAGCAGGGAATAGACAAAATCACACGCTTTCACGTAATTACCTCACACTGGGATGTATTGATATTTTAACCTTGTTAAAGAATCACAGACTTCGGTGGGAACAAAGTCCTACTATTAGTAAACTAATTAATTTCCAAAACATATTAATGAGCAGGACTTCATCCCGTGAAATGGCATGGATAAAATCTGAGATCAAAGTCTAGCTAATGAAAACAGATGCTCTTCTGATTAACTTCTACGGAATTAAACAATCAGATTAAGAATGTGGGGGTTCTGCTTAGTCTTAGCTTCAGCTCTATAAATCAGGGAGGCCTGGTGAAATATTGTATCTGAATGAAATTACGGGGACTTGTTAGGTGCCTGCTTCTTTACAGCCTGGCCAGACCCTGCAGGACCCACGGACCCGGGAAAGGGGCAGAAGCCTGTCCACGCCCTGAAGATAACACACACACAACAGCCTTTAACTTTTCACATGAAAATTGGAAAAGCAAGGTAATTGCTCCTTCTCCCACTCCCTGTTACTAAAAGATGAAGTCAGAGGGTGACATCTGCAAAGAACCAGGGCAGTAGTCGCCAGAAGCCCACAACGCCACTGTTTGTGCAAAGCAGCCTCCAAGCAGCGAGCACTTCTTATTCCAGCCAAACCTGAACGCAGAGGCTTGCCTGTGCGGGACAGCAGCGCCGTGCAGATGAGCCAGCTGACTCTGAACACCCTCGGTGAGCCTGGGGGCTGTGAAGTCTCGCTCTGCTGCCGCAGGGCTCTGAAGGACACAAATCCAGCCCTGGGCTCCCGGACGGCTGCTAGCGCGTGTGTTCACCAAGTCCCTGAACGCGGTACTTTTGTTTTTTTGTGGGAGCAGCAGTTTTCAAATTAACATGGCTGCTCTCCCATTGTGTTTATAGGAATGAGAGGGAACTTAATCCTGTGTGTTGAAGTCCTCTTTTTGGTTAGAAAAGCATGGCACTGAAGTGCAAATAATTTGAAACACTTCAGCTGTTTGAGTATGCTGAGGACTTCTGCAGCTGCTGAATAAGAGGGGGTAACAGCAACAAAATCTGGGGAGATCATTGGGTTTAGGGGGCTGAATTAAAGTCCCTTTGCTGTGGCTGCCCCCGTCTCGCCCTTCAGTCCTTGGAGAGAAAATGAAATGCAGATTGTGAGCGGGCCCAGTGCTTCTGAATGCCAGGAGGGACGTAGTGTCACAGTGACAGTGTCTCACCTCTAAACCAAAGCTCCTGACAATTAAAATACTCCTTTTCCACTCCTTCACTGTCCTTAATCTGGAATCTCTATATGGGAAAAGTAGCTTCTGCATCCATAAAGAGAAGGGAAAAAAAAAATAAAATGAGGCTATAAGGTTAACTAAAACACTTTAAAACTATAGAACACCTTATAAACTAGTTTGCATGTCTCTGAGATGCCCTGGCTTAGAAAGGCAACACCCATCTGTAAACTGTCAGACTTCTGCCCAGGGAATTTTTTGAAAGCAGCAGCTACAGTTCAACTAATTAGGAGCCCAGTAACACAATGGTTACGTTCCAGACTGGAACTTCCACTCTGGCACCACGAGCCTTAAAAACCATGGTGCAAACTCCGGAACACCTGAACAGCAGCAACCAGAGGCCTCTGTAAGCCAGCCTCTCCATTTTCCTTGAGGCAGATACATTCAGACAAGTCTTGAAGAGAGCACTAAGAGAATTTTAGATGAGGATTGCAGATGCAAGATGGGAAAGAGAATCACAACTAGAGTTATCTTTACTTTAGAAGTACTACATTAACCTATGGTAATGTCGATGTTGGAAATACCCAGCTTCAAAACAGGAAAATATTGAGTTGCAAATTCGCTCCATCTCTCCTCACAAGCTCTCAACTGTTATTGAAGGAAATTTCAAAACACCCAAGGGTCAGGATAGCAGAATCTCAGGGAAGCCTTCGCCAGCAGATGCGGTGGGTAAAGCCCAGTACCTCCCAGTTATTTGCAGACTCCAGGTGACAGAACACGAATTTAGTCTGCAGCTTTTGCATAAAAGCTTGTGCATACTTTCTGCAAAACCCGCCCAGGCTCCTTCTGGACTGATGCACAGACGGCACTTGTTTTAACCTCCACATATTTCCATCCGGTTTTACCTTCCTTAATTCCTGTCCTTCCAGTGCAGAGATGAGAAGCTGCCCTTGACAACTTTTGCAATCAAGTGTGCAGAGGAGGAGGTGGCTTTAGACTGAGGCTGCGCACCAGCTTGATAGGAAGGAGCTGTGTGGCTTCAGCCTATCAGCTCTGTGGCAGAGAATTTTACATGCTCACCCCTTCCTGACTTCATTCCAGTTTTTTTTTTACCTGTGTTACACATGACGCTGTCTGCTCAAATGTAGAAATTCTGAAGATTACTACCCAAGACCAAAAGAAGCTCATCTCCACATGTGAAATCACCATCCCTAGCTCAGCATGGTGCAACAGTCATTCAGGCATGGCAGAGCTCCGATGTAAGAACTCACAGGAAGTAATGCCTTTTGTTGATTTTTAGCTAGATTATTACTGGGCTCCTTCACTCGGCGTTGCCTTGGGCTGGTCACAGCACTGAAGTCACCTAAGGGAACGGATAGCTTCATTTGGAAGGAATCCTAAAACCTTCTTTTTGAGACATTAGCACGGCCAGTATTTTCAAAAATTCAGCACTAGGAAAATATAAAATGGATTCAGACCCAAAAGATCAAAGTCAAGCCAACAAACCCATCATCCCTTGTCCCGTATTTAATGCTTAGCCCCTCTTGCCAAGTTTCTGTCCTTTTCAGTGGCTTGTGGTCTCTGTTTGAAAGCACAGAAAGTCAGACGTTATTGCACAGTTCTTCTTTGTGAAGTTCCCAAACATCTTGTACCTAAAATTACACTATGGAATGGGAAAATAAAATAGTACCTAAGATAAATGATGATTAACATGCTTTAATAATCATTATCATCTTAATAAGGTCATGGCAGAAAAAAATACAAAATGTTCCAGCTTCTCCCCAATTCTGTAATTGAAAACATTTTTTCACTTAATTATAACATAATTGAAGAAATAATGAAATTTAGCAAGTGCCTTAAAGATGTGCCTTTTATAGCTTTAGTCTTCCGGAATCAAGAACCTGATTTTACAAAGCCCAGAGGCTGGGGGAAAAAATGAATTTTATAGCAGTATAAAAATTATATGAATTTAAATCTCAGCCCCTTCAGCTGCCTAAGGGAACTGCTTCATTAGAGAAGTACTGCCATATAAACGTGTAACATTTGTTTCAGCCTGAACAAACCCAGAGAAAAAATGAAGCAAGGCCACGTTCCTAGTACCCTGGTAGAGAGGTGGGATGGGGGCAGGATGCTGGGCTGGAGCCACGGAGCTATCTCGATAGGTTAGGAGGGAGCAAGTGAGAAGTTTCTGCATCTGCAGCAGCAAAGGAGCAGGACGGAGCTTCAGTGGGAGGGGGGACGCAAGCCAGGAGGATTGCATCTTGTCCATCCTCTCTTAGCGAAGAGAAAAGCAGTGAAACACTGGTCAGGAAAGCTTGATGGATGACTGGGGAATGAAACGACAGCAGGGGGACTGTTTGCTTCGAGAGAGGGCGGAATGGGGAAGACAGCCGTGATTAAGGAAATCAGCCTGGCTGCAGCGTTTGTGCCAGGGTGGTTTGGCAGCGCGAGAGCAAATGGGTCTGGGTGTAAGGACCTTGCACTCAGAGGACAAAACGAGAGAGGAGGCTCGGAGCCTTGGACCTGCAGCGCATCACCTGCTGCAGGGCTGAGGGGAGGAGGAGCTGGGGAGGAAAGGAGAAGTCCTGGCGGCCACAAAAAGGGTCGGCAGGCTCTCCGCCAACCAAATGCCTACAGCGGAGCTGATCCGAGGGCGATGCTGTGACGGAGCACTCATCAGTAACGGAGGAGGCAGCCTGGTCCTGTCTGCCACGTAAAGATCCAGAAACAAAGGGCTAATCCTAATGCTGAGGCTGGGCTCCTTAGCCTTGTCTCCTCAAAAACAAAACCAGGGGTACTCCATTTGTGCAGATTATTTGTATAATAAATAACGGATAAAAAAAAAAAAAAACATTGTTTCCTGGGGTGCCACAATAACAGTCCATGCTGTAAGTCCTGTCTGCAGGGCTCCGCAGCATCCCAGCTACGAAGGTTAGTGGAGAGCTTGGCAGCACAGCTCCCATTCCAGCCGCAGGGTCGGCCCAGTTCAAGCCCTGTCCCACACAGCTGGCACAGTTACAGCTCATTCCCTGCTGTATGGGAAATGGAAACCCTGAGCCCCAGATGAAGTTTTTAAGGGTCACTGGTAGCATGGTTTGTCCTAGCAAAATATTAGCTTGTCATTCATCGCCTGCAATAAGGCACATTTCCAAACAAGGCTGCTTATAGCCTGAATCTCTTGTGTTCGGTGAACCGATACCTCAGGCAGACATGTACACCAACATCATATACAGATAATGCACTCTTAGAAGGAAAAGCTTTTCCAAAAACCTGCTTTCAACCCTCTGCTATGGGAGCCAAACATAAAGGTAACACGAGCTCTGCACATGAAGTCCCGACGCTGTAACGGGAGCACCGCAGTGTCTTTCAAAAGCTACGCTCAGATTTCGTGTCTGCCTAAAATAAAACCTGACTTTGTTCGGTGATCAACACAATCTGTTTACCTTGAATGTTAAAATGCTAAGGATGGTATTTCCAGCTGGTCTCCACGCTCCCGGTCGCTACACTGGTTCCAGCTTCCCTGTGGGAGCCTCACAGGTGCGGAACAGGGACAGGGACAGGCTGAACAAGGTGGATTTGCCTTAATGCGCCGAGCGCTTCGAAGCTTAACTGTTGAGAGCACAGAACAGCCAACGACCCTTATTTTGTGTTCAGAGGCTGCAGCCAAAAATGGAGCTGTCAGAGCCCCATTTTGCATTGCTAACACGGAAAGGTCCCAGTGCAAAGTCTCAAAATGGGGAAAAGATCTATTCCAAGGCTTAAAATCAATGCTACTGACAAGAATTCATGTCGAAGCAGGGGTCTAGCAGACAGGTAACTGCCATAGAAATATATATGGCATGCAGCCTATATATATATATAGGAACCTTGCTGCACTTATGCAAGGAGAAAAGCCAATCTTACGAAACCTGGCCCAGCAGCCTCACACCCATCACAGGAGCCCAGCGGGCACTGCTCTGACAGCAAAGCCATCTTCACAAGTGGTGGCCACCACGTCTCACCTCCCAGCCCCTTGGCAGAGACTGCCAAGGTGCCAGCCCTAGTGACATTTCCTGGGATGGGCTCACAGTGTGTTAATTTGACATCACTGGTTTACAGGACGCACACAGCTCCTGCACTGAGAACTGCAAGTGCCTGGGACCAAAAGCAACAAACAGAAGGGGATTTCTTGCTGCACGGCTTGACAAGCAGTTTTGTACCTTACAACGGCATCCACACCTGCCCGGCACCTCTTGGGATGCACCAGTGGTGTGCCAGCTGGCAGGCATTTGCTGAAAAACAAACAGGTCCTTCTTCCCGAGGGATGACAGCAGGGCCATGGGTGGGGATGCAGAAGAACATAAAGACAGCTAAACCGCAGGAGAAGCACGGCTTTGCTTGCTTCATTAAGTTCTACATGTGCCAGGGTACGCTCAGGTCTGGAGAGCTGTTAAATTCCCCTGCTCCCAGGGAAAGTGGGAGATGGCTCCTGATGGAGGGCAGGTGGCCCCAGGCTTTGCTCCTTGTTCTCAGCTGTAAAAAGGAAGCAGGGAAGCTGGGAAAAAGGCTGAGAAAAGTTCTGTTAGTTGCAGAAATGCTCCTTGAGGCAGGTGGATGAGTCATAACTTTGTGCAAGGGCATCAGGTTCTCCTGTCTAGACTTTTGGCAATGCAACTGTGAAGCCTTTTGGGTACAAGTGATATTACATCTCTGTAGTTCTGCCACAGAGAGAGGTTTTAGCTCATCACCAACCACATTTCTCAGACAAAACAAGAAAAAAAGAAAAAAATCACAATTGGGTACTCCATGCTCAAGCAGATTATGTGCCATAAAAGACAGCATTGCCCTTTTGATATCTTACTATCAATTTCAACGAGCATTACTCGAAAAGGCTGATCTCCAAATGGTCTTTTAATGTAGCAGAGTTCCCAACAAAATGGACTTAAATAGGCAGCCATGCAGACAAACAGCCAGCTCCAGCCTTACAGATACCTCACCCTTAATTTCCAGCGTGTCCATGGCAGTGGACTGCCCTACTTAACGGCCAGACGAGGGCACCGTGAAATCTGGAGAACGGATGTTCAGCACCAGGCTTCCCACTGGCAGCGCTCCCACGCAGCCACTCGCAGCCTTGTCCTCTTTTAATCCCAAAGGGAATACAGCTGCGCTCCATTAGGCTGCTAGAAGTGGGGGATCCCATCCAGCCCAGCTGTCTGCCTGTCACAGACAGACGGCAGCTCCGGAGGGGGCAGACCCCACAGGAGTTTCACCACAGCGTGAGTCGTCCCTTGGAAGGGCCTCTGCATCCCCGTAAATCGCAGGAACATCTGCAGCCTGCTGACCCCTGAGCACAGTGTTGGGGGTGCGGCGCTCTGAGACCATCCAGACATTGGAATAGATATAGATTATTGCATGGGGTTGCAGAACTGCACATTTCCTTAAGTGCTAATGTAGTTTTACTGCTGCTGCATTTTATTTCTCTTCTTAACTCATAACCAAGTTCTTTGCTGCTAGCAGACCCAAGGCCATCTGGACTCCCTGGTGGCTGCGTGCAGCAGATGACCTGCAGCCAGGGCCTGATGCTGGGCGGTGGCAGGGCTGTGATTCCGACCTGCCTGCGAGTTCAGAAAGGGGACGGGTTGTGCCGGGATGACGCACATGTACTTGGCGTTTGGAATGAAAGCCAGGAAAATGTATCGCTCTGTATTTTGGAGTGCTGCTACTCTGGAATCACAAGGCTTGTTGTTAGATAGGCTGCATCAGGATGATGCCTTTCAACGATCACAAAACGACCAGGCACGGCGTCCCGGCACCAGGTGACTGTGCATCCTTGCAGAAAGGCACTCAGTCCTCTGCGCATGAACATTTTAGAAACGACAGCTATCTGAAAGGGAGTCACGAGCCCGATGTGAAAGGCCAAAGCCATCCCCGTCACAGGGAAGAGATGTGAAGAGGAGCCACATCGCATCGTGCTGTACCTGGGCTTGTCCATAAACTAAACCCCTTACCATGGCAAGCAGCCATCCCAGGAGCAGGCAGAGACGGGCATCATTTCGGGAATGCCACAGGTGTGACAACGCTCAGGGACGTGCAGAGCTGCTTCCACGATTTAGGAGCAGGGCAAAGAAAAGATATGTGGGTTGGAAGCGCTGCTCTCTTTTTTCCCTGTGATCACACACCGTCCTGAACCTGCTCTGAGGGGTGTGATTTCCTCTGGAGGTCTTCTGCAGGCATTTTCCATTCCCTCCCTATTAAGAGCTTTGCAATTAAGGATTTTTTCTTCTCCCAACTAGAAACATCTGTCACAAACCGGCACTTCAGCATTCTGACAACTGCATGACTGTTTTGGAATTTTAGGATAAAATGTTTCAACTCAAATGTCAACATTCATGCAATCACAGAATGGCAGAACCATTGTTTGAAAACATAAGAAACAAATTACTGTAACTTGCTGTGGGACAGAAATTAGTGTTTTGTTTCTTCCGTTTGCATGGCGCAGGTATTGCCTGCAACTGCCTGCTCCCAAGGGAGCAGTGTGAGGGCTCAGCCCACACCAGAAGCAGTCCGCGGTCCTTCCAGGCTGCTTTACACTCTCCAAATGAAAAAGCAAACTGCAGCCTCAGGGTTGCGCTCTTTTAAATAAGCAAGAACCACCAGCTCTGATCCCTGCAATCACTTCTATCACTAGCTGGTTTCGCTCTTCAGGAGGACACACCCCCAAATTGTGCTGTTCTAATGCTTTAACAAAAACACATACCTCGAATCTGAACAGTCCTCTAACAGCTTAAGTGCCTAACAAAAAGTAGCAGTGTAAGACCCCCGTGGCATTTCCTGTGCATAACTTATTTCAGCAATAGGGCTTCTATTCAGGTTCTGAAATAATGCCAAGGGATAAAGACATCAGAAGAAAACCCAGAGATGTGCACTGCAGTGAGCGTGCATTCATAGCAATAAAACCCTTGCAATTTTGATTCCTTCCATCTGGCAGGACCTGGCTGCCCAATGTTACATATATTTTAAACTCAGCAGGAAGAATAGCACAGTTGCTCTGCAGGACTGTATTCTCAAAGGCGAACACACAGACAGTTTCAGTTCCCAGGGCATGATTCAGTCGTAAAAATCCCAGAACTATTAATAACCTGCCCTCTTATAAACCAATGACCACCATCTTTCAGACTCAGAACAACCCAATTATTTATTACCTTCATTTGAGTCATGGTGCTGGCTCTGAGCATGTAGAAATTGAAGCAACTTTGTTTACATTCTGTATGTTTCAAGCAGAGCAGCAAAGCAGGCATTTTGGATTTACTGCTGATCACCTCCTAATGGCTATTTCTTCCAAAAGCACATTCCTGCTTGACAGACTAAATAAAAAGCCAGATACTTGTTTTCTTTCTCTTAGACAATACAGAAAAGCTGCAGACGTTGTGCAGAGGCCTCCTATTACTATGACTGTCTGTACTCCTCCATTCACTGATGTATTGCCATGATTATGTATTTTATGTAAACAGGCTTCTGCAACGCAAAGCGCCCGCTCAAAATGCAGCACCAGGCAGGCGATTGATAAGACACAAAAGACTCCATTTCTGGTGTTCACTGATCTTGCGTAAGTATATAATCGTTTGTTTTCCCTTCTTAATGCAGTGTTTACTGTTATTCGACTGAAACGGGTTTTGTTCAGCGTTATTACAAAATAAAGCTGCATCTGATTTCCAAGTCAATTGCCCTGAAATTCAAGAAATGTGGAAACAGATATCTGACAATGGAAAATCAAGCAGCTGAACCCCCCTGATTCATAATCTCATTGCTTAAATCCAGCCCTTCTCAAGTGCTCATCTAAACACAGGCACTGCGAGAGCCCTTGTGGGTATGATTTCTTAGCTAATTACTTTTTCTGCTTGAAAGCGAGGATGTAGGAGCACAGAGAATTTGCAGCACACCTCTTGCCGCCACGCACAGCTCTGCAAGCACCACACAGCCAGGAGGGAGACGCTGGAAATCTGGGTAAGCAGCAGCTGTGCACTTCCAAACTTCTCTAACACAGCTGGGAGAAAACACGGACACACCATCATTGCTCTCAAACCAGTCTGGTATGGGAAAAGAATCTGGCACAGGAAGTCAGGTGTGAGGCATTCAGATAACATGAGGGAGTATGAAATGGGGTACCAAAAATGATATGCTTTGCTTCCAACTCACCCACATCAGATGATTTTGCAGTTTCTCTCCCTGCTGCATTGCTCTGGTCCTAAAGGAAGCCTTTGTCTGTGCAGGCCTGGGAGGGCAAAAAGCTGCATGGAAAGCTCACCAACACCTGCTCAGCTGAGGAGTGACCAGCTTTGTGTATCACCAGGGCACCAATTAGTAATAACCCAAATTATTCCCTGAACAGCTGTTTGTCAAATGCAGGATGCTTCACCGTCAGTTACCTCTGGCTCCACAGGTTTTATTTAAAAAATTGTACTTCTGGTTAAAGAAAAGGTGGGACCGAGTTCCAGATATCTTAGTAAGTATCACTTCAGATGCTAGAAACATGGGGGAAAAAACAATTGTCTCAATATTAAATAGCTTGTTGTCACATCAGTAGTCTCAGATGACAGAGTGCCGAGCTGTCTGCGAATCAAGAAGTCAAAGGCACATCTAAGAGCTAGAATGCATCTTGAGAGGGGAGCAGATGGCCTGTCCAAAAACACAACCCAAAAAATACTCCAACCCAGCAGCCAGCCTGGGTGGGACATGGAGACATTTCGTGGCACTCGGCGGAGCTTGCAGTCAGCCCTTAGGGTCCCCCCGCCGGCTCGCTCGGCTCCAGCAGGGCCATGTGCCCGCAGACCCTATGGGGCAGCAGATGGTGACACCTCGGAGGTGTCACTTATCCTCCTCACTTCCAGCTGTCGGGGTTGCCATGCTCCTGCCTCTGGAGGTTCATTTCGGGGCTTTGCCAGAAGCTTTCCGGAACCCTTTAACAGCTCCTGGCGCTCCCTGCGCTGTGGGGTGAGGGGTTAAACTGCTTGGGGCCTCACTGCCTGAGACAGGGCCACGCTCAGACCATTATCCCAGTGCCCCACCCCACACCCCCAGCTTCCTCTGCCATCAAAACCCATCAGCCGCACGCAGCTCCCAGGCATTACGGCACGGATCTATCTTGTTAGGGGAACAGGGCAGGAAATAAGGCCATTAGGGCTGCAATACCTTTTAAGATTGCCTAACACTTGTAATAAATGTAAAAAGCAGATGATGTAATGGATGAAATAACTTCCTGCAGGTCCGTAGGGACTGCGTGTCGGATCTACAACCAGCGAGCGGTGCGCGCCGCGCTGCAGGGCTGCACGCGAGGAGGGCTGCCAAGCCCCCGGGATAACAGCGAGTCCCTTACTTACAGGGAGGGTGATGACGTGTGCTTCTTCCTACAAGGTCAAAGTTCATTTTGTTTTTAAGCACAGGGGGCATTAGGAGGACTGCTAGGTCCTTCCAGGCCAGCTTGAGAACCACAGCTTTTGCCCCAAAGCAGTGATGAGCCCCACGAAAGAATGGGTAATTTTCAGCCGTGCTGTGCTCCAAGACACACAGCCTCCTTCCTTTCAGGCAAGCAGCCAGTCTCCGGGAGCTTGCATCCATCACGTAGGCAGTGGCAGAGAAAACTGATTTAGCTGTAACCACTAAAAAGCAACGTCTCAAAGAGCAGGACAGAGCAGGGAGTCGGCATGCAGCACTCCGTGTGCCGTGTGCCGCAGGAAAAGCCAGAAGGATTGCTACCTCTCCTTGGGGAAACAGGAATCCAACCAGTGCACCCCAGCCTGAGCTGGGACTTCTGTCTGCCACCTGCACAGCCGTGTGATCGCCCTCCCTGCCTGCCAGGAGTGCCACAGAGCAGCAAGCCCTCCCAGCCTCCACCCCCTTCTCCTCCCCACAGAAAATGGAAGGCAGCTAGGTGAACAGGTCGGCGGACGGTGAGCTGTTCGTGGAAGCACAGTGCTGAGAGCACCGTACCCGACTAAGAGGAAACACGCTCTGTGTTCGCTGGGAGGTTCAGCCGAGGACGTGGAAGTGGTTTGGTGGACACAGCTGTTGAGGCACAGCCAGGGCTGGGAGCAATGACAGGGCATTTAGCACCCTGGAACTCGTTAGATACGTCCCGGCAGGTGATCTGCAGTAAGCAGAAATTAGTGTGTGAAGGGTAAAACAGGACGCATGTGACAGCAAGGGATTATGAAATACACCCTGTTTTACTGCCAGAGTGAGGATCAGCTTGATCAGGAGCATCCATTTTACCAAAACAACAACAACAAAGCAACAAAACAAGTGAACTGAAAAACAGTTAAAAATAAAAGCCACTGGAGGCTGTACTTTTCCTTTCCAGGACTGTCAAGGCTGCTGTGGATTGCGTGGGGCGCTGAGAGCGGGCTCTTGCAGAACACGCAATAATATTTCAAGCAGACAGCATACAAATTGTTTAACCATCAAATTAGCTGTTTTCTGACTGCGGAGAATCAGTCTTACTCCCTCGTCATCTGAACCAAGGAAACAAATCCCTGCGGTCCTTCAAAGGCTATCAGTGAGCAACTGGAGAAAAGTATTTCTGGGCAAAAAAAGGAGAGAAACAGGTAAGAGAGGGAAGACAGCAGGATGACGAGGCGGTCAGGTAAACAGCTTTCCCAAACAGGTTTGGGCATACAAGTATTTGATTAACACCAAATTCTCGGGTTCTTATCTGGGAAAGGATGAGCACAAAGCCCGCTGAGCAGCAGCAACCTTACAGTGGCACACGTTGTAACCTTCAAGCTGAGAGGAGGCCAGGGACAGCAGGGGAACCCCAGCACCTCTTGGGCTATTTACACAAATTTAATGAAAATGACTTATTTTGGAGGCTTACTTGTAAAACTAGTAACAGCAAGAGAAAATAGCAATATTTTAGAAAAACAAGCAAATCAGTCGCACTGCCAATACTCTAATGCCCTACTGATGTCTCACTCTCCTCTTAGCTGTCAGCAACTAGACATTTAAAAAAGTTTTTGGGACTATATTTAGCTCCTCAATTAATTTAGGGAGAAGTCAAGCCGTGACACTGCCAGCTGATCTAGAGACACACTAACATTCCCACGTGCATTACGTCTTCTGCCACCTGTCCCTCACCCATCACAGTTTCCTCCACACGCACACAACGAAATCCACCGCAGCCGCCTGCGCTGATTTAAGGGACACGCAGCATAAAGCTTCTGCGTGGTCAGCAAGGAAACGTTCTTCTGGCTCCACCCAAGCAGCGTATTGTTTCACTGCCATGTGAATTACCAGCACACAGGACGCACCAGAGAGTTTGGGATGATGGAGGACAGCAGGAATACAACTACTAATACAAACCAAGCTTTGTTTTCATGAACGCCTTCTGCCTCCCCAGCATCTGCCTCAGCCACACTGAACCAGCTACCTCTGGTGTTAGGAACACACCTCCTGAAGGGCAGCCCAGCAGTACAGCAGGAAAGCACTACAGCCAGCTGCCACCTTCGTCTTGGGACAGAAGTGTTCAGTGTGTTTGTGCAAGTCTAAACGAAAGCACAGCCTCTATGTTTCCATTACTCTTTTTCAGCCCTGTGTGACCTCAGCATTTTTATTAATGTTAATATAAAGATATAAATATTTTTACAGCACAGGGCAAGCCCCACCTCAGCTCCAACGAGGCACACTCTCTCCAGTTCAGCTCTTGCCACCCCCAGGAGACCTGCAGAGCCTTCAGCGGCCCTCCTCCAGAAGGCAAAGCCCCCTCCAGGAAACTCCAGCTGGTGGACCTCAGCCCTGGACGTATCTTCTAAATCCCTCCTCTGGTCACCAAGGTGGGTTCCCACGCTGCCTCTCCGAACAGCAGCCCTCTGCCACGTGCCACCACTGATTTGTCCTACGGCCTGGAGCTGCTCCTGGGCCTGAAATCTTGGTAACCCCCAGGGAGGCAACAGCTCCAGCTGCTGCTCTGCTGCGCTGGCCAGTGGGAAATCATTTCTGATTTGCTCCCCTGTCCTCTTTTCTTCCTCCACCATTCTTCCCCATGACTGTCCACTGCAGACGAATCACGTTTTCTATCCGTGCAGCTCAAGAATTCAGCTGGGACACCAGGGAGGCAGCAGGATGTGATGATCAGCCAGTTTTAGTAACACCTGCATTAGCCACAAAGTTGCACCGAGTTTTTTTCCATTGCCTATTTGAACGAATTCTGTTATTTCCGTGTTGATATAATTATTGTGAATGGTGCTATGGTTTTTTTTTCAATTAAGGAAACATCACAAGACGTAACTGATTGTGAGTACACAGAGAGTGATGTGCTGCTGTGCTGTAAATGACACAGCTGTGATCTCAGATTCAATCGGCCAGGAAGGTAAGAGAGCAGTGCAACAGCCGGGAGCCCTGGGTATCACCGTGAGAGGATGGGGCTGATAACTTCAGCACTGTTTTGCTCCCGCTGGTGTGCGACGGCAGACTGCGAAGCAGCGTCTGCCATGTGGTGCAAGGGGGGAAAACAGAGCACTGTGTATCAGCACCGGACTTCTGTGTCAGCACAAACGTTTCCTGCAGAGACCAGAAGACATTTGTCACCCTCCTCCTGCTGCGTCACAATACGCAGAACCAACGCCGCAGCTACCACTTCATGCTGGCCACAAGGAAATGCCTGGCAGCTGTTTCTACATCCTGCACGTACCAAATCACAATGTGTGACCTAGTGGCATCTCGTGAAGCTGTTGCTAAACAAATTCCAGCCAAGTTTTGAAGAAGGAGTCAAAGATGAAAAGAAATACATTTAGAAGTCTCCCTTATTTGGAACGCTGAGAAATTCTCCTCACAGTGCTGTTGCACATTGCTAGAACTATTTAGGGATGCAAGGTATGGAAATCCTTTCACTTCCTATATCTGTGCTTCTAAAGAGGGTTTGTCTGGCACAAAGACAACCTGTTTGTCGCCTGCTCTTGCTGTTAGATTGGATGTCTCATGACATTTGGTGCTTCTTTTAACACGGCAGCACCAAGAGTCAATTTTATGCAAGGCTCTTAACAAAAAAAGTGGTTTTTGCTGATAAGTTTGTAGGTGAAGTTTTAAAAACACAGTTCATCTCCACCCTATTATTAAAAAAAGTAACCAAAACAAGGACATCTATTTAATAAGCATATTATTTCAAAATTAATGTACAGATTTTCAGACACAAGACAAACTTTGTGCTGAACAGCTCTTCTTGGCTGCCAGAGGGACAGAAGATTTGGGCAAGCATCCTGGCTTCTTTTTGGAAGAGGACAGACTGACGAGGGAGCGAACACGTTATCACAGCACCCATGAGAAGCCCAACAGCTTGCACGCAGAGATAAGAGCCCAGAGGGGGATGAAGCGTTTGTCCACAAGATTAATGGGTGTCCCACATTCCTGCCTGAAGCATGTGTTCCTATTGTTCTCCTTCCCTACCGAAATGAAGTGTATTTTTATAATCTGTTGAACATGGATTTACAGTTGTTCTCCTGGTTGACCCAAGCCATCCCCAAAGGAAATTGTTTATATAAAACAGGTCACTCACACACAATTGCCACCAAAATCCTACATACTCAGTAAGACGATCTGAAAAACACCACCCTGCCTTCAGGTGTCTGCCCCATCCAGAAGACCCCAACAACACCCTTGCCATAAATGAGAAATACGCCCCAGCTGCAAAACATCAAACGTTTCAGATCCTCGAACACACGATCAAGAACAACAGTGCCGAGATAAACTCTCTTCTTATGCCTCCAGGCAAGGGAAGATCTACATTTGGCCTCTGCTGCAGAACAAATCCTATTTCCTCATTAAGGTGCGGCCTCATCGCAACATACAACGCTAAGCGACAAAGCACAGCTTCAAAGGCGTAAGGCCACTTCCAGTGCAATTCTGGGCTATTTCCAAACTGCCAGAGCCCACTGAGGACCACAGAAGTCCTTGAGAAATTCCCTCAGCACAAGAGCTACATCAGAAGGAGAACTTACCCTTGGAGTGCTTTTTCTCCAAACCAATCTCCTTTCCCTAGAGTACGGAGGAAGACGGGATCTTCGCTGGGGGAGTCTTCACGAGTAACGTTCACCTGTCGAAAAGCCAAAACCCCAGCAATTAGAAAACTCTGCATTAATGAACGAAGGCTATCTGTTCACAGAGGGATTAGTCATCCCCCAGGTCTCTCAGGAAATGCTCTGGGCCGTACCCCCTCTGGGAACCACGCGGTTCTCCAGTCCTGCGCTCTTCCCCCAGCATCAGCCAGCAATTGCTAACCCTCCACAAGCCAGGCTCAAACCACCCACAAAAACGAATCATTATTTTCCACTACGATAGCTACTGCTCTTGGAAGAACACAACACTTGTGCTTTTATTTATTTATTTATCTTTTCTTCACGGTTTTAAGCTCTGAACATGGAGTTGGCTGCACAAGCACAGTCACTCCCCATATGGAGTCAGCAGCACAAATAGGTTCCAAATATTTTATGTGTATAAGACAGACACATGGCATAGGCTTCTGGTAGCTTTGTTCCACACGATTTCTTGCGTTGCTAAGTTCACTTCAGGGAGAGAAAAAAATAATCCACATTTAGTCATAATTGAAATGAAACAGTTTGGGGCACTGCAGGCTGAGGGATGGCTCCTTTCCTTTTCATCATGTCCCGAATTCAGTGAGGAGATAATTCTAGCTGGGGCAAAAATCACAGTTTAAAGGAGAATGCCATCTTATTTTGATTTCTGATTTTTGCAGGGAAAGAGAAAAGCAGTTACTGCTGATGGAATGGAGACTTGTGCCCGCTGTAAATGAAGGTGGTACAACCTAGAGCATGCCCAAGTTTGCCAAGGCACAGCAACAGCAGGCAGATGGCTTCACATCTGTGAGTGGTGACATCCTGCCACTGGGGTCCCTTTTATTTTCTGAAAAGACATCAGAAGAAAAGCAGTAGCTGATCACCTGAACAGCCTTCTGCTTTGTATCGCCTTTGCACGTGGCCCTGGTTCCGTGAGCTGTAATCTCTGCTTTAGCCAGAGCTCTCGCACATGCAAATTCACAAAGCCAGACTCTGGGATGTCAGGCACCTCCCTTCTGATTTACAGATATTCCGGTACCATTGCACCATTAAATTTACCCTTGTGCCCTGCACCTTCTCTTGCTCCTTGCACGGGTGGCAGAGCAGAGGGTCTGAGCCATTAGTGAGCACCGAGTACATACTGCATTCAACATCTGCAGTGACTCACCAGAGATCAGATGAGGGTAGGGAAAGCGTAACAGATGAGCCAGGAAGATTTGTAGCTGATGAAAAACAAACTTGGACAAACAAAGGCAACTTTAATACGTATTTAAGCCCTTTCTCCGTGACCTCTGCTGATCCTAGGAAATGAATGCTAAGGGATTACCAGAGTGTAATTCCTGCACGGCTCAGAGCGATGACACATCTGAGCAGCCGCAGCACCACTGCAGAACCTGCACGATATGGTATCGGACTGGTGCCACACCACTGCTTTTACAGGGAAAATGGTGTGCAGTGACACAGCACGGCACACACAGCCCCCTGGTAAAGGAAGGATGCTCAGTAGGCACAGGCCAGCAGCAGGCAGCAACCAGAAGGGATCACACCGCTCTCATCCAATGCATTATTCAACAGATTGCTGCACACAGGTTGTTGTGAGCAAACTTTGATTTCTGTTCACTTGGGCTTGAGGAAATACACTCTAATAAATAGCAGAAATAGCAAGGTCATGTTCCCCAGACATTTTTGCAGCGTTGAAAGGCACCTGAGCTCCACAGTTCTGAAAGCAGCTGTTTGTTGACCACAGGCAGACAGGGGACAACAGGAGTCAGGTCAAGTGCAGTGGATGGGGTTGAGGGAGAAAAAAGGGGAAAGGGTTTTGCTCTAGAGAGAAATATCCATGAAGCATAGGTTGAAAGCAAAACCAGCAAGTCTTTCGAAGCATCTCGGAGAGAAGTGCTGAGCTCAGAAATTTAAAAAACCTCGCTTGACTTGACTGTCACTCCAGAAGCTCTGACATAAATGGCAGGAGAGAGCTTTCAACAGTAGCTTTCGCTGCTAATACACAATGCTGCTGAATGCTGGCAGTACCTGTCAGGTCCCAGGCACATCAGCTGGAGCCAGATTTTTTCCTGGTTTACTAAGCCTCCTGGGTTTGGTTCCAGCACAGGGCATGAGATCCATGCCTCTACTTCAGCAAGTCCCAGGCAGCACACACGGGTACGTTTGTTCTGTGCTTCATTGCTACTTACTCTGTGTTCACTGCCTGGGCTGCATCCTTAGCGTGGGGTAGCTCTTGTATATCTGTGAGCTCTTACGTCCCATACAGGCACTAAAATCAAACACTCTCCCACTCTCCCCATCCTTCCTCAGTCACCAATATCTCTTTTGCAATTCAGTAAGCTTGGAAGAGAAAACTGGGCAGAATTTAACTGTCACTGTGGGAATTTCTGCCAAGCCATCAAGATCCAGCTGAGGCTCTGGGAATTTCTCGACAAGCCCATGGGCCTTGCTTTATTTGAACTCCTTTTCCTGGCCATCAGCTGCTACACTAAGATAAAGCAGCAAAGGCCAGGGAGATTAAGCCAAGGAGCTTCTCTAGAGGGATTACAGAGCTCTGGAGCAATGGCCAAGGGCACAGGGACCAGGCGGTTTTCTCCTCCATGCTGCTGGCGAGGTGCTTGAGGAGGAGCAGATAGACCACGCAGCTCAACTGCTGGCTGCCCGACTGGTGTCCTACCACAGCAGGGAACTGGTTTTCACAGCCAAGAGACTCTGAGGACTGAGGACTGCTAGGAAGGGATGAAGCCACCAGACCAAGCAGGTCAGAAGCATCCTTGCCAGCAGGCCGGTCAATGCAGCAAGGAAGTGGAAGGTGGTGAACACTACTTTTAATTTCTGAGAGGTGACAGCTACCTCAGGGAACAGCCCAACTGCGTGCATGACAGCCACACCCTTCCTCTCTCTGGATGCCATGGGGTGTTTCGCTGCTCTTCAATTATGCAATGACTACATCAATATCTGCCTTGGTGCAAACATCAAACCCATGAGCCAGGAGACTGAGGCTGGCCTGATTTCAAGCACATTTATCCATTTGTGTTTACTTTTCATACATCATATCTGATCCGCAGTGGGAAACCACTGTGTATTCCCTTGAATATCTCTCTCCTGCTACGTGGAAAGAAGCCAAATGTTTCTCCAGTATAATAGTATTATGCCAGTTGAAACAAAAAAAATGTCAAAAGGAAGGAAAAAGCAGGATCTATGAAATCCCACCGGAATTTTATGTGAAAAGAGGTCAAAAAGCATATTTTCCCTGTGAGCAGTGGAGCAGCAACTTAGACCTTTCTCCCTCCCCAAAGAGAAAGCTGAAGCTTCTCTGGGTTCCTATTATTTGATTTGGAAAAGCAACAGAGTGATAGCCATGGGAATGAAGCCTGCAAGGCAGCCTTGTAAGAGGGACACTTGGCAAAGAAGAGTTGAGTATTGCAGGGTCTACTGTAAAAAACTGGCTGTGTGGATGCTGGGCTAAAGAAGACTGCAGGGACTCAGAGGGGGTATCTGGAATCAAATAAAAAGGCAAAATTAAGGAGAAAGCTCTGACCCAGCTGAGCAAGCAATGTGATTCAGTGAGAGGGAGAACGCAGGGGGATGCACGCGGCGTGCAGGCAGGGAGCTGGCAGCTCGGGGTGGCGCAGAGCTCCCCAGAGCAGATAACCCATCCAGGGGTCATTTACCAAGACTTCGTAACTGTTTTCAGCCCCAAAGTGTTCACTGTGAGCACACGTGTAAAACTGCAGGAGATCTATTCCTCCCCACACAGCCCCTTCAGGCCGTTCTTCCCTGCTGATACAATGCCAAGAAGTTTAATTAAATGTCAAGTGTTGCAACTTTTGTGCCTTGCGGAGGGGAGACAGAAAGCATTGGCTGGCACTGATTTTTAAGAGAGTATCACCACCATCACATTTTCCTGACGTGAGCGTCAACCTACCTTTCCTTTGCTGATTATGAAGAAAGTGTCCCCGCGGGCACCTTGTCTGATAATATACTCTCCACTTTCGTAGTGCGTCTGTAAAAAAAAGAGAAAAAATAAAATAAAATGAACAAGAACAAACAATCAGAGACTGCTATTCGGCTGATAATTTGGCAGCTTCGCAAGATAACACTTTAGGAAACATAACCCTGCACCAGTTTTATCTCAGGTTGACACTGCTTGTGATTTAAGAATTGCCCGATGTCAGGGAATCTAATAATTAAGAAGAAACCATTTGTGGCTTGCCCATTTTTCTTACCACTGTGCTAGTGCCAGCTTTTGCCCAGATAAATCATTCTCACAGCCTAAATCCACTCACACTAAGTAAACCTGACACAGGCATTTCTGACAGTGAATACAGTCTTTGAATGAAACTGCAATAAGTATTTTTACAAAAGATGTGCTCTCTACCATTTTTTTCTGGTGGTTTAGCATTGCTGCCAAGGTTTTTATTGAACAAATAATTTTTGCTCTTCTCCTGTTATTAAAGTAGTTTAATCTGTTTTTTTGTCTTACTTTATGGAATATTTATTGCTGAATTTGTCAAAACTTATCAGAGCTTGCATCTAAACTTAATAGGATAGCTTCATCCCTTGTATTACCCCTTCAAAATCAATAAGCATTTCTACATCACCAAAAGAAATCCAATATGTTCTAAATAAAGACTCCACATAAATACTTAGCAGCCCCCAAACCAGCATCTCCTTCGGAGCTGCTCTGCACCCTGTGAACTCAAACAAACACCAATTCCACAGCAAGCCGAGGCAGGGGAACGCACAGACCCAGCATCTTCCCCAAACCTCCCACTGGTAAAACAGAAGCTGCTGTTTAATCAAGCCTCTGCAGAGGGTGCAGATGTGTCAGCTCTGCCGAGCCCCAGTGCTGATTTGTGCCAAACCCACCCCAAAATGCCGCACGCGTTGAGCTCTGGCGCAGACACGGTTTGAAGCTACAGTAAGCACAAAGCCCCAGATCATTTAATCCCACTCTGTGTATAAACAGCAGCATGGATCTGAGCTAAGAAAGAGGAATTAACCCGAATGCAGAACTTGGTTAAAGCTTCAGCTTTCTTTTTTCCCCAGGGGTATTTCATCGACCTGTATATAGCTACCCAGTTCTTATACTCCAACTGTGTGCCACTTAAGGACTGATACCAACAAGTAACTAAATACACAAAGGCACATGGTGAAGCGTCTGCTGATGTGAGAAAAACAACTCATCGCTTTGGGAGCACTGGATACAGGGAGACATCAATGAAAAATAATTGCCCTACGAAAATCCATCTAAGCGGACGGCACTGTGCAGGTCATTAGGCTAGCTCTTACGAGCACGCATACTTAGGCTGTGGGTGCTTGCACAAAATGCACCACTGTGCACCCTCTGGGGACAGCAGCTTGGCAAGCGTGTTGCATGAATTTGAGGCACAGCTGACTCACCTGTTAGCGACACAAGCTCCATTCCACCTGGAGAAATGCTCACCTGATGGAGATCACCACCAGGTGGTCCCCAACCCTACTTCAGAGCCCTGTATACTTGGTTATAGAACTCCCAGATTGCTTTTAAAGCAGTTAGCAGATATTTCTAGCCACCTTTGCAACCAGCAAGTAAGTAAACAAAAACGTAACTCGTGAAACACCTCGCGTTTAGGTTTAGAGCTCGAAGGGTTGGGCTTTTTGACTTTCCTCCAAGAGGGAGGGACCCCGAACTGAGTCCAGAGCTCTGTCATGAATGCTGCGTCTTCAAAGGCCAAACAAAATTTTGCTGATGAACGCTGATTTAATATCATAGATGTGTCCCACTGAAACCTCAGTGTCACAGAGGTTCTTGAGTTTACTTCTGATCAGAAGCTCCAATGCACGTCCCGGAACAACACCAATGCTGTTGGAAAATGCTGGTGCCGGGGGGAAGACTCCTGTGCCAGGTAAAGGGAAGGGCCTCAGACTCCTCGTACTTCATTTTCCTACAAAATCAGACCAGCTGGGGGCACCACATTCTACTTCTCAATGCAGGGATGTCCATGTTGGCTCTGCAGAGTGCAAGCTGAGCTAGGCATTCAGGTGCTCATGTGTGCCTCAGAGGACAGTTAATGCTCTGATAGTGGGCCTCCTCCTGACAAAATAAGGCATAAAATCTTGGTACCTTGTTTTTTTTTTTTTTCCTGCTTCTCGGCAAGCACAACACATCCAGAATTCAAGATTAAAGGTTCCCTTAAAAGCCACTCGTGGCTTTATTCGAGTTTGCCCCATGCGTGGTTTAACTCCCAGGAGCTCTCAAATACTTCTGCTCAGGGGGAACGGGAGAGGAGCTGTGGGCACAGGACTCCCCTCTTTACAGGGTTCCAGAGTCTGTGCCGTGAAGTGGAACCCTTAGCTCCAACCACCGGGCTGTATTTACAGAACATGTGTCAGGAGGAAAGAAACAAAGCTAAGAGGAGAGGAAGCTCTCATCGGCTTTCTCAGGGAATGAGGGACAGGTTTCAGGATCGGGAGCACGACTCCCCCTCCCCCTTACGTTTAACAACAATTTTCAAACACCTGTGATTAACACAAAGGATGCTTTTAAGTGCTTCAGAAGCCCTCTGTTACCATCACCCCCAGCTGCTTCAGGATTAAATATTACAGCAAAACCCTGCATTTGCACTATGAAATGCAACCACAAAAACCAGATTTCTGAGAGAAAAGTTGCTCAGAGACGCATGAAAGCTATTTGGTGCACTCAGAAAGATGTAGATAGAGCAAATATCCAGTGCACGCTGAACATATCGAATCTAGGCATCTGTCAGAGTTTCCTACCAACTGTTACGGTCATTCCAAACTGCCATTTCCCCACAGAGAGCAGATAAACTGGAAATAAAGGTTGTTTTGTATAAAAAATCCCTAAACAAGGGCAGTTTCTATGCACCAACACTACTTATCAGAGCCAGATCTTTATCCAATTCATGTAGCACTCTGTCTAAATGGCCTCCATGTACAGTTAGATTAAAATCAACCTCAGCATACAGAGGAGTCTGAATCTTTCATGAGACATCTTTTCCCATCTAATTTAAAACAAGTCGTGGAAGCTGTTCCTCTTTTTAAAGTCTTCCTCTGCGTGGCTTATCAGCACAACAAGTGCCTCTCTCCCAGCAATGCCCAGCAATAGCAGCTTCTATCAAAATCTCTACAAAAATCTCTTCTTTCCTTATTTTTTTTTTTTTCTTCTGCTAATTTTACTTAAAGCTAAGCAGAAACGCGGTGGCTAGAACAAGACGAGACAGCTTGAAATCTGAAATTCCACACCTTGCCCTTGCTGGTGGAGAGGTTCCTATCACAGCCCTCTGTGGTACGTGGAAATCAAGGACCCGCGGCTCCAACTCATGGCATTCCACCAGCTGGAGGAAAAATCATCCTCCCTTGCTTCCCAACGCTGCACCTCGAGAGCCAAAGCTTGGCTTGAAGGAACAGCCAGCTTCAGTCAGCACCTGGCCAGCAAAACGTAAGGGGTGTTGACACAGGCTGAGCGGAGAAACCTTGAGGCTAGCGACCAACCCAGTGGCTAGGCTGCAGAAAACCTCCTTTTTCTCCAGCTGGATGCCTCTGACTCTGGTGTTTACGCTGAGAACATTTGGAAAAGACGGAAAACAGGTTTACTGCTTGGAGCGCCACGTAACCCACGCCGGCTGCCACACGGAGGGGCCCAAAGCCTTTACGGGGTCACGTAAGGGAAGAGAAGCACAGAGGGAGCTTTGAGACGCGGGGCTGCACCCCCTGCAGCCAAGGGCTGCGTTAGCCAGCCGCAGGCCGGCACTGCATGATCCAGCGGGGGTAGCACGGGTGTGACGGCAGTTCTGCATGTGCCATCCATCTCCCCCGAGGAGGTTTTTTTTTAATAATACATCTAAATAAGTTATTTTGCTGGCTGCTTAAAAAATATTCACAAAACCTCAGCAAAACTCCTAACATAAGCAGCTTTCAAAATACTTTTGCACTAAGTATCTTCTCCAAGTCCAAAACGACAACAGCGATGCCAGCAAAATAAGATAAAGTGTTTATATGCTAGAAAACGCTGCAAAAACTACCTCAGGAAAATACCAGTCCTCTGTGCTGAATTCTTGATGTCCAACCAGCAGCGTAATGCCGTGCTCTGTCCCCAGAACAAAGGGGAAATTAAACAGTGAAAAGGACACAGGGCTGATGGGTGTCGAGGTTAAGTCGTGCCTCTAACTCCCCTCCACCATGGAGCACAGGGCTGGAAAAGCAGATGGGGGAGGACAAAGCCCACAGAGCATCACACAGCAGAGGGAGCTGTGCTCACCTGAGCAGGGGTGCGCCTCCCGCGAGAGGGGTGGCGAGGATCTGATAACAACTCCGTGTGTTCCAGAAAAAGGCAAACAATAAGTGCTGCAGAGCACCGCTGGGTACAAAACGAAATGAACAGCAGTCCTACAACACTCCTCCGCTGCTTCTGAAACAGATGTGATAAATGCTCCTAATTTCACATTCTTTGGTTAAAAGATTGCTTTCATTTCCTGTTTGTTTCTTTTGGGGTTTGGCACTACTGCTCCATAAATTTGAATTTCATCATGTTACACGGAGAGCTAGCAGGGGGAGCTGGCTGTGATCATTTAGGCGCTTCCTAAGCTCCTGCGATGACTTCTCCCTTGAAAAGGATCTCCACATCTTGCTCCTCCCAGCAGCCAGGAAGCTTCCAGGACCACAGAAGTGCTGATTTTTGGAGGTGCAGCCACTGAAGGCAGGCATCTACCTTCATGAGAGGTGATGGTGGTAACAGACAGCAAGCTAGCTGGGTGCAGGGTGATGGTGGGATCCGGTCACGGAGCCCACAGACATTGAGCTGGGGTGGAAAAACCAACGCAGTGCCTGCTGACGGCAAAAACAACAGAGTCACAGCTAACAAACACGGCGTGTGCAGAATTAACGGAGTGGTAAGTAATTAGGAAGAGGATACCTAGGCAACAGAGTGGAATTAATCAGTTCCTCTGACTAAAAATCGGTGAACGGTTAAATCAAGCAAAATTTAAGGAAAAAAAATAATACAGCAGGTCAGTTGCAGGGGGCATAACACTGACTGGGGGGGAAAATAAAGCTGCCCATTGGAAATCAGCAGTGGTTATGGGAGGAAAGAGTACTGCAAGCCTGTGACGGGGCACACACATTCACCTCTGCAAGTAGCTGAGCTAGAACCAAACCCCCACTGAACAACTCGCGTTCCGTGACATTTCCAGAAGGGAAGGTGCTGTGCTGCGCAAGGACAGGGATCAGAAGGTGACAGCACTTGGGCCCTGGCAGCTTTGTCTGGAAGAATCACAGACAGCAGCCGGCTGCTCCCATACCGCCACGGCACCGCACCAGAACATTTCTCCAGAACTGCAGGCAACTTTCGATAAGGATATGGGGTTTTAATTAAACTGCATTGAAATGCAAGAAAAGTAGCCCCTCTCCTCCCCTTCTCTCTTGAATAGCTCTGATTTACTTTTCTCCTCTTAGTGGAAGAATGTCTGTGGAACACTGATTTTCCTCCCTAACTCCAAAATGCAGCTCCATAGCTATTAGAATGGCAATCAATTCCTTGCAAAAATGAAACTGCAAGTAAACACTGTAAATCTACACGTTTGTTTTATATATTTTTCTTAATTTGCAACAAATTTGTATGCTTATTCAGCCAAGTTATTTGTAGTGCCACGAGGATCAAAACCAATTTTCTAATCTATCAGGAGGAATAAAGGAGCACATTAATTGAATACACTCAGCCGCTGTCGAAGTAACCTCCGATGACATACATTTTCTCTCTGTAGTCTGAATCAAAGAGGAGACTCTACCCTTCCATATGCAAAAGCACTTTTTTAAATTGTCCCCAGGAACTGAATTTACTGGCAGCGAGATCATGAAAAGCACTCGAGTTCTACTGAAACAGGCAGCTTTGCCCACTGAGCCCACCAGTTCCTTCCAGCCTGGCAGCCTTCAGTCTGTTACAGCTCTGCCCCGCCACACGAGCCTCACAGCACCAAACGAACCTCCACCTACCGCAGCTTTTGCTCCCCTCTGCACCTCTGGGGATTTTGTCTGCTGACAGAAAATATTATCCTTCTACCTAGACTTCTCTCATTAACTACACAAAGAGAACTGGAGTTTTATCAGCCTGCACACATACAGATTTCAGGCTCCACTCCCAACTTGCCAACAATCGCTCTGGGTTACAATGGATTTTGGAAGCGAATTACATTGCTGTAGGCAAGATAAAGCACCTAAAACATACTCATTAAAGCAACGATAGGTAAACCTTTACTCTGAACATGCACTGAAGCAGCAAAACCAGAAAGCTATAATTTTAAACAGCAAAACCAACCCCTCTCAATGGAAAGAGAACAACACAGATACTCCACAAGGTGACAAATGGAGTTCTAGCCGTGTCAGCTTGAACTCTGCCACAAAGCTGCTACACAAAAAATGCCAGCAGACCTTTCCATTGCCTAAATCTTATTCCAGACTTCTGTCCAACGAGGAATGAAACATGAAACTAAGATCACAGTAATAATTCAGAACATAATAAAACTTGGGACTACTAACGGAGAGAGCACACAAGGAATTCGCCCCACACCAGCAAGATCTGCATCTGGCCCTCATGCACTGACTAGTCGTACTGATTTTTGGCTGATGAGATCTACTGTGGGCTTTACTGCATGCTTTAAAGCGTTTTTGGAGTGTATCCTAGCATTAGTCCTGAAAAGAGAAACAGAACAACACTGGAAATTTAATCTGGGCCACATTTTTGGCACCAGCCCTAATGGACAGCTGACTATTCCCTTCCCAGGCAGGGATGGCATGTTGATCCAGAGATTATTCACTAGTTTTTTGAACCCCAAAGCACACTGAACTATATCTTTGGCAGCTTTCTCTGCTGGGAATTTGGAAAATTACAACTTGGATTTAAGGGTGATGTTCACATCTCCCAGTCCTGTGCAGCAGAAAGAGAACAGAAGGGATGGGAAGAGGAGAGTGCATCTGTTCCAGCGCCGCACTGATTTAGGACATCAGCATTTTCCTCTGCAGCAGCATCATAAGTTTTCCCAGCCATGAGCTATTTTTGCACTGTCTTTCCTCTGAGTTACCAATATAGTCGGTTATTTCTGTTTTATATTATTTCTGAGATTCTTCAGAGTCTTATTTTTCAGCACGAATTGTAATGTTGATCGGAGGAAGGGTATCTGAAGGACACGGATCTCCAGCAAAAGCTCCCTTCGTGCCTTTTTGCCATGACTTCCCGAGGATGAACCAAAGGCAGCCCAAGCGGCCATCCCCCAGAAGCCTGCAGCTCAGCAGGGACCTGCCTCCCAGCCTCTGCCACCCATGTTGGTGCCCCCCAGCACACACCTGGCTCCTTACAGGGACTATCCCCCCTTTTTGGGGCGGCCCAGATGCAGGGAGATGTGCTGGCATCAGGTGACCTCCTGACACGGCAGCTGTCAACTTGGAGCCAAATGTGGGAAACTGGAGTCAGAGAGCTGAGGCAGCCTGTCCCCGTTACGGCCCCGAGCATATGGAGTCCTGAGAGCAGCTAGTATTTCATTTCTAATGCTGGGCATCTGCTATCAGAGCTGCTGCTGAAGAATCAAATGACTGGAGCAAGGGGATCAAAGTGCTCTTTAGTGCATGGAGCAGGAGGCTTTGGGGAGACGCTAACCTGACCCCGTGTGCTCTGACCCATCACCTCCCATCTGGCGTGTAAGCCCGAGGATGACAAGCACTTACGCAGTGTGAAGGTGGCTTTACTTCTTGTCCTCAACACAGCTCTGGGACCTGACTGCAGGTAATCCACTGCAAAATTCATCTTCAGAGCGCAGCTGACCTCATCTTCCTGCCATGCTGGCGAGTTAGGTCCAAAGATATGCAATACTTCCACTCGACAGAGAGCCATGAAGCAATGCCCCGAGCTCCCACCTGATGGCAGGTGGAAACCTGCAGACCCGACCTGGTGCTCCCGGGGTACATTTATGACAAGACTGGGCTTTGCCTTCGCTGTTCCAAATCGCTCACCAGCAAAGGGAGAGGAAGCAACCAAGGACAGGGCACCACAGGAGCGCATTATGCCAGCTCCATCGCCTTGTGTCCTATCGCCCTTTGGATGTGGGACGCAATTCAGGCTGCCCGAAGGGCTGCTGGCTGCTTACAGCTGTGCCAGAGCACACTAACACCGAGTCCTCCCCAAGGGTACCAAGATCAGGGTAAGATCACAGTAAACACACTCCTTGCCTTGCCATGAACTGCAGCAATACTGAACTATGCGTAGCCCAAAGTGACATACATCTCTATTTTTTATACCTTCTCTTAAATTCTCAGAGAAAGCTGCATTTTCTGATACAGGGGACTAATTTCTGCGCTATCATGTTCAATTTGTACACAAGTCCCCCTGCTTTTCAAATCCCACCCAATCATTCAAATAAACCAAGTTCCATTTGTCTTCAAGCTGAGGATAAACGCAAAGGTGGGGTGCTTCCAGCAGAGCTGACGCACTGACTGTGAAAGGAGGTTTCTGGTTAAAGCCCACACCTTGACTTCTTGCCACATGCTCGTTGTCAGTGCCAACAGCAGCAACACCACACAGCCACCACGGAGAGATGCTTCACAGGGATGCTGTACAGAAGGGGTCAAACTGAGACCAGAGTCTCCCAGCTTTCTGTGGTCTCTTGTGACAATGTTTTGGGATGAGATTCCTTCCTGTTCCATTAGAGGGTCCAAAGCCATATTCCCCAAAACTTGTGTACGACACTCAAGTACAGGCCTGTGCTCCTTATTTCCACAATCCCCCCAGACTGCAAATGAAAGGCCAGGGCTCTCAGCTGTGCTCAGCTCCCTGAAAGCTTTGAAGACTGGGCCATCCGATAGACTCGCTGTTCCGAGGAGAACCTGTGTTGCTGGCAGTTGCTTACATCAACATCCAGCTTTGTACCTGCTAGGAACTCGGCAGAGGAAAGGCTGCCCAGCAGCAGCTCGGGGTGGGCCCAGCGGCTTTTCCAGCTGAGGACTCCCAGTTTGCTGCTGCAGGTGGATGAAGACGCACCCGAGGGCCCCTCTGGGAGCGCTGCTGCTGTTTCATTTTTCCTCCTGGCTACTGCAGCACTCCTGCCCTCTATGCTGGTAAGCAGCAGATGGCTTCGATGAGTAAAGGCTGGTGTGCAGAGCTTAGGAGATGGCTTGGTTGGATGGAGAGCAAGAAAAATCCTGTCGGCACGTAGCGCTGCAGTCACCCAGCACTGGCTACGGCGTTGTCCCCTCTGGCAGAGAGAGTCTGATCCCTACAGAGTAAAGAATTACACTCTGGGAAGCTTTGCTAGAAATTCCCTATTAAGAAGGACAGACAGATATTAAAAATGTAAATAAAACTCATCTGTTTCGCTGCGCTCCGCGCGGTATGGAAACCAGGCCATTTCAATTTCACCACATCAGTGACTCCGTTCCCAACGCCTCTCTGCCTTCCTCCAGCGGCTCAGTCTTGTGGTTATCTATTAAGATATCCAATGCCTACTATTTCATGGATTAAGCATGAAATGGATTTCTGCTATCATAAAGACACTTTCAATTACTATTATTACAACTGCAAGAGACTGTAAATAGCGTGCCAACAGCGGCAAATAAGTTTGTTCAAATATAACCCTGAGACCTTAAATGAATGTTTAATAACATGCAGGCCCCAAAATGAAAGCTACTCAAAGGAGCACAAGCAAGTCCATTTCCCAAGGAAAATAAACTGCCTGGAAACAGAAACACCTGCCAGCTGGGGTGTGCTGGGAGAACCGCCACGGCCTGCGGAAGGAGGAATCTCCCCGTTGTAATGTTTCCTCCTTCACTCAGCACAAAGCCCAATGTCCAGCACAGACCAGGGAGACAGCGAGCAAAGCCCAGCCTGGAGAGGCGTCTCCTCTTCCACTCTTCCTCTACCGTCCTCTGGTCAGGAGGCTCCAGCCAGCGAGCCGGCCTCGTTCGAAATGCCAGTAGGTGTCACTGTGGGCAATGGTATAAGGGAAGGCAGGGGAAAAAGAGTTGGAATCGAAGGGAAAACACCCATCAAATTAATTAATATTTAACCTAATTGCTAATTATGTTTTTCTGCTTTTACAGATAAAATGCAGAGAATGCCCTTTCTACAGATAAAAGGCGCTTTACTAGAAACAATTCGCTTTTTCTGCTCCATATCATTTGGGGGTGGAGACTGCGCTCACGCACCATTTGCAAGTAAGCCTAAGGCTGGATTTTGTTTCTTTTGTGCCTGAAAACAAACATGAAGCAAGTCAGGCAAGCTCGCTGCCACCAAAATGAGCCTGTGTATGTACATAACTAGCGATGTGTGGGTTAAAATAAGAGGATTACGAGAAAACAAAGCTGTATGCTGGTTTAAAAAAAAAAAAAAAAAATTCAGTAGCAAAAGTATTAATATTTCATTTTCTTTTTTTGTTTTTAAAGAGGACCATTAGCTGTATGAACCTGTACTGTGTCCATCATGCTGGAGCAAGACGGTGCCATGCCTTGCTGCTACTAATGTCATCACTCTAAATAATACTTTTCTAAAAGTGAATTGGTTTATCAAGTAGCTATTTAGCAAATGTGAAGAAAATCCATCAGCTGCAGGAGTGTAAGAAACCTGAAACATGCTGCTCGACATGAGAAGTAAAGGGCAGTCACCAGCCCATTGGCCCTGAGCGGTCTGCAGGCAAAAAGCAAAATATAAAACACATAGAGAAACAGAATTCACATGTGCTCTGACCAAACAAAACACTGAAAAACAACCCCGCTATTGCAATTCTGCTTTTAAAAGGGCTTCTTTCCACCAAAATCCGCTGGTTTTAATCCAGCCAGGTATGCCCACCATCATGTGTGGCAGCGTTGTGCCATGGTTTCTGTTTTCTGAAGTCAGCCAAGAGCACAGGGCAGCAGTACTTCTGACAACAAATTAAGTAATAATAAATTCCTGCTGTCTCTGGAGCAATCCAGTTCCCCATGGAAAGCCTTCGAACACAATTCCTCCAGAGCAGTTGGGATTTTAAGTGTAAATGCAAGCTGCTTCTTGGAAGATTTTTAAAAATTCATTTTTGCCAGTTACACCCAGCCAAGTCTCAGCCAAGGCCTGAAGGGACCCAGGCTAAGCAGTTCTTGCCTAGGTGATGTGTTTTTTTCCCAAGGCACCAACACGTACCTCAAAGTCTTGGCCACACGGGTGCAGAAGCTTTGGTTTATGTTCACTATGTGACAGCCACATATTGCAGAGGACAGTGATACTGGCATCTCGTCATAGGTTCACTAATAAACCTCTCTGTACTAAAGCCCACGTGCTATGCTCAGAAAGCTTTCCCCATTTACAGCCCCTGGTGCTTTTGCTAAAGAAGTCTACGCACCCTGTTGGTACAGATGGCTCCAGAGTTTCCTGGTGCTGACAGCATTACAATCTCCAGAAAAGCAATAAAAATGAGGAAAAGGAGCCGATCAGTCAAGGACTCGATGACACCCTGACTTTCCAGCACCTTTATTTTAACCAGGACTACTCTATTTTCCTCAACCAGAGTCATATGAACCAGCTAAATATTTAGCCTTGTTTATCTTGGGTATTCACATGAGTTTCCATTTTATAAAACGTGCAGCTCCCTCCCCTCCAGTTTTCCATCCCTGCTATTCACGTACGATGTTATTTGGTTGATTTTTGTTTGCAGAGAATCAGCACTGCCTGGCCCAAAGGCAGCCTTCCACTCGATTCCCACCCAACAAAAGCACAGCTGGGTGCACCTTGGGCACCAGATCTGGAGCAAGGAGAGAAAAGAGTGCCCGGTGTCAGTGTCCTCTCCTTTAGGGGCTCATTTCCACGGGGACGGAGCAGCCGTGGAAACCGTCAAAATAAGTCACGTGTATTTTTTTAGTAGGATGAAAGATGTAAATAATGGCTCATTCAGTTTGCCTGAAATTTCTAACTGTAACAGACAACTTGTCCTGTACGGATTCAGTTTGCTTTCACATGGAAGTGCAGTTCCAAACAAACTCAAACAAAAGATTAGGCTCTAGTTGGGCTGAGCATTCAGGTGACGGAATGCTGAGTGTTTGTGCAGAACTCACTCGGTACTCCTACAAAGAGCTCGCCAGGTCTATGCCCAGTTCCAGCCTGGAGGGCTGTGCCCTGTTGCGTGCGCAAGGCACGGTCGCACGGTCAGCCTGCCTCATCCCCAGACCTTCCGAGGTGTCACTCTGAACCCCAGCGAACGGCAAACTGCAAACACAGGATGGGGTCGCGCAGCATCCGCCCGAGCAGCCTCTCTCCAGCACCCACTGCAAGCGAGTGCTTCAGGACAAACAGAAAAAACGCAAGAGGAGCTGCTCCCGGCTGCCCTCTGGTTAGCACCCTGCAGGTCTGCCCTTCAGCCCACAGGAGCCTTCTCCACCCGCACCGCTCCCCAGCGATATTTTGGAGATAGCTGTGTGGGAAGCGACGCCTCCTTCCCTGCTCCTGCTGCAGAGCAAGGCAGCAGTCAGGACGGCAACCGTAGTGCGCTAATGGATGAGGAGGTTGCTGGCATACCTGCGGGGCCCAGGGAATATTTAAACAACTCCTCTCCTCTGCTGTGATAACTAAGCACGAGGTTATTCGTCACTGCCTTCAAGGTGCCTAAACAGGCTACAGAAAGCCAGAAGAAAAAAGCTTTTATCCAAATGACACCTTTTATCCCAATGCAAATGTTACAGCAGCTTTTAAGTAGGCATCACTACACAGCCATGTCATCAGGTAGAGGAAAACACGATTCTTTTTCTGTTTTTCCCTAGTATCTTTCAAAATCATATTTAGGTAATTCACCCGCATTTCATATTCTGATAAAAAAGGAAAGATGATCTATTTTCCAATTACATTAAGCACGCCTTGATTTTTTTTTTTTCTTGCTGGAGTTCTTTGAAGAGCAGCAATTTGCAGTGGGAAATACAGCAGACGAGCACCAGACACGCGCACATTTCCCCAATCCAAAGGTGCTGCTGGGCACCAGCTCCACAACAGCGCCCGCCAAAGGCCCTGCTCCCAGCAGCCCGTACTCCATGTGCTTAGGGGCCACAAAAAGTGTCACAAGAGGAAGATGCCATTGCTTTAGACAGTGCAGCTTATGACTTTGTTGTCACTCTTGCACATACTTTTCCCAACTACATTTTATTTTCTAATTTTCTTCCCACAGTAGACCCCAAATGCTTATTTTCTGGAGCTCTTGTGCAAACGAAGCTACATTTTCATGAATATGAATTTTCCAAATGAGCTAAGAAATCAAGTTATCAGAAACTGAAATGTTGTCTGTATTTGAATCAGTGGTGAGTGAATCAGCTTTGTTTCCCCCACAGGCAGCACTTCAACTGTATCCCATCGCTCCTTTGGTAAATATTGAATATACTTCAACAGAATGCTAGCCTTAATCAGAAGAGACAAAATGATCTTTCCCACCCCAAACTTTCTACTCTTCCCTGCCTATTTCTCATTCCCCCTAGATCTGTCTCGTCCCTCTCCATCAGAGCTTTATCCATCCCTGCCCACTGCCTCCGCCCCAGGCGCAAGCTGCCACCAAGCTCTACACAGGGAGACGGCTGTCCCCTGCGGGAGGGACCAGCTGAGGACCACATAGACACTCAGAAGGATCCTCACTCCTGTTTGGAGAAAGTACTGATTGTACTGAAAGAACAAAGAGAGTGGCAAGAAATTCTCATCAAATAAATCCACAGCAGCAGTCCCGGGGCCTCAGTGCACTCCCAAGCTGAACTGGGCAGTGACAGCACAAAGCCTCGGGCTTGTGGCTGGCATCCTTGACTCCAAGGTGAGAGCACAGAGTACAGCACTAGGGTACACGCGGCAGAGGTATCTGCAGCTCTGGACGCATAACAATACATAGGAAGAATCCATTTGATGTAGTTTAGGCGTGACATTATCTATGTAAAAATAACAACAAAAAAAACAGTGCTTTGGTAACCAAAGAAAAATTGCATGCGCTGCTTTCTGTTGCTCAAGCTGCTCCGATTCGTAACATCAGACGTGGATTAGCATGCTAAACCTGAATCAGCCAAGGAACGCCACGTACACAGGCTTCAGAAAATCCCACAGTCAGAAATGGCGGTGAAGCCTTATTTCAGCCCCTTTCTGTGCACTTGTTACTACAAAACCTTCAAACCGTACGATCACCCATTATTTCCTCCAGGCTCTCCACATTCCTGCCCCCTTCCCCTACCCTGAAAGCTGTGCGTAACCCAGCAAAGCCAGGATATTCAGATACTCAGAAAGATAACAGGTCCATCCCCGATGCGCAGGCACAGCAATCTCGCTCTTTGAAACAGGATTAGTAGTTTAACTTGGAGAAAAAATTAGAAAAATCACCTGTAGGCCAGCAGCTGCAATGAATAATTTTAGATCAAATGGATAAGTCATCAAAATCATACGCTAGTGGAAACGGTTTCAAAGAAGACAAGGTCAAGCAACCTTAATTATAAGGTATTGTTAACTGTAATACTGATTTTAGATACAAATCTTCCAAGGATAGAAGCTTTACATTTGAATGACACAGAGGATACACCTGAAAGAGGAAAAAAGCTACAAGGAAGCGAACCAACCTCGGGATGGAAATGAAATCTGTATTTTTTGTCCCAAGGAGATCCAGAGAGAGAGCTGCGAGCACTGCCCATGCCCACTGCTCACCCCTTGGCCACACTGGGAACAACAATGCTGGTCCAGCTTCTCTTCTCCCCCCAGACACGCCACAGGCATCCCAAGCTCAGCTGTCCTTCCGCTTGCCGTGATCTCCCTGTTCACAGCACCCGCCCTCCTGATCTCCCCTCCTTTTCGATGGCCAGAAATTAACTTTCATCTCTGGTAGCGCAGACCCTGGCAACTTGATCAGCTTCTGACAGACTCAGGCCCTACAGACCTCTGCTCCCTTGAGAAGACGCGGAAGCTCCTAGACCTGAGATGGGGCAGATGTTTCCTCTCCTCCCATGAAACACACCAGGGCAGCTGTGGCTCCGTGGTATCTTGGAGCAGGGAGGCAGGAGGACGGGACACAAAATGCACAGCACCTCGCTTGCATTAAGTTCATTCTGTGGGTGTTCCAACACATTTTAGTTCCTGAAATTAGTCATTTATTTCCGTCTGTTACAGACTGACTGCAGAATGCTAAGGCTGCATGTTCTTAGCAATGAACTGTTTACTAACATAAATGATTAATTTTTTGTGATACATAACGGATGCATATTGAACACTGCCTGATGAAAGACTTTTTTTTAAAACTCCAAGAAAAATCAGCAAGTCTTTATTTCGAAGAGATGATCATAAATTGTTTCAAAGCCTTCAAAAAGTGGGGAAAGAAAGGTCAGGCTTTTGCCTTGTCAAAGAGATCTTGGCCATTCATAATCTAAAGTAAACCTTCCAATCTGCAGACGAGTTTCCCTCTTCCACCCAAGGAAACTTATCTCCTCTAGCTACATTAATACTCCAATATTTTAACATAAACATGATAATTAGCTTGGCAAAAAAGAACAGTGAAACTACTGTGCCACCACTGCGGTGCTGCTGGGTAAGGAGGCTCTGAGCTCGCGGCAGAGGCAAATGTTACTGAGCAACAGATTTTTTAGGAAAGAGCAGCCCAGGGTGCGATGTTTCCAGAGTCAGAGAGGTCAAGAAGGAATTTTTCAGCTGGAGAAAAATACGAAAAGGCAGGCACTAAGAAAGAAAAGTGAGGAAGATGATGGGAATAATGGTAAAAATTAATTAATAAACTTCTCCTAGACACTAGTTCAGTGTTACCTTTCACACAGCAGGTCCTGGGCTGCAGCAACATGTCGCTCGTTGACTCGTGCACTATGTTTGGCGAGCACAAGGACAAACAATGCAATGAAATCACAGGCCAGGCAGGGCTGGTCCAGCAGAGATGGCGTTAAACCCAAACTAAATCAACCTCTGTGCCGAAAGGGCTGCTCGGCTTCCTGTGGCGCTGAGAATCACTGCGGTGGCTACAGGAATGTTACCAGAGAGCCAGCTGCATGCTACATAATTAGCAAGGAGCAATGGCACATAATAAAAAGTGTAGTGGAAGGAGACAGAGGCAGGCTTGGGGCGCTTGCAGGCGCCGTGCCAAGGCCTGGCTGTGATGCCCAGATCCTCCCCAGGGCTGCAGGTGTAACCCAAAGCCGCTGCAAGCTGGCTCCAGGGAGACCTCCAGCCCCAGAAGTAGGGTCTGGGAACGGGGCGCTATGGCCCTGTCCGCCCAGTGGGTAGCCTGGGTTTGGATCTGCTAGCTCCAAGCTCGGCGAATGCACGCGTGTGCAGTCCATGGGGGGCTGCGGCGACGCTAGGCAGTGTACACAGGCCAGAACCACCGCGAGGGAAAGGGAAATTCCCCAGGGCTTTGCTTATCCTCACTGTGCAAAGCAACTTGTATTAGTATTGCCATCAATCCCAGGAATTAAATTCTATCATCAAATGCTGACCTTCTTCCTGCTGTCTTTCTAATGCCATTCCCAGGTTTGGTTTTGATACTGGGCAATTAAAACAGCTTTATTTTATTTTATTTTGTCTCTGGGTTAGCCCTTTTCAGAAATTATTTAAAGAATGTAGGACAGAAGCGTTGCATTAATTCACAGAAGCAAATCAAAAGAAAAACTGCATGAAATCCTGACATTAAGACAGATTTCTCCCTGCCTCAAACTGTGCCAAATGAGTCACTTTTATTCAACACTTGTACAGCAACAGAGGGAATGAAGGAAAGCTATGGCTGCCTTGTTTCAGCGTGCTGCTAAACAAGATGTGCAGTGGGACAGTAAGGAGATTTCATAGCTTTTGTAAAACCTGATGTGAAGTCAAAGAAGAACAGGCAATTACAAGGGTAACTCGAGGAACTGGAAGTGACTTGCTCTGGGAGCCATATCCAGGAGGACGGGAATGATCTCACAGTGTGGCTGTAGCAGCTGCCCTAAGCGCAATTATCCTCACGCTGCTCCTGGTGAGAAATCAAAACACTCTAGAAGAAGCACTGTAGTAACAGAATTTTATCACTGTACCGCTCGCCTTTCCTCCTTTTTTCCATTTACGTCTGGACCTTAGCTTCTCTCTGATACTACTTCTCTCAGAAGCACAATGAAAAGATAAAATCGCAGAGGATTACCTTGCTAGTACTGTGAGTTTAAAAACGTACCGCTGATTGCTGCTCTCATGCCTGATTTATTCAGTGATGTTTCTTCTGATCCCCTCCCGATGCCCACTCCTGCTTGAAACTCTTTCTGAACTCCCAGTAAGGAGCTGGACGCTGGCTACGTGACCCAAGCAAGTGAGCCACCTGCTTCTGGTTAGGCACGTGCTTGGAGGTGCACCAACCAAATCCATGGCAGACAGAGGTAATACTGCTCTCCTCTCTGAATCTGAAGACTTTTCTGGCAGTAAAGGAAATGAAGCTTATCTCTCAGTATGCAATTACTCTGCATGACAAAAGTGAATTTATCTGTATACTTAATAAACAGGCAAAGAAATTACAATGTCCAATCAGTGCTCTGAAATTCAGCTTAAACGTCAGCAGCTTTGTTCCTTAAAACCAGTGGCAGCGGCAGTACTTACTGCAGAGGAACACTTTCCCACAAACAGTTATTAGGAGTGGTTCTTGATGGCAAAGCATGTATTTGAAAAAAAGTAACCAGGAATGAAATAAAATACTGTTGTAGGCAGACTTCATGCAGCTTAATCACACAGGGCTCCATTTTGAAAGCTTTTATTAACAGTTTCTGTAATGTTTAATAACTGCAATTCTTCAGGTCCAGGATGGAGAGCCACCCAAATAAACCGTGTGGACAAACTGCCTGCAGTGCAACTCGCGTTTTGCAGCCATTTTACAGGTCTGCTTGCAGGACAAGGCTTTTTGCTTGGCTGGGTTTTTAAATAAAGACTCACTGAGAGCCTGACACCAGGAGACACCAGTCACAGCCAGGCAGGCAAGGCACAGCTCCAGCCTACTGAGTATCTTGGCACAGATCACACAATATTGCCCTCCAACATAAGTTTCCCATCACACCAGAAAGGAAACGGCGTTGCCTCGCGCTCGCTTCCCTACTACTGACCCAGGGCAGAAGGTGTCCTCTCTGCACAGCACAGGGACCTACTGCTTCCACCCCTCGTTGGACAGAAACCCAGCCAAAGGTATGTAAGCCCTGTTCAGAAACGGATTCATTTTCCACGTGACTCCCCTCACCATCTCTACATGCTGGACCAGCCAACCATAACTGAAGGAATTCTGCTCTGAAGGAGACGAGCCTGGGTACTGCTACCAGAAGGCTCACAAACTGTGAACTCATTAGCTCTGAGAATTAAACCCACTTACCTCTTCAAGGACATCTGCCAGCTTACTGAGTATCTCCTCAGGAAGGCTCTGGAATGTGGGAACGCTGCAATACAAGAGAAACATCGATTAACGGACACCTCCACGCAGTTCCTAAACCCAGCTGCAGCTTTGCCATACACACTCTGCCCTCATCACTCGGGGCCGAGCAAGTGCTCAGCAGAAGATCAGCATAAACACTGGGAATCCCAGCTCCATCACCAGCCCAGATGTACTTTTGAGTGCTCACTTGTTCCGATGGAGACCGCCTGCAAAAAGCACCTGGAGAGCCGCTCGTAAAGCTGGTGATAACCAGGAACCAGCTAAGGGCTGACTGGGATGAGTCTGTGCTGCAAACCCCTCCAGTCACATGTACGGCTGTGCAGACTTTTCCTGCTCCATCCCACCAGAAATACAAAGCTTGCTTGTGGCAGCTTCTCCACTTCTTTGGCAGAATTTTGCTTGCCAGAGATCTCCCTCACCAGCCTGGCCTTGCTGGGCAAGGACGGAGGGAGGTGGATGAGATTTAATTCTGTCTGGGGGAGGGTGAGAGATATGACACTGACTCATCCGTATTCCCAGGGGGTGCGGAACAGAACTCATGGACAGAACGCAGGGTTCCGAGGCAGGAGAGCACTGCTGGACCTGCTGCAATTAAAGACGCCTGCCATCAGCAGCCTAATGAGCCACGCATCTGCACGAGACAGCAGCCCCAGTGCAGCACCGAGCTGACATCACTCTTCTGAGCCCGCTTCCACGAACAGGAGCCGCTCTGTCACGCTCCATTGCGAGGCACACACACAAGATTATGCTCCTAATTTTACACTCAGATCCCCAGAGTGTTGTTCTAGTTTCAGGGACATGGACGGGCAGGTGCAAAGTTAGGAGGGAGAGGGCTGCTGGGGGGGGAGCTCCCTGCAGAGAGGTAAATGAAACCCTCAGTAAATCAGGTTCTTCAGATTTGCTTTTATTAGATTAAATGTATGCTACGCCGCAGGGGAATTGAGACATATGTCCAAACTTTCTGTTTATTAAAACACAAACAAAAAACCACATTAACTGAACGTATAAATTAACAACAGGACAGAACTGGCCAACTTTGTACAGAAAAATGTTATCACACACACTTTTTTTTCCTCCTTAGGAATGGAGATACATGGTTCCATACGCAACAAGAACACAAAGCAAACCAACAGGGACTGTATGATGTCTGGGCTTAGGTATAGAACCAAAGCTCATTCCCAAAGGAGCAATGAACTCGCAGGAGAAGGTAACACTCGCTGGCACCTAGGCAAGTTCTGCTGTGGTCACCCCACAGCATCCCCAGACTGGGGCAGGATTCATTGCGGGTGACATCCCGTGAGTCTGTGCTGCCCACAGGAGGGTGGCAGAGCACGTTCATTACAGCCCAAACACATGAAAAACATGGAAACAGCAGGGAATCTCTGAATGAAGTACAAATCTGATTATGGGAATCTTAGGATATTAAATAAATGAGAAAAGTTGCCCAGGAGAAAGGCTTACAACTTCAATGGAGCAAGAGAGAAAATCAGGCTGTTGACACACCTAACTCCAGCTAGATGACATCACAGAACTACCAAATGCACACTGCAGATTTGGGATCTTCCCACACAGCTGGGGTGGCCGTACAGCCCAATGGCACAGGGGTTTCACCAGAAGAAGCCTTACAGGACTGCCCGTTGCTGCAGTACAGCACACATACTCCAAAAACATGCTAAAGTGTATAGCACCGTGTTGAATGCTTAGCTTGATTTGCCAGCTAAATACATATATATATTCCTACTCCCCACATGACAACACTAAATTGTATTAAATTAGATCATTACTTTCCTCCAAAATCTGCCTATAATGTTTGCAGAGTTGCATTTTGAAGACTATTTCCACGTACCGCACTTCCAAGAAAATGGAGCCTCAGCTCTAAAGGGAGAGCTTAGAGGAAAACATCTGAGTAGCAAACTGCTGCGGATTGGACAAGACACTCTTGGAAGACAAACGGGAGCAGACAGCACCAAAGAAAGAAATCTTCAAAGATTTTGCAGCATAGCAACAGGTAAAAAGTTACATTCTGTTTCCTACCATTTTGCAAAACTGAAGCCTGAAAATACACAAAACAGAACATTCAGCATTTCAGCTCAGATATATCCATTATTTATGATGGGAGAAGTCACAAGAAATGCATCTTACCACGAAATGATTTATTCTGTGCCCACAACTAAAAAAAGCAGGATCAAGTAAACCCAGACTTTCTCTAACGAGTGCTTTTCCCTCCTTCAGTAACGAGGGCTTTAAAACATCCACATGATCCATTGCAGATCATAGCAATTGCTACAGGTAGGGGGAAAAAAAAAAAAAGTCCTAGCATCTAATGCTGATGTCTGTCAGCATAGGACTCTTCATCCTACCTGCAACCCACGTGGAGCTTGTTCCACTTCTCTCCATCACCATCGCCTACACAGCCGAAGAACTGCAGCTCCTGCAGACTGAACACTAACAACTTGTGTAGCCTTTCCTTGCAAGCTGTGTTTCCCACAAGTCTGATGACCTGTTTTATATGCCCCATCTGCAAAAACATAGTCCAGAGCCCACCTGAAGAGTGGCTGTCATACAAAGCTGTTTGATAGCACACGATGAGGACAAGCAGGTCCCTAAGCAGGGGTGTCCACCTGGTTCATGGCTCAAGTCTGCCTAAGAAGATTGAATTTTACAGCAAACGGCTATCAATTTCATGGTTTTAAATCACTCCACAAACACCATAATGCTTTATCACCTCCTGTCCCAAGCCTTGTTACTTTCCCTTGACCAAGAGATACAGAACTGAACTAGCTGCACTGGTGGAGGAGCTGCTCAGGCTGGCAATGAGGTGCCTTTTTGTTAGCTGTGGAACGTTTTGTGCTTGATGACAATCCACAGACCTCGTCAGGGCACTGTGGGGAATTGCTTGCTGTCAGCAGGAACAGCCGAGCAGCTTTCGCGCTGGCTCTGGAAGCTAACGTTTTCACAGGGAGCTCAACATGTTAAACAGAGGATGCCAAAACAGGGAAAAACAGCTGCGCAGCAATGTCCATGTGGAATCTCTGTCCAAACACAAAAGCAGAGATGTGCCCAATCTGAAGGGGGCGGAAGGAGGCGTGAAAGGTCAGGTTTTGATCCCCAGTGATCTGCAGGCCCTGACTCTCAGATGGAAGCAACATCCCTCGCTAGCAACAACCTCGATCCCCAGGGAACTGCATGATGTAGGTGACTGCATAACTTGTGATTCATCCCACGGGACTACCCCTGCAGTAAGCCAGCAAGGCTTCCAGACATTCCTGGCTGCAACCCAAGGGGTTGATTTCACCCTAACACATGCTCAGCAGCACAGATGCCAGCACTCCAACAGCACATCTGTCTTCTGACACGCATGAAAATGGTGCAGGGTCCTTGGCTGTCTTCTGCTCTCAGCCCAACACAAAAGCGGCTGTTCACTCTCTAAATGCACTTCAGGATGTGTTGCCTCAGCTTCTAAAGGGCATTCATTGGAAGTGTTCATCCATGCAGTCAGCCGCAGACAGCCCTTGTGGGTTAAAAGAGAAGCAAAACCTGTGTCTTTTATTATTGGTTGGCACTGTAACAAATGCAATTGTTGTCACTGCTCTCTGCATTAGGCCAGATGGGTAAGCATAGTTTAAAAATCAAAATAAATCAGTAACAGGAAATGAAGTCTATCTGCATTCCCTGAAACTCCTTCTGCACCCAACTGGAATGGAAGTTGAAAAACGCTGATCGCTTTTGCCCTTGCTTTACCACATTTGGGATGCCCACAAAGTACTGCCTCTCCTTTCTGAAAGAACTGAGGATAAATCTTACCTAGCAGAAGCTACCGCTTGATTTAGGATGCTCACATAAAACCATGTTTCGAACAGCTCAAGCTAGAAATGTTCTGTAACAGGCAGCCATCCAGAGCCATCAAGTTGTGTCAGACACGAACGGCTGGCTCTGCCAGGGCCTGGCCTTAACAAAAGAACTCAGAAACTTGTTTCCAGCCTTATTCATGAACACGTCCAAAAACTCACTGTGAAATATTTTCTGTTTTCTTCTCTTTGCCTTTTTAATCTGGCACATACTGCTCCAGACAACCCCATATAGCTCCAGAACACAAAGGGGGAACTTACCTTTCCCATTTTGACACCTGTCCTGAGGTCTGGCTGGTATTTTCAGAAGAAAAAAAAAAAAATTAAAAATCCCTTCATAGAGTGCTGGCACTGTTTTTGGAGAAGCTATATTGCTCCCACATCTTATATATCTTATGGGACAGACTCTGTCCCTGTCACAAGTGTTAATAGCCATACAGAGCAAAAGAGGCTGATTATGGAACAAACCCTGATATATTGCAAACTGTCACATCGAAATATCAAAATACAATTTCTCTTTTCCATCAGAAAATAGGTATTACTCGGAGGACAAGGTGTTTTTTTTTTTTTTTTAATACATACTGCCCACCACAAGGAATGGAAAAGAAGAGGCACAAAATAAGTTCAGAAAAGGTATATTTACGTCTCTAGAAACACAGTATTTACCCACTACAGACGTAAGTGGTAAGTCAAGGCTAGCTATCCTGAAGCAATTTCCTGCACATTTTGCTTAAAGAATATCAGACGAAAAAAAAAAACGGAAATGGAGAATGACATTCACTCACACTTGCATGAATTACACTTATATCTGGCCTTGAAATCAGTGCAAATAACACAACTTCTAGAAAGAGTGAACACATTTGTTCTACAAGTGCTGCAGACGACCTGTCAGCTGTGCTCAAGCTAGAAAGGCATTAAAACCATCTGTAATTATTCAACCCAGAGTGAAAAGGTTGTAGCTACGGTTCCAAAGCTCTGCCACCCATAACATAGAACTTATCCTGGTAAATAAATGTGTCTGTAGCAAGTATCTTCCCTCAGAGAATTACCTGGTGACGGGGGCAGCGACGGCGGCCACCTGCACGTAGAGAGCTCTGACACAAGATGGCTGCCAAGCGCTGACAGGACAAAATGGCCGCCAGCCCCGAACTGCGGGCCTGGAACTCGGCCTGGGAGGCAGGGACATCCCTGATGTGCGGCTGGGCGTGAGGGAAGGGGAGATGTCCTGAAGATACCGGTGATACTGAGGAAGAATGTTTTGCCTGAGAAGTGGGAATTGAGGTGGGGAAAAGAATTTTGTTTACAGAAAATAAAGCAGAACAAGAAGCACCATCCTCCACGGGATGTCTCACCTACTGGTTACCCAAAGTGACGTTCTACATCAGCCCATGCCTTAGTGATACGAAAAGGACCCGATTTTCACCACAAAAAGGATCTTCTCTGAGAAACTTCTTGCGCAGCACGTGTCCTTTTCTCTCCACTATTATTTTTCATTCGTCCTTGGGCGGGCCGAAGCTTCACTGGAAGGTCATGTTGAATCCCTGACACTGCGACACCGACTGCCAAACTCTGCAGCATGTTTCAGCTTTGAGGTGAGCCTCCACCTGTCACTTTGGTCCCCTTTGGGGGCCCGCTCCCGAGACTGGCTCCTTGGGCCCCTTTAAGGTTGTCTTTTGTGAGACTGGTTTCTTAATGAGACCCGTCTGAGGCTGGTGCGACCTAGGCCTCCCTCCCGGGATCAGCTGGATGCGTTTGGTACCAGTCATATGTACGTAAATCTGTCACAGCATGGATAAGCATAACCTATTGTACGTATGTTTTTGATAAGTATTACTTATCATAGAGCACATTTGCTGATACAGGGATTACAAACTTGCCAATACTAAGTATTTTCACTGCCCTAGTATTACTGATGTCTGTTGAACCTGTAATAGCGACCCGTATTCACTGCTGTATTACCGATTTTTAGTATGTCTGAGTACCTTACCACTACTTCTAATAACTGCTACAACTAATTAGTGAGACCCGTGGGCTAGGTAACCCACTCTTTTTTGGATTGTGACGCCTGGTTACAAACTAAGAGCTGCGATACACATAAAAATGGGAGAGACGCAGAAAGCAAATGAACTGATTTTGTTCCTTCTGAGCAAAAGGCTGAAGTAATGCAAGTCTGAAGGACTGCAGTTTTTTGTAAATCTCAAGATGAAGTGCTAATAATGATGCTAATGGTTGAAATGTTCCACTGACATCACGGGGACGAAACACAGGTTTCACTGCAGGCAATGCGTGCAGGGCAGACAAAAGGATTGGAAAAATATGTAGTTGTAGACCTGTTTTGCTCCACGCACCATTCCTGTTCAATAGGCTGCTCAGGTATTTTGGAGTATTTTTTTCCCTGCTTCTGTCAATCCCTGCCTTTCCCTGACAGGGGTTCATTATCAGACACAGCCCTCCTACTGCATTTCACAGTCACTGGTGAGATCGCACAACTGAAAAAAAAAATCTGTCATGATGAGAGAAAAGGAGCAAAATTAGCAGGTATATAAACCCCTTCACCCATTTCAGATACATTTACTGAAGATTATTAATCCTGAAAAGGACAGTTGCTCAGAAAGAACTACAAATGTTCAATGGAAACAACTACTTTGGGAATGCCAACAATCCTAAACATGCACATTTTTGGTCACCCAATTCAAGACAGAGTATTCACACTGCCTGTAGCGCTACTCATGTGCCAGCCCTTGCTCAAGAAAGCCTAATACCTGTTATTACCTTTCAAGCACACCATGATTTGGTTTTGTTTTATGCTGTAGCAGTTGGTATTTCTTCATATTTGCAAACCAAATTATACCTATAGTCCTAAGGAAAGCTTTCATATCTTCCAATTCACTCGTCATTTCCAAATTTATTATACAGGCTATTAAAAAGTAATACCTGTTGCAGGAAGCCTCACACCCCTCACTGTTTTCTTTCTATGATCCTGCATTTGCAATTTAGCCAAAATGAAACTACCTATGGCTGGCAATGCCTAGTAATTATTACCCCTTCAAAACAGTTCACTGCCAATGAGTTTTTCTCCAGCTTTTTCTCTTTCCTTGGGAGATTTTGTGAGAAATAAACACTTATTCTTTACTCCATGGAAAATCCCAAGTCAGTGCATACAGCCTGATTTCTTCTTATAATGCCTGACTGAATCAACAAGTGCATCACTGTGGCACTGGAATAAAGTCAAATGGTATCACGAAAACCATCACCTCACACAAGACGCAAATACCATGACTAGAAAATGAAAGATGTTTGCAACTAACCCTTGCGCTGTCTCAAAAGAGATCCTTAAGCTCCAATTAATATTTTAGACAACATGGCACTGTCAAGTTTAAAGAAGCAAAAAGTTCTATTTGAATGCATAGTCCGCTTTGTCACATTTCTCCAAATTAGATATTTACAACATCTTCAAAAACAATTTAAGCCAGGCATTTTGTTTCGAACAGATGCCTACTGCACTTGACAGCAAATTGTCATAATAATATATCTTTCATGAAGACAGTGACAACACTATTTCCAAAGCACAGACTCTGTTTTGCAACCTTTGCTGCTGTTACACTGTTCTCACGCTGCTTCCCGCCTACTTCCTTTTATCCAGCACCATTAAATGAACATATTAAAAAGATTATTATCGTTTTCTGCCTTCAGAATTGCATGTATACAAGAAAAAAAAAAAAAAGCATCCTGTAAATGTTTTTAAGATCATCAGAATCACAAGCACTTCACATTCTCTCAGGCAACCTACTACCCGCTGTAAGAAAGGTGGGCATTCTTTCAGCCCCCACCAAACCAAAGGGACCTTACAGTTGGGTCTGTACAATAAACTTCCCAGAAAAGCTGCTCCCTGACACAGCTGTTGAGTGAACCTGTGTGATTAACCAAGCAAGTGTTAAAATACCTGTTTGGTTTTTTTTTGCTGTTGTTATTAATTACTACAGGAAGAGTCGGAAGTGTTTCTGCACTACAGGAAACCAATTATATGGGACAAAGAAACATAAGGAAATCCTGCCTGGCACATTCCTACACAGTGAGTTCGCATGGGTGACTCTACAGGGTGGTTTCACCCTGAAGGTCAGCTAAACTCCACCACGCTGCTCTCTCACTTCCCCTCCTGAAAGGAACAAGGGGAGAAAATACGATGCAAAAGGGCTCAAATGATGAAATAAGGACAGGGAGATTGCTCCGTCTGGTGCCCCATGGGCTGCAGGGGGACAGCCTGCTCCACCACGGGCCTCTCCATGGGCTGCAGGGAACTTCTGCTCCATGCCTGGAGCACCTCCTGCACTCCTGCTCTCACATTTCTCACTCCTCTCTCCCAGCTGCTGTTGGGCAGCAGTTTTTCCCTTCCTTACCTCTGCTCTCCCAGAGCACACCCAGCATCGCTCATGGCTCGGCACTGGCAGCAGCGGGTCCTTGTTGGAGCAGCTGGAGCTGGCTCTGACCTGACATGGGGCAGCTGCTGGACACTGCTCACAGAGGCTGCCCTACAGCCCCCCGCTGCCAATGCTTTGTAAACCCAATGCACCGTGCTTGGCTATGTCACCAATTGCTCGATGCAGCACTGACTATGGGGGTAAGCTTGAACTTCTCAGTCTGGATCAATGCATCTCAGGTGATTCACAGAGGGACAAGTCCCAACAACAGCACTTCAGACCAGAAGATCATCACCAAGAATAGTCCAGGAACTGACTTAGTTACCACCTCCGCAGAGATACAAGCTATGAAGAAGGCACGGGGATCCAGAAACAGCTCATCTACGGCAACCACATTCGCATGAAAATGTGAGAATAGCACCATGTCAAATCATCTCAGAGTGCTTGATGGAGGCATTTCAGACCTCCCCTACAGACAAGCAGTGTTGGGGCAAACCCCACGTATACCAGTACGTATATGCAAGACATCCCTGATATAACAGCCAGCCTTATTCAGTGCCTGTAACCCAACACAAAAAAAGGCAAAAAACCCTCTTCTTGCTAATTTCTAACCTGCACAACCACGAAGCAGTTCTGAATAATTACTCTTCTGGAGACAGAAGAAGAATGCCGACTTCAAGACTTGCTCGAGGCAAAAATATACTGCCAGCAAATCTCCTCCTATTTTAAGAGAAGTCATTCTCTCGGCAGCGTACCCATTTGCCGGTCACAGCAGTAGGGATGGCACACGCATTATTGATTTGGGGCTGTAACTCAGGACGTTTATCCTTTGTGAACCTCAGAAGGCCAACAGATGGCAGGTCGTCTTGATTCCTGATTTCTAACAGCTTTTATCCATACTCTTGGAACAGCTGCTGCTGTTGCTCTTCGTCTTTTTGTAGAAGAACTCTGTTATCTCTGAATGCCTTTTTATAGATGTCACAGAGACTTTTGGATGAGTAGAGTTTGGACCTGATTGAAATGTGTAATACCACCACACGTTTCAGGAACCTTAGCACACCAAATATCTTTAAAATGCCTGAGTGGTACACCTCCCCTTTTCCAGGATCAGTTTCAGTCCTGTTATTGAATTAAAGAAAACAGAAGAACAATTTAATCTTTGAGTTTATGATGTTGATTTTGTTCTCCTATGGGTAAAATCCTTGCATTTCAGGAGTCAAGAATTTGCTAAGTACACTAAACCCCAGTAGCAATTTTTTGCACTAAAAATGAAATGCAGCTGAAAACAAATTAATTGTTGAGGATTTTCAAGTGGCTTAGATTGTATTGGAGAAATAATCAAATAAGACTGACAGATTCAAAATAAGGTTTGCAAATTCAATTGCTTAAGAAAACAGTTCTGGGAATACTGAAACCAGGCAAGAAATATAACCTGTTAAAAAAAAAAAAAATCAACCAAAAAATCATGCAGGGAAGATTGTTTCAACTGTTAAATACAACTGTATTCAGCTGCTGTCAAACGATCCTTATTTATCGCTTCCTCTGCATTTGCTCAAAGGTCAGCCCAAACACATCTAGGCACTGTAACCCTAAAATTGGCTCCCAGATTTTTTTATTAGAAAACATCTCTCTTAAGCCCAGGTGCAACCATGCTCTTGGGCTCATCCCAACGGATCTGCTGAGAGCACAGCGTCCAACTGACACAACCCTCAAACTGGAGCCAGCACGCGTCTTGGGGCTGGACGCACAGCCGTGAGCAGAGATGCAGCCAGGCAGGTGGATCTGCAATGCGCTCCAGCTGCAAAACGGTTTGGGGGATGGGGGAAGCTTCCTGGCAGGCAGCGAGACAGACCGACCACGGTTCAGCTGACCCGTGTGATGGCCACTCTTGTACTGGAGGGGAAACTCTCGGGAAATTACTGGATGTTAGTGAGCCAACACATGCTGGATCTGTTCAGCTGCACCGCGGCTTTGTGAAAGCTCCATTTGTCTTTCTCCACTTGAACAGCAACAGATGTGCAACTTTGCTCTCTATCTGGTGCATCTTATTGTTCCAGATTTTTTTTCCACTGCAACATGAAAGCTTCACTGACTTCTATCAATTTGTCCAATTAATTGCTTTTCTACATACTATGAAATCGCAGCACGCTACGTAAATGCCTCTGTATCCCAAAAATGGTTTAGTGGTGGGACTCGGTAAGTCAGGGCGACGGTTGGAGTTGATGATCTTGAAGATCTTTTCCAAACTAGATGATTTTCGTATTCTCTTTCCATCTTTGTAAGCTGATAGGGATGAAGATCACTGATACCCAATGATCTTTTGTCCACAGTTAAACCTCTAAAGCTTTTCCATTTGTCACGTTTTGAAAGAATGGGGGGTTTTTAGTGGGTATTCCTTCACCCAACATGGTTTATAAACAAACAAAAAAAAAAAGCAGAATGGAAAGCTGACCCTAAAATTAGCTTCAGTGTGTCAGTGAAGTAGAAACAGGGCAGACAGACCTAAATGTAAGATGTTGGCGTGTTTACTTTCAGTGTTGAACCTTTGCCTTGAGCCGGGTATCGCAGGATGTGCTGTGCTGCCCCTTTTTGCCCACGGCAGCATCCAGTGAGCCTGGCTATAAGCAGAGCCTGTCCTAATGAAATAGTGGATCTAGAACCTTCTCAAATATTATTTAAAAGGTATAATTTATGCCAGTAGGTTTTGTGTGTGCGTGGTTTTTTTTTTTTTTTTTTTTTTTTTTTCATACAAAGAAGGTTGTCATGATAAGATTATGGCTCTGGCTGACAATGGCAAATTGGCAGATTTCCTTACTTTGATTTATTCAAGGCCATGTGGCATCTTGATTAAAAGTGCCATTATGTATTTTTAGAAGGAGACACTTTTGATTAATTAAAATCTGACTCATTGATAGGCATCAAAAGACAGTTTAAATAAGCGAGCAATGGCTGTTGAAGGCACTTCCCATAAATCCATTTCTTGTTCACTGCCATCTCTATTTTATTGATGATCTTTGCTGAAGTTTGCAGATGAGGAGATTTACTCCCCTCAGGTGATTAACATCTGTCAAAATGCCCTTCCGTAGCCCAAGTATTCAGTAACTGATTTTTGGAACAGGCATGCAGATCGCAGCCACAGCATCCGAGCATGCATGCAAGCATTGAGTTAAAACAAGACAGCCAGATCCTCCCAGATAACCTCCTCCAAAAAAAGTTCTGTTATTGCTGGTTGAAATAATAGCTCATGAGCAACGAGTGATAATCTTCAAACTCCATGCAGGGCTAGGCCAGCCCATAAACACTGTGTCCTGCTCCCATATAGCAAAACAAAACTGGGAAGAGCCCAAAGGAGATTATAATAATTAGCCTAAGCACTGGGAGAAGGGCAACCCTACCATTGGATAGGGATCTGGGGTAATTTTTTACCTGTGTGGGAGTAAGATCAGACACTGAAGATTTCTAGCATCTTACAGGTGGAGAAAGGCAGGGTCCAGTGGAATTACAAATCAGATAAACTGAGACTTGATCTCATTTCCCATTTCTAGCAATAAGGCAAGATTTATTTATTTTCAGATAAAGACTCTCTTTTTCCTCTCTCCAACAAAAAGCTGGTGGCATATGTCTGTCTGAGGGGGTTTCAGGGGATCTTAGTGGTTAAGGAGACTGTCACTTTTCTGCTGTCCCTCAAGACATCCTCGAAGCACTGTGCCTGACACAGCCTGCCATGGGGCAGAGGGATTTTGGGAGACATTTGTCTTCTGAAGCTTTGTGCCTGCTGAAAGCGCAGATCCACAGCAAGTGTAAAGGAAAAGAGAACTTTATTTTGGACACCACTGGCCAAAACGTTATGATACATTTTTAGCGACAGCAAAGTTTATTTTTTTCCAGCCTTGTGATGAGATTAGACAAAGACCCAATGTCTTTACTCACATGAATATATACACAGCCATAATATATGGCTGCATACACAATATAATGTTCTATGAATGGTTCCCCACAAGGAAACACCTTGACACAATTCAGAAGTTTCACTGCTCTACAATCTAAGCACTTTTTGCGTGCGAAGGGTGGAAATCTACTGAAACATTTTATTAATCCGCTATCTGAAAGCACAGAGGAACAGAAGTGCCTGGATTTCTAGTGAATAACGCACTAAGTTCATTTTTTTTCATTGCTAGCTTTTATTTTCCCACCCTCGCATGAAACATTAAAAACTTGACTTAATTAAGAAGTTTCACTGTCCCTCTGAGGATATTTTAGCCAAAGCCTGATTTTGCTTTTTCTGAAGTTTAATTCAACAACATAATTCCTGCAGGTATGTTCTGTGAGATAGTTTTTATTGCACATAACACTCTGTTTTCCCTACCCTTTAAAATACATGCTTTTAATTGCACTGTGAACTGCTGGGGCAGATTCTCTCCTTTCTCTTCTCTTGAGCCATAGAAACTCCCATCGTTTTCCAGAAATACCTATGCTGGTTTATCAGTGTCTATGTGAAATTCAAATTATTCTTCCCATTTCCTCGTGTTTTTTGAAGTCTGAAGTAACATCCTACTGAAATCCCACAGTTTCAGTCACTCTGGTGACTACTGTCCTCCTCAGTTTTCGGTGATCTATGAGTTGTATTTATCAGCAAGTCACTTGTGTGATATTTCCAGAGGCAGTACATAATTGAATTTAGAATGTATTCCTGATGCTCATAAAAGCAATAAAACTGTCACCTTCTGCCTGCGCATTAAAGATTCATCGCATGAAAGCAGAGGACAAAAGCACCGAGTGATCATCGCAATTTGCAAATGTGCAAAGGATACAGGCAAATGAGCCCAGCCTCAGGCTGGACATAAAAACACATAGCGGACCTGCACTCAGATGGCAATATTTACTGAACTTCTCTGAAGTCACCAAAGGAAAAACTCTCCCATTAGCAACATCACTATGTCCAATCTGCCTTATTTCAAAAACATGATGTATACCGATATCAGTAAGAATGCACAACCTATATGAAATAAGAATTAGTTCCCTGAAATAAAAAAGATATGTATTTTTATATATATGTACCATTTCACATTAGGTAATCCAATCTAGGCAGGCAAATTGTTTAAGTGACTCCTTTTCTGATACATATGCAGACCCAAAGGGGAGGCTGTCAGCATGTTAAACCTGTTCCCACTCAGAACATACAGATACCCATGGGCCTGGGCCAATGGAGCTGCTGTCACTTGTTTACTCTGCTGAAGTGATGCCCACACGCACCTCCCAGCTTCTTCTTCTTCCCTCCCATTTCGCATACCCCTGTTTAGCTTTTTCCACATCTTAATTTACATTAAGATCGCCAAAAGATTCAAGCCAGCCTGTCCCAGTAGACTGGACAAGGAAATACATTCAGAAGAAGCAACTTTTTTTGCTCACTTGAGCACTCTTCTGGTGGATAACCTCCAGCAACAGGCTCTTACATCACGATGCTTTTGCCTTCCCTCTTAATGTTTATCTGTCTACAGCTAATGAAGCAACAGGCCTCTTGGGGCAGTCTGCTCAACACTCACGTTTTGCCTGCTCAGCACATTAAGAGGTAATTAAGCACACTGCGAGTCATTAACTCCTCCCAAGATTCCTGGGACGCTTCTGAAAAATGAGAGATAAATTCAGATCCATCTTCTGCTCGCATGGGTTATTTTTTCCTAACAGTGAAACATTACACGCAGCCTCCTGTCCCGGGGTCAGAACCGACTGATTTGGGGTACAGCAGCCCTGGGCCAAACCCCAGGTGTGCCACTCCGCTGTATTTCGGAGCCTGGCTCAGAGCCATCGATCGGCAGCACCACAGAGTACCTACAAGGTGAGGAGTTTTCCTCCTTTGCCTGCCCTAATTCAAACGCAAGCGCCTCCAGGAATGCAGATAATTCCCGGACTCAGTTTGGCCATTCGGGATCTATTCTTCAGTGCTGCCACGCTTTATCACATAGTTTTGACTGGAAGATCTCAGGAAAATGCTCACACGCCACGGAAAAGCTCCGTTCTCAGCCTTGTTGGGGGAAACTGCTCTGTGTGGATGGAAAAGCATCTTTACTGACAGCCAGCAAACCACCGCACGGAAGTGAGAGACACCTGAGACCAAGACCAAGCACTAGCAATTCTTTTGGAGAGTCTCTTTGCTGGGAGTCTCCTCACCAGGAGAGGTTAAGGATCAGCCACCCCAGGTATCTGAGACCACCGTGGTTATGACATTATCCCAAGAAGCAGGTTTAGGTCAGCCCAAGAATGAAAGAAGAACTTCATCTACTAGATACAAATCAATATTCTTTGGCTCAAAGCAGACTGAAGAGCAGAACTCCACTTTGGCTCGGTGAAGCTCTTGCGCTCACCCCTGGTGTCACTTCGGCTAGAAGCTCCCAGCCAGGGACCACATTCTTCGTTTGGTTCAAAGCAGCATGAACGCAGCAGTTTCAGTTCAATGAAGGGGAAAGTACAGTCCATTCAAAACCCTTCCTTTTTTCTGGTCACCAAAATACCCTCTACCCCGGACATTCCCAGCCTTGTAAGTAGTAAGAGCGAAGCCATTAGAAATGTTGGAAACACTTGGGAATGTTTTCATACCTGTGTTACACAGAGAGAGGCACCGTAACCTAGGGGCGAGGAACACAACATGATCAACGTACCAAGCCTGTGAGCTGTGGGATTCAGTGACCACATACGTTAATTTTACTCAGCAGGAGATCACACAAAACAAAAGCTTCTGAATGAGATCTACTGCTGGAACCGCCAAGGGGTGCTTTCTCTACTTCTTTTCTGCTAATTACATGTGCCTAGCTGTAGATCAATCCTTCCTATATCTCCATCTTGTTAAACCGTTCTGAAGGGAAACCACCGTTTGTATGTCTAAGGCAGACTGCCAGGGCTCACGACAATTCCAAATAATAAATGAGATACACATCTAAACAGCTATTTCTAATCACATTAAAGGCTTTGTATTTAATCTTTCTTGTACTTTGCTAATGCAAAACATAACAATTACCAGGTAAAAAAAATATGGGCTGTGCTCAGAGACTTGAATGAAGAAGTGCTTTGAGACCTGCACGCACAGTGCCTTTGCTGGCCTTCAGGCATACCACAATAAAAGGGAGAACTCTCCCTCAACGTGTTTTCCTGCTGGAAAAGCATCTTTACATTTGAATGGGCGAATCACCTTCCTATTGTCACAGTACCGCAACACGCTGCCCCCAGAACAACAGCCCATCTCAAATAATTTCTTCAACCACCAACGCTCAAACACACACCATCTCCGCATTTCTCCTGCAGCTATCAACAGTTACGGCATTACACTTTTCTCCCCCCAGGGCAGCAGCACTTCAGCATTCACCGCTTTTCCAGCTGCTTGACTTCTGAACTGCCTGACAGTCCTCCTTCAGCTGTTTTTGTATATTGGTGGATAGCGTACATCCAGGACTGCAGACTGCACGCCTGCATGCTGCGCTGTCCTTCTGAACAAGCAGCATTCAACATGACAAAGATAAAAACACCTTCCATACTCGTAATAGTGTGGGCTCAGGCTAAATGATAGTGGATGAATGAGTAGCACCTTCTAAGCACCCCCTTTGGAGCAAGCTCCTTCCCTGTAACAGCCATTGATTTATGCTCCAGCCATCACAAACATTTTCACTTGCTTTTGAAGATAAATGTCCAAATTCATACCATGGGATATTTAAACAGAACAATAAAAATCATCACCATCATCATATTTCTCATCTTGTTTCAAAAGGTACAGCAGAGGGGGCAGAAATGCACACAGAGGACAGATGCAATGTTAGGAAGCGTGGAAGCCGTGAAGGGATGCAGGCACCATCCCCAGCAGCCGGCCAGGCAGCGGGGCAAGCTTTAGGAGGCACTGCCATCCATCACCCTCCACTGCCCCCGTCCAGAACACAACGGTAATCTCATTCTGCTCCCGCTCAGCGCCCTGGGTGACACTCAGGAATCAGAGCACAGGCCGGAAATCCTACTGCCTATCAGACTGGTATTTCCAAAGACAGTATTACCTGTGAGAAATCAAACCAGCGTGACAGAAAATTAGAGACAGAAAACTAATTAAAGAAAAGTAATGAAAGAAAAACCTGGCATCCTCACTTTGCTCCTGGATCCATCCATGATCATCGGTGGTTCTTAGGGGGCTTGTTTAGGTGTCAAGAGAAAGAGCAGAACCAGCCACTTGTGAGCAGAACAAAGGCCAAAAGCTCCACAGGCCACCTGGTTTCAAGTGTATTGTTCAAGTCAGCTCGCTTCTTTCACCTGCCAGATTAGCTACTGACAAGCTTGCCAGGCTGCAGGCCCAACTCGTGAGCAAGAGAAATAAGTGCAGTATTGCAAAATACAGGATGTAAAAGTGGCTAAATACAGACTGGATTGGTGTGGCACACAAAGCATCCTTCATACCGAACACTTTACAGAAATTCAATCCAAATACAGGAAGGATCTATCTTCCTTATGAATCACTGTTATTTTTTTAATGTCAAATCCCAAATGAGATGCGATATTCCTTGCCAAAGAGTATCAAAGGGCGGCCTTCCTGCACACTTCCTACCAGACAATCCAAGGGAGGGCTGGAGTTTAACGAGCTCTTCTCTTGGAAGCAGGCCCAGTTCTTTACTCCGCTTGGCCTTCAAACCCTAACAGAGTTCAGCCACCACCACGTGCTCCCGGGTTATGCACTGCGACGAGGCGAATGCGAAGACTCGGTCCGGATTTTTCAGCCCAACACTGTCTAGTTTGTATTCAACAACGTGGTTTATTTGCAGTCAGCAACTGTTTCATCCAGATTATTAACAAAAGTCGCCCTTCAGAAGGATCTAGAGTCATTCATGCATTTCATGTTCCCATATGTATGGCTCCAATTTGCAGAGGAAGTCATAATTCATTTTATTTCAAAGCTCCTAAGAGGCAGTGAATGCCATTTCATTTTTGCTTGAACAAACGTCTGCTTCGACACGTATTAAGCCCCAAAGGATTTCCAATCAGCAAAACATGATTATGTGATCTTTCAAACGAGCACATCATAAGGGTTTTGTGTTTATTAAGAGTTAACTGAAGCGAAAGCTAATATCGGACTCTTGAAGAAATCTTTGTTCTTGCTGAAACACATTTAGCAAAGGTTTATCAAATGGCCCAGGAAAAAAAAAAAAAAAATCAGGGACAAGTGGCAGATAAATTTCCATTTTTGCATGTCTGTTTCTCTTCCACAGCTGGGTAACATGATAATTGTCAGCCATCCATAAGGGAAGATGAAATGAAGGCTAAACCTTTGATATGCAAGTTTGCTTACTAAATCATATGTGGGTTTTCTGCACCATGGCTCTCTTCAAAAGCACCAGCCAGCCTTTTCCAGCAGAGAGAAAAAGCACTTCTCCATCACCTGCTATTTAAGCCACGGTTACCAAAGTGCCTCCACTTGCGAATCTGAGTTGGATCTTTCGGACAGACAGAAAAGCAATGTCAGTTAGGTAATGTCGAGAAATAACACCTTCCTTCAGCTTCTGCCATGGTCCTTCTCCACTCACTCTCCTCGAGGAGGTTTGCGTTCTCAGCTGTGGCTGGTCGACAAAGGTGTCATCGGGGTCACTCCCACCCCATGACCACTTATCTCTTCAAAGAAGAACTGACAACACCTAAGCACCACGTTGCTGTGCTGGGCACAACTCCTGCAGCACGATCCCACTTTTCCCTCTGTTCCCCAGCCCTGACGGTATCAATGCTGGTTTGAACAAGGCAGCAATGTAACAAGCCTGACAATAAAATCACTGTGCATTTCTCTCCTGCAGGCTGTGTGGAAGCTGCACACCAAGATCTCATCCTGACACTGCCACAAAGCTGCAGTGGTGACACCACTGCTGGGAGGAGGCAGTCCCCACGAACCCTTCAGCTCACTCACGCATAAACCACAGCCTGGAGCGTGCAGAAATGCAGGAAAGAACCTAAACACAGCCGCGGCCTACACACCGAGCACTAGAAAGGTGGCTGCTGCTTTCTGTGATCCCAGCGCTCACCAGGTTACTGAGAAATAAGCCTCTTCCAGACCCAGCAATGCAACTAGAGTTCACTTACGGTGCACTCAGGCAGCAGGTTAGCCTTTTCCACCAGCAATTAGGCAGTTGCCATGGTAATGAAGCTGATCCTGCCCAACCTATTTTTCCCACACATGGGGTCATCATATGAAGCATTACCCCTGGCTAAGTGTCTAACCTTGAAACGAAAAGATCAGCCTGCTAACTGCTTAGGTATAAGCAGTTATATGATTCTATAAGCAACCTCTTTTTTTTTTTTTTTTGCTACCAAGGCTACTGAATGCAAAAGCCATGGCTGCATTTATTTAATACTCCATTTTTAAAGTGCAATTTTTTTTGACTACTTATGTGAAAGCTGAGTTGCAGTCAATCTATGTCACTACTTTGAAGCCAAAGTATGCTCGTTAATAGGAGAAAAAAAAAAATTGCAAGAAAAAAAACTCAGGTTGAAAAGGGGAGACAGCAAGGTGATGCAAAAAGTGGAAACGCGACACACGACAGGTCTATGAGAAAGGAAAACACAGCAGGACCCTCAAACACACACCTTTCCCCGGACAACACTTCAGATTCCGACGCAACAGACAGATTTTTCAAGGTCCTTCTCAACCTCTGGCTTGGCACAAGCAGCCCTATCCCCTGATTTGTCCCTTCGATGTAACCCTGATGAAGATGTGGCCCTGGACAGCCTGACCTAATGGCCGGCAACCAGCCTGTGGCAGGGGGGTTGGAATTAAATGATCTTTCAGGTCCCTTCCAACCCAAGCCATGTCTGTCCCCTCATCCAGGGTGTCCGTGGAGATGGGGAGTACTTGTCCCAGCCTCAACCCTGAGTGCTCTGCTTTTCAGTGGCACCAGCTGAACATCAGACTGGTGGTTACCTTTCTCCAAGACATATTTCAGCCCATCTAACACCACACACCCAGCCTGTACGGCCTCAGCTTCCAAATGACAGTTCCTAAACTCAGAAGGGGTGGCACCTACTCCTCTCCCACCATCCTCGTAGCCCCGCAGCTCACTGCACAAGGAATCCGTCACCAAAAGTGCTGAAGCTTCCTTCGCTGCTGCTGAAATACTCTGTCAACAAACTACGCAGCCCTAAGGCTGCATTTTTCATCAAGTACATGGTTAGCCAAAAATGCTCTGTTTGTTACCAAGCATTTGCAGGCAAACTCAGATTTTTCATTGAGATCAGCAGTTTGGATGCACAATTTTTAAGCACTACGCCCAAGCTACCCTTCCAGCAGTCAGTTGGTACTCAAACCTTTCCACCCCGTGTGGGAAACAGACATGTCCCCCACCACTTCCACTCCCAAACATTCAACCTATTTTAAACATGTCAATTTGCAGGCGTGAGAGCGTGGTTTCCTTGGAGCCCATTAGTAATTCCCTGACGGTTTTCACTGAAGACCTCAATGGGCTTTCCAATTACCATCCAAAGCAATTAACGAGCACTGGCACCTGCCAGAAGAGAGGCTTTGTGAAGGGCTGGGGGATGAAGATACGCCCAGAAATGGAGAGCGCTCCAGCGCTCCTATCCCTTTTACTGGCAGAAGGAAGAAGCAGATGTCACAGCAAATGCTCTGCATCCAGCAAGTGACCAGCGGTGTCCCTTGGTGACCAGTTATTTGTGCAGCGCTGCAGGCCATGCTGTGGCCAGTCCTGTTAGTGACTTGCTGTGCAGTCCTAAAATAAGAGAAGAGAAAGGAACTGGAAGCCAAAAATGTGGTTTGGAGTGCACTTGAACACCACATACCAGAACTCAGTGGCAAAAGGATTTCCAGAGAAACACAACCCAAGGGCACGACTGTCCCTGGCCAGACACAATGCTTGCACACGAGTGCTGGCAAGAACTTTTCCCTGCCACGGACTTGCTTGGTTGATAGAACATCAGGGAAGTACGCTGGCATCCGTTAAAGGAGACTGTGCACTGCCCACCTCACTGACATCTTGGACCAAAAGAGAAAAAACAAAACTTTGCATGCAGAATAACTCATCGAAGGAAATCTGGCTGTTACTCACAGCCCATATTGCAGTATCTCCTGTCTGAGGCTGTAAGCTGGTCTGACTGTTCGGTGCCATGCAAGCATTTCTCGAGTTGCATCATGTGGGAAAATGAGGGCAAAATATTAATCCACCTCACCCAAGTACTGATCGTGGTTGGCCAGTCCAAGATGCTTCATCCAAAAAAACATTAATCCGTAAAATCTGAGGGCTTCCATAGGTGCTCAAATACATTGTGGTGAAATTTCTTCTTAGAAGTGGGGAAAAAAAAAATATATATACATATATACAGAAGGTAAACTTCAGCCTGTATCTTCCTGTCAAGAAATGCTCAGCTAACTCATTCATTTGAAATAAATACTAATAATAATAATCATCATCATCCTTTCAGATATGGCTGGATATCTTTTAATATCTGATTATTAGAAGGGCAAAAAGAAGTGAGGTTTGACTTGTCCCAGTACTTCTGCCAGCACAGAAAGCAAAGTGGAGCAGCCACCACCACGAAGGCCAGTCTCAGTTTGCCTGGCCCAAACCCCAAATATCTCAGAGCAGACAGCTGGCACCGCTGAAATCCTGCTCCTGAACACCGCTGAATTCCTTGGAGGAGAGGGGACTGCCAGACGCTTTGGGAGGTATCCGTTTGTAATTAGAGCTTGAAAACAGACTCAAGGATGGGGTGATAACAGGCTGGATAGGCGGGTAAACACCTCTTGTGAGAAATGTCAGGCACAAGGACAGGGCCTCAGATGGAGAGAGTTAAGCGTGTCATGGGAAACTTATCCCTGGAGAAGAGGAGTAAGAAATGGGCCTGGATTTTCAAATATACAAAATTCAGTCATCCTGGCCAGCCCCTGGCGGGAGATGTCACGTGTGGGCACGCAGGCAGAGTCATTCTAAATGGGTCTCAGCTACCTGCAAATAACAGATCAGTGAATCGTGGAAGTCAGCTAATAAACCATGCGCTCTAATTTCTGGTACAACACAGGACATCCGACCTTTCTGAACTAATTGCTTTAAAGTAGAGTGCAATTATTAGAGAAGCATTAAAACTTGATTTTGAAATGAATTATAGAATCCATCATAATCTTTTCCACCTTGTTTCAATAATTCAGAGTAACCTGTGTTATAATGCCAGGCTTAGTGCTATCCTAGCTCAACCTCTGGCCACAGTTCTTGCCTTTTCTAAGAGCCTATTGCTTCTCACAGCCTCTTGTATGATCTGAACTCCACTTCAGAGACATACATGGGAAAAATTCTGACAAACCTCGAGATGATCCTTTGCAGTTCATCACAATCTTTACAGCCAAGCATCACTGTTCTGCTCTATGCTGCCACAGCCAGTCTGTAGGTGACCAAACAGACCAGAGGCCCAAAGACCATCACCCTAACAGCAATGGCAAAGTAACACCCAAACACGCCTTGCTGGGTTATTCTGGGCTGCCCGCTCGGCTGCCCAGGCGTCAGGGACTCCACAGTGCAGCCCCCCAGGGCTACCCAGCATCCAGCTACTTGCTGCAGGTCCTGTTCTGGAGCCCGTGCAGAGTCTGATGTTAAGCGACACAATAATGTGATTGGAATAAAACAACCTTAACTATATTAATTTCAGCTGCTTGGACATTTGCAGGATGAGCCCCAAATCTCACGGTGCCTACTCGTCAGTACATTTTAGCAAGCAGAGGAAAGGAATCTTCCTGCTTTACGCACGCACAAACATCCACACAACATCACAACACAATGTCAATTCAGCAGGGATGCGCTATGACAAAGTGCAGCACCTCAATAAATCTCCCGTTACGCCGACGTTCTGCATTGAGCTGTGAAGCGCTCCATTTCTTACTGCAGAGAACACACCAATTTCAGTCATTCCTCAGCCCACTCTGTCTGGGAGCTCAGAAAGGAGCTGTCCTCCGAATCCTGACAGCAACTACTGGTTAGGCAGCCAGACAGAATTGGTTTTGACCTGCCACCAACTTACCACCTGGAGTTTTCTTTCTCCAGACAGTCAGGACGTCAAATGAAACCATCCTGATGGCTCTCAAGCACCACAGCAGCAATACAGAACCAGACCCTGGACCCTCCCAGCAGCAGGAAGCCATCCTAACGCCTGATTTGCCGGTAAATTACACCCAGCTGACTGACCTGCACCCCAGATCAGACTGTCGGATGACAGATCAAAAACAGAATCCACCTTAAAAACTGATTTTGAAATTTAAAAGTCAAAAAAAAAAAAAAAAAGAATAATATCAGTGCCATTTTTATTTTTAAAGGCTAACAAAAGAGAGCGGAGATTTAAAACAAAATATGATCCTGTGTGTGTAAAGATCATGACCACATCTTTGAAGCAGTTTTGCTTGCTGATACAGTCACTTTTACAGGGGAAAAAAGCACTTATGTGGCAGAACAGAGACAGGATCTCGGTTTGTCTCCCTTTGAAATGTAAGGACAGCGTGTCACGTAGCACAACAAGCCTACCAGCAAATTAGATCTTACCTCTCCTAGGAAACTCTGGCTTGAATGAAAAAAGACCAGGCAAAGAAAGTCGAGCAGTCCAAAACCCCTGCCCGCTGTGGGCTCCCTCTCTGCACCCCCTGGTGGGCCACAGGCCGTTTCCCACAGAGAAGTCAATCCCTTGTTTCAGCAGAGCCCCAGACTGCCCCACGGACGGACATCAGGAGCACGCTAACTGCCCTCGCCTGCTTTTGGTAACCTGTTTACTGCTGAACTGCAGATCAAACCCTACAGCTGCCACAGCTGGAGGCAGGCGTAAGAAAGGGAAAAGCCCTCCTACCTTAGGACACTCCTGCCAAGCTGTAAGCAGCACAGCGGGAACAGAAAAAGCCCACAAGCCTGCAGTGCGAACGCTCTGACTGAAGGCAAACATATGCAGAGCAGCGCAGGAGAAAATCAGTCCCTGCCTTCAGCATAGGGCAGCCTGGACTGAAATGCTCCCAAATAAAACAGTGATTTTCCCTCCTGCTTCCTCATGCCTTGGGTCAAGGGCAATGTTAGCTTTTGCCTCCTCTTCTCTTCTC